>JANAVB010033020.1:3999142-4344142 GCA_029216955.1 Iris pallida
TATATATATATATAATATATATTATATATATAGATATTATATATATATAGATATATATTATAAAATATATATATATAATATATATATATATATATATATATATATATAAATATATATTGTTAGTTTATTAATAAATAAATAAAAAATCTCAGGTGGTCGGCCCAAAGGGACCGACCACAGCAGCTTGAATGTTTAAGTAAAGGAAAAAGAAAAGAAAAGGAAAAAGAAAAAAAAAAACCACCCACGTAAAGTGGATGGGCCCCGCCCCTACAAGCTTGCTGCTGTACGCAGCAACTAACTACACCAACCCGAGGGAAAAGGGAATAGTGGGCTTAATGGTAATCCTAGTAGTACTAGGTTTTACCGAATTTGTTTATATGTAACTTTTTCCACAAGCCTCAAAATCCTAATCTCTAAAACAAAGTTGAGGCTGATTATACCCTCTTCAACTCGAATTCGTTTCACCAGCGGCGGAGCTTTGTGCGCGACGAACGGAGCATCGGAAGTCAGCCCGCGTCACCCACGGAGCAGTTTCCCACTCAAGGTACTCTACTTCCCTACGACGTAACTTTTTATCCGTAGCACCGATTTTTGATCCGTAAGATTTTCTGGAAAGTAGACTTGACCCTCTTCAAGATCCTCTAAATGGATTTTGAAACAACCCATCGACTTGCTCGAAAAATCGAGACGAAGTTGAACAAAAATCTGTTTTCTGTAATACTAAAAACTGTTTTAAAACGACAACTTGTCGGCCAATTTACTTGATGTGCAGTAAAGCACTATAGGAACTAATCAAAACAGTAAAAGACAACATAACCAGATCGCAACGCATCTTTGGAACGTCGTTTCGATTAGCGTGTAAAAAGTAGATTGATGTTGAAGTTGAGGAAAAACCTATTTTTAATTATATTAAATTTTAGAATTTTGTCCGATACGACGTACGCCCCGACAAACGGGCGATGTGGTCACGTGCTATATGCAAAAGGCGCGTATGGACGTTGCGGATGTGTGGGAACTGACGAACTCAGTTTCGTTGCGTGTGCGCGACGAAATCAACGTGTATCGTCGAGATACCACCGTATCGGCGTTTTGCAAACTTTCCCATAACTTCGTGTACAGTCGTCGAATCGAGACGAAACTTGCGCCAACAGGTCCGAATCGAAATTTTGGTCCTGCATGCCAAGTTTGGTTCGATTATGAGAAGGTCGAATCGGAACCCATTTTGACGGGCCCACGACCCACTCAAACGTGCGATTCTGTACACAGCTCCTCGGAATCCAAAACTGGACATACCGTTGAGTTCCTCTCTTTAAACTGAAATCGTAGACATGTAGTTTAACGACTTTAGAGACAATAGATTTTGGCATGCGTTTCAGTGCAAAGCGGATCCAACGGCGGACATCGTTTTTGACCCAAAATTACGATTTTGCCCTGTTCCAGAATTTGACTTTTGGACAGGCGTTTCCTAGGTATATCTTCTTCACCGAGATTATTTTTGATGTTTGTTTCAGCGTTTGAAGTTATCTGTGATTTATGAGTTTTGGTGCTGACACTTGCTACTCTTGGATTTGCCCTTCTCGCACCGCAGGCAAGATACCTTGCACCTTACTCTGTGATTATTATATTCTTATTTTAGTTGTTATTTTCAGCATTTTGTTTCATGATATTTAAACTGTGCGTCCAAATCACACTTGGGTGCAAGCGACTCTATTGGTCGTTTTTCTTGCTTTGTTTATTCTCTCGCATTGACTTAGTTTATTGACCACCCATTGATGTTGAGGTATTGGTATATCTCATACGGCCTTGACACTTGTTGTATCACGTGATGTGAGTCACATATAGGACACGTATCCGCGTAGTCGGCTGGCCACCAATACGTATGGAGCGTGCGACGGATAGGGGTAACTGCCAATAGAATTGCATGCTAGAAGACTTGGCGTTACTAGAGGTACATGTCAGTCATGGAGATGATGATACTAGGCATTGGGTGGGGAGAACATTACCTGACGTATGGGCTTGATTGCACTTCCCTTGTAACCCGGAAGCTCCGTGGAGATACGGGTATGAGCCTCTTAGGTTGGCCACTGTCGTTTTTGAACATCATGCTCTTGGTCACTGGTGCCCAAGAGGGGACTATACCGGATCCTATATTCAGCCAGGGCTCATGCGTCGAAGGAATGTATCTCAACTGCATATTCACAGTATAATGGTCAGGAACCCGATAGCATGCATACCTTGTTCTCTTATTATATATCACAGTTTATATGGCATGGTTTTCTTGTATCTTGCTATGTCCCCTGAGGACCTGGTTATCTCTCCAGGTTTAGATGATTTTCCACAGAAGTATGGAGCGGCATTGGAGCTATCTTACATTGATGACAAGGCAGTGCCTTATGACTTCTAGTCTATTTCTTATCTGAGACAGTTCTAGACATTGTTTTACATCTCTTTTTGTGGAGGTGGGACTCCGATCTTGTGAGACTATTTTCATAGCTGTTTGGAGTGAGTATGTTCACCCGGCTATCGTTTGATACTCTTATTTATTTATTTGGACTTCATTATCTTCTGTGTTGAGCTGTGATGAGATTAGATATGTTATTCTGGCCTGTAATTATTTTATTTACAGCTTATGTGCATATATGAGGATTCCATATATTGAAGTGTTCTTCGTATATGTGCAGCTGGCATGTTCACGTACTTGGTCCTACGTATTTTGAGACTGGGACGTTACATGTTTTTGTGGTTGTCCATGCAGGTCAATCTAATATTGTTGGGTTACATGACTGTGCCCAACAAGCCTGCATATAGGAATAGGAATATCTCATCCAGAACTACTACTATCTCTTGACTTCCAATCTTTTTGAAACTTCCTTGATTATTTGATTTATCCCATATCTAATCTTTTCTAATATCAACTTATCTTCCTCGTGCCAACAGTATGAATCTACGAAGCGGACGCACTTCTGCCTTGGCCCTCACATCTGGTGAGGAGGCTACTTCGGAGGGACAGAATCCTTCCATGACTCCAGCGACACCCTACCAGCCAGGACTGTCGCAGCCTACTACGACACCGACGACGAGGAGTACCAAGATATCGCAGCACCCCCAGGCAGCCAGGCTAGACAGACTACTACCATGCCACGAGAGAGAATGTACCACTGCCTCCCCCACCACCATTCCCTCAGCAGTTTCCCCCACAGTCGGGACCTCAGATGCCTCCACCACCGACTGATGGGAGCCCTACTACTCAGTTATGTATGCCATGACGCAGGCTCAGTGGCAGCAGACTGAGCTAATGAGACAGACGATGATGGCAGCTATGGCTAGACCTCCACCACCACCTCCAGTACCAGTACCAGCACCGGCTCTGCATCCCTATGAAGGCTCTATCAAAAATTTCACAGATATGAACCCTAAGCCTTTTAGAGGGACGGAGAAGCCATTAGAGGTGTCACAGTGGCTTATTAGTACCGAGAAGCTACTGAAGGCTTCCCAGTTGCCAGCTCAAGATTGGATGACAGCAATGGACTTACTGTTAGAAGACAATGCTCACCAGTGGTGGAAGGCGGAAGAGAGACGATTAGGCACTGGGATCACTTGGAAGCAGTTCTATGATGCATTTTATGAGAGATTCTTTCCTATTCATGTTTGAGATGGTCTCTATGACCAGTTCCTTCATCTGAAGCAAGGGAATATGACAGTTGATGAGTATGACTCAGAGTTCAATCGCCTGAGTCGATTTGTGGGATTGATTCCGACAGAGTTAGAGAAGGCGAGGAGATTTCACCAGGGGCTTGCACCAGAGCTCAAGTCTTATACGACTACTCAGTCTCGAGTCTCCCATTCAGCTATCTTGGAAGAAGCTCGTGCTCAGGAGATCTTCGTAAGGAACATCAGCAGACATCGAGGCGTCATACACCAGCAGCTACACCAGCCCGAGCTACTCAGAGTGGACCTATCAGGAGGACTACATGACAGTACCAGCAGAGTCAAACACTTTATCAGAAGCCCACCTACAACTTTTGCGGGAAGCAGGGGCATATTAGAGACTGTCGACTTCGTTTGGGCTTATGTATGAGATGTGGATCAGGACAGCACTTGGCCAGAGATTGTCCTAAGCAGCAGGCTCTAGTTCAAGCATATCAGGCCCAGAGGCCCACAGCCCCAGCACCTCGTCCACCATTACCCCCACAGACAGCTCAGTACCACAAGGCCAGAGCTCAAGGCCCAGGACAGAACCAAGGAAAGGTATTCTCTCTAGCTGTTGAGAATGTAGAGACAGAGGCAGAGGTCATAGCAGGTATGGTTTTAGTTGCATCTTTTTCTGCTATTACATTATTTGATACTGGAGCCACTTATTCATTTATAGCCACTAGTTTTGCCACTAGACACAGCATTCCCATCACACCCTTAGCTAAGAATGTTAAAATCCTCACTGGAGGAGGAGTTGTGCCTGTTAGTGGTGTTTGTAGACTTTGTCCTGTAGTAATAAATGGCAGAGAGATGATGGCACGACTTCTTGTATTCCCTATGCCGACATTTGATGTGGTTCTTGGAATGGACTGGTTGAGCTAGCATTTCGCTCTCATAGACTGCCATAGGAGCAGTATTATCTTTAGACCACCGAATGCGGCAGAGCAGAGTTTGAGTTCACCAAAGAAGACGGAGATAGCTGTGATGCACCCACATCGGGAACTCATATGATGATGCATGACACCCCACAGCACCCTATTATCACCGAGTTCGAGGATGTATTCCCCGAGGAATTGCCAGGACTACCACCTGACCGAGATATTGAGTTTTCTATTGAGCTTATTCCCGGAGTCGAGCCTATTTCATCTCGAGTATATCGTCTGGCACCCAAGGAGTTGGTAGAGATGAAGACGCAGATTGATGACTTATTAGAGAAGGGATTTATTCGTGCCAGTGCGTCACCATGGGGAGCACCCATTCTTTTTGTGCCTAAGAAAGACGGGACAGTGTGTATGTGCATGACTACAGAGCATTGAATGCGGTGACGGTGAAGAACAAGTATCCATTGCCGCGTATAGATGATTTATTCGATCAACTGAGTGGAGCAAAAGTATTCTCCAAGATTGACTTACGATCAGGCTATCACCAATTGAAGGTTCGAAAGGAAGACATTGCAAAGACGACCTTTCGATCGAGGTATGGATACTACGAGTTCTTGGTCATGCCTTTCGGTTTGACCAATGTACCCGCAGTTTTCATGAATTTAATGAACAAGATCTTTCACCAATATTTGGACAAATTTGTAGTAGTCTTTATAGACGATATCTTGATTTACTCCAAGAGCCAAGAGGAGCATGAGCAGCATCTACGGATAGTTTTGGGAACATTGAGGAACGAGAGACTCTTTGCGAAGCTTAGCAAGTGTAATTTCTTTCTCAAGAAGGTATCATTCTTTGGTCATATTGTTACGGGTGATGGTATATCAGTGGACCCAGAGAAGATCACAGCAGTCAAATCATGGCCCGTTCCCACATCAGCTTCTGAGGTGAGAAGTTTCCTCGGACTTGCGGGTTACTACCGACGGTTCGTAAAAGATTTCTCTCGAATAGCGGGGCCCATGACTCGATTGACTTGTAAGGATCAGGAGTTTGTATAGACAGACGAGTGTCAAGCCGCTTTTGACGAGTTGAAAAAGCGATTGACCACAATACCGATCTTGACACTACCATCGGGCCCAGGAGGATTTATGATCTACAGCGACGCATCCGGGAAGGGATTAGGATGTGTATTGATGCATCACGATCGTGTAGTAGCTTATGCATCGCGACAGTTGAGAGTGCACGAAAAGAATTATCCGACCCACGATCTAGAGCTCGCAGCGGTTATCTTTGCCTTGAAGCTATGGAGACACTACTTGTACGGCGAGAAGGTTGATATCTATACTGATCATAAGAGCCTCAAGTACGTGTTCACACAAAAGAATTGAATATGCGACAGCGTCGTTGGTTGGAGTTGATGAAGGATTATGAGATCGAGCTTCATTATCATCCAGGCAAGGCTAATGTCGTGGCAGACGCATTGAGCCGTAAGCCCATGGCACACTTTTTGACCACACAGAAGGAGTTGATTAGAGACTTGGAGCAGCTTGGTATTGAGGTAGTATTACCGGGAGCAGATGGCGTATTAGCCAACCTCCAAGTACAATCATCATTGGTAGAGCGCATCAAGGCAGCATTGCCCAATGGCGCTAGATTTCGACGGCTCAAGGAGAGGACTGAAGCAGGAGAGCAGACAGGTTTGAGGATCCATCCAGATGGGATACTGCGATGTGGTGATCACATTTATGTACCTATTAGAAATCTACGGCAGAAGCTGATGGCCGAGGCTCACAGTTCGACTTACTCTATTCATCCCGGAGGGGCCAAGATGTATCGTGACTTACGACAGTATTATTGGTGGCATGGAATGAAGCGAGAGATAGCTCGTTTCGTTGCCAAGTGCTTGGTATGTCAACAAGTTAAGGCGGAGCACCAGAGGACGGCCGGATTATTGCAGCTGCTACCTATTCCCGAGTGGAAGTGGGAGCACATTACTATGGATTTCGTCACGGGTTTTCCTCGGAGTCCTAGAGGACGTGATGCAGTATGGGTGATTATTGATAGACTTACGAAGTTAGCCCATTTCTTACCTTTTAGAGTGGGCCAGTAGACAGAGGTATTGGCATAGATGTATATGGAGCCGATTATGAGATTGCATGGTGTGCCTGTTAGTATTGCGTCGGACCGTGACGCGAGATTTACTTTACATTTTTGGAGAAGCATGCAAGAGAGTTTGGGCACTCGATTGAAGTTTAGCACATCGTATCATCCGCAGACAGACGGCCAGTCGGAGCGTACCATTCAGACGCTAGAGGATATGCTGAGAGCGTGTATGCTTGATTTTGGCGGCTCGTGGGAGGACCATCTTCATCTTATTGAGTTTTTCTACAATAATAGCTATCAAGCGAGCATTCAGATGGCTCCGTTTGAGGTGTTGTATGGTAGGAAGTGTCAGTCTCCTGTTTGTTGGAGCGACATAGGAGAGCGACAGCTATTGGGTCCCGAGTTAGTCTTGAGCACAGTAGAGACATTGAAGAAAATTTAGGGCCTGTCACGACCCGCACCCTAGAGTTAGGGCACGAGAATGTAACAACGCCCAGCCTACGCCGCAGTGTCGGCGGTAGAACGCTGTCCTAGGTCTCAATGCATCTAACAGTATAAAAATAAATAGTTTATACTCTCTGAATGGGGATGACATAGCAGAATGTAAACTCAATCACATCTAAGGTAGAGCATAAAGGAAGATAGATAAAACATGAAATCGAAAGAGATACAACAGATAGAAGTCTAAGTGTCTAAGATACAAACTCAGAAATACATCTCAAAACTCAAATACAGTAATCCACAAATCAAGTACAACTCCAGAAAAATGAAATAACTATCTAAACATCCTCTAATGTGTCTCCTCTAGGCTAGCAGGCATCTCCAGGCTATCTGTAAAATTTATCAACAGGTCCAGTCAGGACTGGAGCGAGTACAGTATATCTCAACAATTCATAGCAGGTTAGAAAATATAAACATGCAGTAAAGTAAGATACAAGTACTGAAAGAAGTGCAGTATAAAAACATAGAGAGAACTGTAATAGAAATATCTACTATAAATAGAGAGCTAACATGTGGCTAGTGAGTCAGAGTACAATATGAATATGTAAATGGCATGGGATGATTCTGTGAAGACACTACGGAATAATTCAAAGAAGATACTACTGGTGTATTATTCACATGTCCAATTCTACTCCCCCGTATCCCCAATCAATACACAAAGATCCAGCCAGGTTATGTTATATGATTCCATGCACGGCCCCGAAGGGTGATACATGGATGTCCCATAAATGGGAATTCTGGGGGTTACCCAACAGTGTAAGATTCAAGAGACTCTGTGATCATGAGGGTACATGTCACAAGTAATCAAATGAACCAAGAAGCATAGTGATACGTCATGTAAGTGAAACGCACAGAACACGTAGTACCCGATGCTCCCTAAGGATAACATCTCAAGAAAGGATCCATATAGTACCAATCCGTGTGACCATCGTGACAGTACAAGTAAAGTAATCTAATGCAGGAAATAATTCTAAGCAGGATATGAAATGATCAGAGAATGTACTCGCCTGTATCTGAGTGTCTAATATGAAACGTACTGTCCAAGGAGTGGTGTCTGGCTCCTAATCAGAACAGCACAAGTCACAACATGTCCAGAAGGGTAATATAAAGTACTACAATGCATTCTACATGAATCTAGGTCAAACTAGGCCAAAGTCAACCCTTGGTCAACTCTGGTCAACTGCACTAGTCAACTAGGTCAAACTAGGTCATGTCCTAATCCAGCAAGTCTTACTAGGCCTAACCAAGACTATCTAGCAAGCACACATCAATACAAGGCTATACAAGCCAACATACACCCAACTCTATATAGCATGCAATTATTCAATACTCAAATAGGCAAGAATTCATATGGATATACTAGGTAATCTATTACTTTAAGCTATATATGTCTACACATATATACACATGCATATTGGTATTCAACATTAGGTCTATAATCATGGCATTTTAAATGGTTATATAAACTTATATATTACAACACAATATGCTAACATATATAATATCATACAAAGCTAAGTTAACTGTATTCATAAATACTTATTTAAGAGGCTATGTGTGTATGTGAACATGGCAAAGGGGCAAGTGAGGGTTAAATGGGCATACATAGTGTATACATATCTGTAATGTCCCAAATTCGTGATACGTATTTAGTGTACGTATACGTGTTTTGGACCCATATTTTATTTAGTCATAATTAGTTATCTTGGTTTATTTTGCACTGGCTTGGTTTTATTGGCATTGATAGTTTAAATGGTTTTAATGGTTCATTGGTTTATTTTGGATTAGTGAGGCTTGGTTTATTCCTGGGGTTGGTTTGGTTCGGCTAGGCTTGGTTGCCTTGGTTCATCAAGAACCAAGGGGTGAACCCCCTACCTACCCCCACCATAGTATTTATTACCCTTTCTTCTTCTCTCTTCATTAATATCTTCTTCTTCTCCACCATTAACTCCTGCACCTACCAAGAGAGAGAGAGAGAGCTAGGCAAGTACATTTGATTCATGGAGGAACCCGAATTTTATTGTTCTATTCTCTTACTTGCAGCATTCTAATACTCTTTAGTACTTGGCATTTTCTATTTTCATGGCTAGATTCTTGTAGATTCAAGTTTATTTTATTTTTGAAGTTCTTGGGTTTTGATCTATTTAGCATTGTTATTTTTAAGTTTTGATGGTTCCATGTTGTAGAGCATTTCGTTCTACCCTATTTTGACTAAAGAAGTTCGAATTTGGGCTCTGGATGGAAGTTTTACGTTGCTTGGAAGCCATGGTTGCTTAGCTCTTCTTCTCGGAAAACTTGGAGAAGAAGAACAGTCTGGCCGCGTGGACTCAGCTGCATAACTCTATGCGGTGAGTTCTACTGGCAGCATGGAATTCCCCAGCCGCATAAGACTTCTTGAGTACTTGACCGCATGAACAATCATGCGGCAAGTCTTTTCCAGCCGTATGAGACTTGACTCGGATCTAGCCGCATAGCCTTGCTCAGACTGAGCCGCATGAGTCCCTGTTATCTTAACCGTATGGACTTCTGAGTTCCCAGCCGCATGAGTTTCTTCATTTTCTGAGCCGCATGGGACTACTCGTTCCCAGCCGCATAAGGACTAGTCTCTTCCGGCCGCATATGACCCATCTCCCGCTGGCCGCATAAGCACCACATTCCTGAGCCGCATGACCCTTGCTTGGGCCCAGCCGCATGAGGCTCGTTCTCTGAGCCGCATGAGACCCGTCACCCTGAGCCGTATGAGATGTACTGTCTCAGCCGCATAAGCCCGATTCCCCTTCAGCCGCATAAGGCTAGGACTCCCTGAACCGCATAGGACCCTGCTCATTCCCTGAGCCGCATGGACTCGGATTCCTGAGCCGCATGGAGTCTTCCCGAGCTTTGTCTTATTATTTGTATGCGATTATTAATGTTATATTTATCTTGTAACTTCAGTATAACTTGAGTACACATTTACCCCTTATTGTATTTTTTACGCCGTTTTATATCCTTACGCCTTTTGTCCTGAACTTGATTGACACGATTGAAATGATAACCTGACATGACCTGATAGTGGCCCGTCGTGGTGCACTCCTGACTAGTACACTTGGCATGATAACCTGACCTGATATATCTTGATAAGCTGTTGCGACGGCTACCTGACATGACCTGACTTGTATAAGTAACCTGGACACCGTGGGCGATTGTGCTTGTATAAATAATCCAGTCCTGTCTTGCATCATGTCTAGGAGGGGACTCCTGAGTACCACGGTCAGGAGTACCTACTGAAATGGACTAAGGTTAATGACTAGTATAATTACTAGACATGAAGAGATGTTCCCCAGTTACAGGCGATCCCGTTATCTCGGCCACAAATGTTTGGACTTGTAGCCTGCCGATGAGTAGGGCACATTTCCAGTCCACTGTTATGTGGGGCACCCACCATTGTCACTTAAATGATTGAATTCTATTGTCACTCTAATGCATTGTACTCTCTAAATTGTCACTATAAAGTTCGCCTGGATAACCTGGATAGCTGCAGGGCCTGTGACTACTTGGAGCATCTCATTGCATCTTGCTAGTAACTAGGATTGTGATAACCCTAGTTAGTTAATGTAGAAAGCCGTAGGCAATGATTGGCCGTGATTGATTGGATGGAGTCTAGTCCAGTATGGTATTGTCTAGAAGTGATTGATTGCAAGATTGTACCAGAATGATTGAATGATTGAATGATTGTCACTCCAGATTGTCACTATAATGATTGTCACTCCAAATTGTTACTATAACGATTGTACTCTAGCATATTGCACTCTTCATTGTCACTTTTATCATTTACTCTCTCCTTTTCACCTTAATGATTGGCACCTTTAGCAATAAATGATCAGAGACTAAGTTCTGTTCAGACGAAGGGTTACAATCTCGGTCCTTGTTTGGTTTAAGGATTGTAACCTGGCTTCCGGAATAGTACATTCGTCTCTTCTTCATATATTGTCCAGCTATATTTTATTTAGCACGATTCTTCAGTTCTTTTATGTCAATGATGCTTCTCTTAATTATTTTCTCTGATTGGGGCAAGTGCATTGGTAGTGTACAAACCTCAATCTGTGTTACTTATTATTTTCTTACATGTTGAATGCTAATGATTTGTTGGTTTTAGTTCTTAAGTGAAGCCTCCTTTGTGGCACTTGCTCTTCCTGGGGTCTGATCCAGCTGGTTTTGCATGGTCAGATATCGGAGCAGCACCAAAGGATCTTCCTGCATTTCAGCCCGATGGTGGTCACCAGGCGTAACCAGGGCATCGAGTGGGTTTCTTTTGTTCTTCCACTGTAATATTGTAAATTATTTTTTGAGGCGTTTAGCCGATGAGCAAGTGTTAGCTCGATTGTACTTACTTACTGTCTGCCTACGGGCTGTAACATGATTGACAAGTCCCGAGGGTTGATCATGTCTGCCTGAACTCTTGCTAGTCCTCATTTTGTAACGACTAGCTTCATGATCATTCCGAATATATAATGTATGGACGCCTTACTATTGTGTATTTGGTGGTCTGATATCTTGTAACTATTATTAGTTGGTTGAGATTGAGACAATAGGCTATCTATGACCTTAAGAGACTGATGGATTGTAGTGAAACCCTCACATATCTAGACAGCCGTGACCGTATAGCGGTATGGATTCCACTCCGTTATACGTAGCTGGCTATGTCTACCCCCGCTCTCCAGTATTCTGGTTCTGGGACGTGATAATATCAAAGAGTGTCAAAGTGTAAGTGAACAAAGTGTCAAGTGTGATAGTGTCAACATAGTGTAAGGGATACATGAGGTAATATAGAATTTGTGTTAACATAGAACATTACATCTTATTAACTTGTATATTACATACATTACATCTATTATTATATTACATTCAAGCTTGCATTCATTATCATTCATTTATTCTCTTGCACTACTATATGCACCATACATTACATACAATGGAACCACATATTCATTACAAGCCATACTTATACATGCTTACATTAGATATGATACTTACACCTCATACATCATTTATTTAACCATTGACTCATGCTTGTATTCTCTATTTAATTACATAATGTATACATTAACATGGGTTAAAATCAAATAGAACATTATATTACACACAAGGGTGCACAAAATGCATATGCCGAATAGTAACTCCTACTAATAATCAATACTGTACCATCTCAGTATGAATTAAAATCTAGGATTAAATTATGTTATAGATCTATGTGTTAGCTTTCCGAAACTTCAAACGGATCGCGTTTTCGTTTCCGAAACTCCCGGAATCGCGAAAACACCGAGAACGCGTTTGTCTTTCGTACAGCTAACACTCAAATAATTCTCCAGAAAGTTACAGAAAGAATTAGGCCTATTAATATATGTTTTTGGAAAGCTAACTTCAATACGCTTCTTTTAAAAAAAACGGAAGATTAAACCGAGCTTTGAGCTAGAAGTTATGACATTTCTAAGTTATGGCTGAAATTAAAAACGTGGATAAAAATCATGACGGATTTGGGTAGTTTGAGACAAAAGAACACAAGTATATAACATAATATATCAAGAACTCACTCTCTACACTAATATATATATATGAGACACTATAGAACACATCTCCAATACAAAAATATGAGATTAAACATGTAATAATTCATTCATACATAACAACAACCATAGTGTGTCCAAATTTGGGATTTTTCCACATGGACACAACCACAACACAAATGACACTCCTATGACCTCCAAATGGACACGAAATGGACACAAATGGAGATACAACCATGGGGGTCATTCCTATGGGTTCAAAATAGACCTATATGCATGAGAAAATGAAAAGGAGAAGGGATTTATACCTTCCGGTAGATCGAATCGAAGAAAATGCCTTCCCGGAGCGACACCGACACGTAGAGATTCCAAAAGGACACGAACGAGCTCCGAATCCTCCCAAACTTGGGTAGCTTCCTCCTTGGCTAGAATGGAGAAGGAAAGAAGAAGATTTGGTGGTGAAATGGAAGGATTTGGTGGAGAAATTGCTAGGGATTGCTCTCTAGGAATTTGGGGAAGAACAAGAGAGAGAGTGTGGATGAGAATAATGAAATGAACTTGAGCCTATCCTCTCCCAAAGTGGCTGGCCATATGGGGCTATTTGTCCTATTATGTAAGGTCCAAAATGCCCCACTAACCTATTCTATGAGTATTAGGAAATGGCTAATTGGTTGGGGCTAAATTAGTCATTCTAAAGTCTCTAATCACACTAACCTTATCCATAATAATTAGTCTAACCTCTAACTAAAATATTTCTATCATATGGACTAAAATTAATATCATGTGGGCCATGCCTAACTAGTGTGTGGGTCCCACTAGAGTCAAACTACCCTTGGGTCCCCGTTTCAAGTCGGATTGAGTTGAAATTCGAACCCGACTCAAATAACCCCAAAATAATATCATAAATAATAAAATAATATCAAAATAATTCAAAGAGGTCAAATGCAAAAATATCCTTAGGCCAAAAATGACATTAAAATATCATAATCACATGGTTAGGCTATAGGTCAAACAGTCTCTAGGGTTTCACTAGCAAAACGTCAAAACCACAAGTCATTGATTTAAATAATTTTAAAATGATTTAAAATCACCAAAAATTATATCATGAATTAAATATTATTATTAAAATAATTATAAACACGAAATTTCAAAATTACCCTCATTTGGGAAACTGGGTGCTACAACTCTACCCACCTTAGAAAAATTTCGTCCTCGAAATTAAAATGTCCATACTCCCTCTAGGTCAAACCCCCACAATCAAAGTCCCAGATTAAAACAAATCATATGATCAAAGGACGACATACAGGTCATGGCATACGGTGGTAGTGAAAGTCTCATCTAGGTATACTAGTCATGCTAACCGAAACGGTCATAGGGTATCAAAACATACAAGCAATTTAGGGTGCTAAACTTAGAGAAGTTACAGAAACAACAAACCATCAAAACTGTAAGGCGGTCTACCATCCTATATGAAACTGGTACTTATCAAACAAAATAAAGGCAACTACCAATTATCTGAAAAAAGGTACAAAAAATAAATTCAAAAATTAAGGAATTGAAAATCACTTGCATTGAAATCCAAATCACAATATATATATATACAGAGAGAGCGTTAGAGAGGAAAAACTAGCATTATGTAATGTTATGTGGTTTGTGTGTGTATGGGTGTATGTGAAATATACATGAAATTGTATATGAGCTATCCTGTTACACTACTCATGGCATATGGGTTAACAACCTACAATACACAACCTATTTAATCATAAAATGCATGGCTAACCATAAACATCTATAAGAGGTAGAGATTTAGTTATGTATATACATATATTATAACATGTATGCCTAAGCTCTATATATATCTATCTAGATATATAATCATAACATAGAGGGGAAAAAGGGTTAGGTTACATGACAGTGTATACTAAGTTAGGGTGTGTGTGTCCTTGTACAGGGTTATAGCTTAGTATTGAAAGGTTAAACCCAGTTTTAGTTCGACATTTACATACAAAATCTGAAAAGATGCTAACATTTAAACCAGTGCAATATTAACATAACACAGTTTCAGATTTTAGGGTTTTGAACATCGCAACCAATCTCAATGGTCCCAATACATCCTAACATGATAGAAATAAAACCCTAACATACTATCCATACATTTATCTACGCATACAGTTCAATATTACATGTTAAATCTGAAATTGAACATTTGAAATCAATGTGAAAATGTTAACATATATTCAATTTTCAGGATTTTGGAGAAATTTGAACATCAAAACCAACTCAATGTTTATCACAACCTATCATGTAAGAATATGAAACCTAACATTATATCCCTACAACAACAATGTACACAGCTCTAAATATTACATTTAAAACAATAATTTGAACTAACATTTAAAATTCAGTATTAAGGGTTAATATGCACACAGTCTCAGATTTGACAAATCTAAACACAAAACTCAGCAAATTTTTTTAAAAAAATGAAACTCTAGGTATGACATACATGTGCAGTGATGTAAACATAACTAATAACATGAAATTTATATTTAACTTACGAATTTAAACTGGAAAAGCAGAAAACCAGAAATATTGGGGTTTTGAAAATTTTAACATTAACAACATATTAATATGTATTTAGATAGGTGGAAAATCAAGTGTAGCATGCATACGTATCAGGCAAGTGTCCACTATATAAATATACTCATATATTCTCATGTCCCAAAAAAAATTAATTCTACGTTAAGACCAACATTTAGATTCCTACCAAGATCGCAAAATAGGTGATTGACGAATCAAGGCAGTTTTATTATTATTATTCAATACTAGAATAATAGCAAGAAGGAAATAACGATAAAAGCTGTTTGCTTATTTGCCTAAAAGAAGGAACCATTTTGAAACCAGAGCTAAATATCAAATCCAAGATAAAGTCTAGCAAAATCATCGATTCATTGTATTAAGAAGAAACTCATAGCAAGAAGTTACACAAGCTACTCCTAAGTTAAATAATTAGAAGCAAAACAAAGCAAAACAAATAATAATTCTTTTTGAAGGACTGCATCAAAGTAGAGAAAACATGCTTGAAAATATTTAAGGTACAATCTGATAATCATATGCGTCTATCCAAAATCATGGTACTCTAAATCCCCGTCATACTAGTAAGCAAGGCTACGATAATCACAGAGTCCTTGACTTATGCACATACCTCTAGAATCGTGGTATTTAACATTTTTCGCGGTGCCGCTAGCTTGGCTGCAAAAATCTTAAATTCCCACACCGGAGAAATATATCCAAAATCAGACTATATGTCCTCACCATGCTGGCTAATGTGACTATAGAAGACAAGATTTTCATAACTTAGATGACCTAGCCCATATAATTTCATCTTGCCAAAAATTAAATTAAATCAACAATGAATACCAAAAAAAACAAAACAAATTATCAACGAACATCAAAATTCAGAAATGAACAAAATCCTTCAAATCATATAACTACAAACTCGGATGCTATAGCTAACATCAAGATTCAAATTTCAACAATCTTCATCAAAATCAATAAATACAAACTCAAATTCAATAATAATCCATCAAAATCAAATTCAATAGCAGAAAGTAAAGATAAATCAAATCAAGGAAAAAAAGAAAAGAGTTTTCAAATCGGAGTTAAACAAGATTCTCAAGGGTCGTCCCAGGAATCTCTCAAGGGATCCTAATTGTGATTGAGTATCTTCAAAATATATCCTAATCCTACTGTAGGCTGTAGTGGTACTCTAGTTCGAATACCACTACACAAACTCGACCTGCATGGGCCACCACTAAAAACGTGTCACGACCCGCACCCTAGAGTTAGGGCACGAGAACGTAACAACGCCCAGCCTACGCCGCAGTGTCGGCGGTAGAACGCTGTCCTAGGTCTCAATGTATCTAACAGTATAAAACTAAACAGTTTTTACTCCCCGAATGGGGGTGACATAGCAGAATGTAAACTCAATCACATCTAAGGTAGAGCATAAAGGAAGATAGATAAAACATGAAATCGAAAGAGATACAACAGATAGAAGTCTAAGTGTCTAAGATACAAACTCAGAAATACATCTCAAAACTCAAATACAGTAATCCACAAATCAAGTACAACTCCAGACAAATGAAATAACTATCTAAACATCCTCTAATGTGTCTCCTCTAGGCTAGCAGGCACCTCCAGGCTATCTGTAAAATTTATCAACAGGTACAGTCAGGACTGAAGCGAGTACAGTACATCTCAACAATTCATAGCAGGTTAGAAAATATAAACATGCAGTAAAGTAAGATACAAGTACTGAAAGAAGTGCAGTATAAAAATAGAGAGAGAACTGTAATAGAAATATCTACTATAAATAGAGAGCTAACATGTGGCTAGTGAGTCAGAGTACAACATGAACATGTAAATGGCCTGGATGATTCTGTGAAGACACTACGGAATGATTCAAAGAAGATACTACTGGTGTATTATTACATGTCCAATTCTACTCCCCCGTACCCCAATCAATACACAAGGATCCAGCCAGGTTATGTTATATGATTCCATGCACGGCCCCCGAAGGGTGATACATGGATGTCCCATAAATAGGATTCTGGGGGTTACCCAACAGTGTAAGATTCAAGAGACTCTGTGATCATGATGGTACATGTCACAAGTAATCAAATGAACCAAGAAGCATAGTGATATGCCATGTAAGTGAAACGCACAGAACACGTAGTACCCGATGCTCCCTAAGGATAACATCTCAAGAAAAGATCCATATAGTACCAATCCGTGTGACCATCGTGACAGTACAAGTAAAGTAATCTACTGCAGAAATAATTCTAAACAGGATATGAAATGATCAGAGAATGTACTCGCCTGTATCTGAGTGTCCAATATGAAACGTACTGTCCAAGGAGTGGTGTCTGGCTCCTAATCAGAACAGCACAAGTCAACATGTCCAGAAGGGTAATATAAAGCACTACAATGCATTCTACATGAATCTAGGTAAAACTAGGCCAAAGTCAACCCTTGGTCAACTCTGGTCAACTGCACTAGTCAACTAGGTCAAACTAGGTCATGTCCTAACCCAGCAAGTCTTACTAGGCCTAACCAAGACTATCCTAGCAAGCACACATCAATACAAGGCTATACAAGCCAACATACACCCAACTCTATATAGCATGCAATTATTCAATACTCAAATAGGCAAGAATTCACATTGGATATACACTAGGTAATCTATTACTTTAAGCTATATATGTCTACACATATATACACATGCATATATTGGTATTCAACATTAGATCTATAATTATGGCATTTCAAATGGTTATATAAACTTATATATTACAAATATGCTAACATATATATATACATACAAAGCTAAGTTAACTGTATTCATAAATACTTATTTAAGAGGCTATGTGTGTGTATATGAACATGAAAAAGGGGCAAATGAGGGTTAAATGGGCATACATAGTGTATACATATCAAAGAGTGTCAAAGTGTAAGTGAACAAAGTGTCAAGTGTGATAGTGTCAACATAGTGTAAGGGGTACATGAGGTAATATAGGATTTGTGTTAACATAGAACATTACATCTCATTAACTTGTATATTGCATACATTACATCTATTATTTACATTCATGCTTGCATTCATTCATTCATTTTCTCTTGCACTATATAGCACCATACATTACATACTATGGAACCTACATATTCATTACAAGCCATACTAACATGCTTACATTAGATAGGATACTTACACCTCATACATCATTTATTTAACCATTTACTCATGCTTGTATTCTTATTTAATTACATAATGTATATACATTAACATGGGTTAAAATCAAATAGAACATTATATTACACACAAGGGTGCACAAAATGCATATGCCGAATAGTAACTCCTACTAATAATCAATACTGTACCATCTCAGCATGAATTAAAATCTAGGATTAAAGTATGTTATAGATCTATGTGTTAGCTTTCCGAAACTTCAAACGGATCGCGTTTTCGTTACCGAAAACTCTCGGAATCGCGAAAACACCGAGAACGCGTTTGTCTTTCGTACAGCTAACACTCAAATAATTTTCTAGAAAGTTATAGAAAGAATTAGGCCTATTAATACATGTTTTTGGAAAGCTAACTTCAATATGCTTCTTTTAAAAAAACGGGAGATTAAACCGAGCTTTGAGCTAGAAGTTATGACATTTCTAAGTTATTGATGAAATTAAAAACGTAGATAAAAATCATGACGGATTGGGTAGTTTGAGACAAAAGAACACAAGTATATAACATAATATATCAAGAACTCACTCTCTACACTAATATATATATATGAGACACTATAGAACACATCTCCAATACAAAAATATGAGATTAAACATGTAATAATTAATTCATACATAACAACAACACATAGTGTGTCCAAATTTGGGTTTTTTCACATGGACACAACCACAACACAAAGGACACTCCTATGACCTCCAAATGGACACAAATGGAGATACAACCATGGGGGTCATTCCTATGGGTTCAAAATAGACCTATATGTATGAGAAAATGAAAAGGAGAAGGGATTTATACCTCCGGTAGATCGAATCGAAGAAAAGCCTTCCCGGAGCGACACCGACACGTAGAGATTCCAAAAGGACACGAACGAGCTCCGAATCCTCCCAAACTTGGGTAGCTTCCTCCTTGGCTAGAATGGAGAAGGAAAGAAGAAGATTTGGTAGTGAAATGGAAGGATTTGGTGGAGAAATTGCTAGGGATTGCTCTCTAGGAATTTGGGGAAGAACAAGAGAGAGAGTGTGGATGAGAATAATAAATAAACTTGAGCCTATCCTCTCCCAAAGTGGCTGGCCATATGGGGCTATTTGTCCTATTATGGTAAGGTCCAAAATGCCCCCACTAACCTATTCTATGAGTATTAGGAAATGGCTAATTGGTTGGGGCTAAATTAGTCATTCTAAAGTCTCTAATTACACTAACCTTATCCATAATAATTAGTCTAACCTCTAACTAAAATATTTCTATCATATGGACTAAAATTAATATCATATGGGCCATACCTAACTAGTGTGTGGGTCCCACTAGAGTCAAACTACCCCGGGTCCCCGTTTCAAGTCGAATTGAGTTGAAATTCGAACCCGACTCAAATAACCCCAAAACAATATCATAATATAAAATAATATCAAAATAATTCAAAGAGGTCAAATGCAAAAATATTCTTAGGCCAAAATGATATTAAAATATCATAATCACATGGTTAGACTATAGGTCAAACAGTCTCTAGGGTTTCACTAGCAAAACGTCAAAACCACAAGTCATTGATTTAAATAATTTTAAAATGATTTAAAATCACCAAAAATCATATCATGAATTAAATATTATTATTAAAATAATTATAAACACAAAATTTCAAAATTACCTCATTTGGGAAACTGGGTGCTACAGGGCCACCTGCGAGCAGCGCAGGATCGTCAGAAGCAGTGGGCAGATAATCGTCGTCGACCTTTGGAGTTCAAAGAAGGCGACCATGTGTTCTTGAAGATATCCCCCACTAGAGGCACGATTCGATTCGGAGGACGTGGCAAGTTGAGTCCAAGGTACATCGGGCCTTTCGATATCTTGAAACGTGTTGGAGAGGTTGCCTATAGATTGGCATTGCCACCGTCACTAGAGAAAGTACATGACGTATTCCACGTATCTCAGCTGAGGAGGTACGTGGCGGACAGCAATCATGTGCTTGATCACTCTGAGATCACAGTTGGACCGAGTTTGTCGTACGAAGAGCAACCAGTAGGTATCCTCGATCGCCGAGTGAAGGTGTTGCGGAATCAATCTATTCTATTGGTTCGCGTGGCATGGAAGCATCACTCGCCAGGGGAGTCTACTTCGGAGCGCGAGGACGACATCCGAAACCGCTACCCGCAATTGTTCGAAGACGAATGTATGTCTTGCATTTATATTTCATGCATTGCATTTGATCCCGACCTTAATTAATTTCGAGGACAAAATTTTCTTTAAGTTGGGTAGGATGTAAACCCCCAATATTTTCTAAATATTTTAGTATTTTAAAAATATTTTTTTGATATTATTTAGAATTAATGTGGTAATTGGTATATTCGTAATTATAGATATAATATATGTATGATTGTGCTTGATATATTTTTAATTGTTAATAAATATAGTCTATAATTATTACAAAGAAAGGAAAAAAGGAAAAAAAAAAAAAAGGAAAAGGAAAAAAAGGAAAAAAAAAAACCCACCTAAAGTGGATGGGCCCCACCCCCTACAAGCTTGCTGCTGTACGCAGCAACTAACTACACCAACCCGAGGGAAAAGGGAATAGTGGGCTTTAATGGTAATCCTAGTAGTACTAGGTTTTACCCGAATTTGTTTTATATGTAACTTTTTCCACAAGCCTCAAAACCCTAATCTTCCAAAATAAAAGTTGAGGCTGATTATACCCTCTTCAACTACGAATTCGTTTTACTAGCGGCGAAGCTTTGTGCGCGACGAACGGTGCATAGGAAGTCAGCCCCGCGTCATCCACGGAGCAGTTTTCCCACTCAAGGTACCTACTTCCCTACGACGTAACTTTTTTATCCGTAGCACGATTTTCGATCCGTAAGATTTTCTGGAAAGTAGACTTGACCCTCTTCAAGAACCTCTAGATGGATTTCGAAACAACCATATCGACTTGCTCGAAAAATCGAGACGAAGTTGAAAAAAATCTGTTTTCTGTAATACTAAAAACTGTTTTAAAACGACAACTTGTCGGTCAATTTACTTGCTGTGCAGCAAAGTACTATAGGAACTAATCCAAAACAGTAAAAGACAACATAACCGAGATTGCAACGCATTTGGAACGTCGTTTCGATTAGCGTGTAAAAAAGTAGATTGATGTTGAAGTTGAGGAAAAACCTGTTTTAATTATATTAAATTTTAGAATTTTGTCCGATACGACGTACGCTCCGACAAACGGGCGACGTGGTCACGTGATACGCATCGAAAGGCGCGTATGGACGTTGCGGACATGTGGGAACTGACGGAACTCAGTTTCGTTGCGTGTGCGCGACGAAATCAATGTGTATCCGTCGAGATACCACCGTATCGACGTTTTGCAAATTTATCCATAACTTCATGTACAGTCGTCGAATCGAGACGAAACTTGCGCCAACAGGTCCAGATCGAAATTTTGGTCCTGCATGCCAAGTTTGGTTCGATTCTGAGAAGGTCGAATCGGAACCCATTTTGGCGGGCCCGCGACCCACTCAAACGGGTAATTCTGTAAACGGCTCCTCGGAATCCAAAACTGGACATACCGTTGAGTTCCTCTCCTCAAACTGAAACCGTAGATATGTAGTTTGACGACTTTAGAGACATAGATTTTGGCACGCGTTTGGTGCAAAGCGGATCCAACGACGGACATCGTTTTGACCCAAATTATGATTTGCCCCTGTTCCAGAATTTGACTTTTGGACAGGCATTTTCTTGGTATATCTTCTTCACCGAGATCATTTTTGATGTTTGTTTCAGCGTTTGGATTCATCTGTGATTTGTGAGTTTAGGTGCTGATACTTGCTACTCTTTGATTTGCCCTTCTCGTACCGCAGGCAAGATACCTTGCCACCTTACTCTGTGATTATTATATTCTATTTTCAGTTGTTATTTTCAGCATTTTATTTCGTGATATTTAAACTGTGCGTCCAAGTCACACTTGGGTGCAAGCGACTCTATCGGTCATTTTTCTTGCTTTGTTTATTCTCTTACATTGACTTAGTTTATTGACCACCATTGATGTTGAGGTATTGGCATATCTCATATGGCCTTGATACTTGTTGTATCACGTGATGTGAGTCACATATAGGACACATATCCGCGTAGTCGGCTGGCCACCGATACGTATGGGGCGTGCGACGGATAGGGGTAACTGCCAATAGAATTGCATGCTAGAAGACTTGGCGGTTACTAGAGGTACATGTCAGTCATGGAGATGATGATACTAGGCATTGGGTGGGAGAACATTACCTGACGTATGGGCTTCGATTGCACTTCCCTTGTAACCCGGAAGCTCCGCTGGAGATACGGGTATGAGCGTCTCAGGTTGGCCACTGTCGTTTTTGGACGTCATGCTCTTGGTCACTGGTGACCAAGAAGGAACTATACCGGATCCTATATTCAGCCAGGGCTCATGCGTCGAAGGAATGTATCTCAACTGTATATTCACAGTAGAATGGTCAGGAACTCGATAGCATGTATACCTTTTTCTCTATTATATTATCACAGTTTATATGGCATGGTGTTTCTTGTATCTGCTATGTCCCCTGAGGACCTGGTTATCTCTCCACGTTTAGACGATTTTCTACTGGAGTACGGGCGGACATTGGAGCTATCTTACATGATGACGAGGCAGTGCTTATGACTTCTAGTCTATTTCTTATTGAAACAGTTCTAGACATTATTTTATATCTCTATTTTGCGGAGGTTGGACTCCGATCTTGTAAGACTTTTTTATAGGTATTTGGAGTGAGTATGTTCACCCGGCTATCTTGATACTCTTATTTATTTATTTGGACTTCATATCTTCTGTGTTGAGCTGTGATGAGATTAGATATGTTATTCTGGCCTGTGATTATTTTATTTACAGCTTATGTGCATATATGAGGATTCTATATATTGGAGTGTTCTTCGTATATGTGCAGCGCATTTCACGTACTTAGTCCTACGTATTTTGGGACTGGGGCATTACATGTTTTTGTGGTTGCCATGCAGGTCAATCTAATATTTTGGGACTGGGGCGTTACATGTTTTTCTGGAGAAGCTCGGTATCGAGATAGTTCGGCCAGGATCAGTGATACAGATGATGGCGCTTGACATTCAGTCATGTTTGATGGAGCAGATCAGGGAGGCACAGTCTACAGATGAGAGCCTTCGCAGACTTCGAGCCTAGGCTTTAGCTGGATTGCTGGATGAATTCACCGTAGCAGAGGATGGATCCTTGAGGCATGGCAGCCGATTGTGCGTGCCGAAGGGAGAGCTGATAGAGGCAGTCTTGCAGGAGGCGCACCGATCAAGATATTCTATTACCCTGGTGCTAACAAGATGTACCATGACTTGCGGGAACATCTTTGGTGGCACGGGATGAAGAGAGATGTATCACGTTTTATTTCGAGATGCCTAGTTTGCCAGCAGGTCAAGGACGGAGCGCCAGAGGCCAGCTGGTCTATTACAGCCGTTACCCATTCCCGAGTGGAAGTGGGAACACATCATGATGGACTTCGTCTCAGGACTTCCTCGTTCCCAAGGAGGGAAGGATGCCATTTGGGTTATCGTCGACAGGCTGATGAAGTGTGCGCACTTCATACCCTTCAAGGTGGGGCTTTCCACCGAGAAGTTGGCTGAGCTATACATGCAGTATATAGTTCTCTTACACGGAGTACCAGTGAGCATCGTGTCGGACCGAGACAACAGATTCACGTCCCACTACTGGAGGAGCTTGCAGGAGGAGTTGGGCAGTCGGCTCAAGTTCAGTACGGCGTACCACCCGCAGACAGATGGGCAGTCCGAGAGGACGATACAGACGTTAGAGGACATGCTGAGGACTTGTGTGCTGGACTTTGGCGGATCATAGGAGAGCCATCTGCACTTGGTAGAGTTTTCATACAACAACATCTACCAAGCCAGTATCGGTATGTCTCCTTTCGAGGCACTATATGGACGACGATGCCGTACACCGCTCTTTTGGGATGATATTGGGGACAGAGTTATGCTTGGGCCAGAGATGATCACGGATGCAGCAGATAAGGTCGGGATGATCAGAGACAGGCTCAGAGTAGCTCAGGACAGGCAGAAACACTAGGCCGATGCTAGTCACATAACGATGGAGTTCGCTGACGGTGATATGATGCTAGTGAAGATATCACCTACTAGAGGGACGATCCGGTTCGGACGAGGAGGCAAGTTGAGCCCCAGATACATCGGGCCGTTCGAGATACTTGACAGGACCGGAGAGGTAGCTTACATGGTTGTACTTCTACCCAACCTAGCAGGAGTTCACGATATCTTTTACGTATCTCAGCTGAGGAGATATGTTCTGGACCCCAGCCATGTGCTAGATCATTCAGAGTTGGAGATCGGACCGAGCCTTGCAGTTACTGAGCAACCAGTGGAGATATTAGACAGGAGGGAGAAGAGGCTGGGGAACAAAGTCGTACCCTTAGTACGAGTAGCTTGGAGCCGTCACTCTCGGGTGAATCTACTTGGAGAGGGAGTCGGACATGAGGGAGAGATATCCTTACTTGTTCGACCCAACCGCTGCGAGGGAACCACCTGTTTCCGCTTGATACCTTAGAGGTTAGTTTTGATCATAGCCTTAGTCATTTCTTGCATTGCTTGCTATGTTAGAAAATTGTAGGGTCTTCAATTCTTGTGAATTTCGAGGACAAATTTTTCAAGGAGGAAAGACTTGTCAGCCCCTATTTTTCAAATTTGGTTTAATTAGTGTAAATTAGTTGCTAATGACCTATTTAGCTTTAAAATAATTTATTATAATTTTAGGAATTTTTCTAGAATTTTTAGATAATTTTTAAATAGTTTTTAAGTCAAAATATCCTTTTGTAATTATTTGAAATGTTTTAATATCACTTTGTAATATTTAAAATTATTTTATATCGGTTTATAATTATGTCAATTGTTTTAATTACAGTTTACAAATATTATTTGCAAACTGTTAGGGTTTGGACCTAACTGCAATTTCCTAAAGTCTAGGGACCCGACTGCAAAACCCTATTACCTCCCCCCCACGTTCGGGCCAGTTGCCCCGACGACCGACGACCACTTTCCTCCGTCATTTTCGGCCGACTTCGACCGCCTCGACCGACCTACCCCCTATAAATACCCTCCAGTCTAAACCCTAACCCTAGTTCACCATCGACCACCCCCACTCCTTCTTCCCCGATAAAACCTAAACCCTAACCCTAACTCCGGCGACTACCCCAGCGTCACCCCCACAGCAACCATTACTGCCCAAAACCGCCACCACTCGACGCGTCTCATCGAGACGAGCAGCGCCACCCGAGCGTCGCGTCCACGACGCCCCAGCCGCCGTCCAGTGCCCTCGACACCCCCCGACGTCGGACAGGAAGGTAACAACCCCGAGTTCGTGTCGTGCGTGTCTCGAACTCACGCGTGGAGTTCGCCTGGACACGGGGAGCCTAACCATAGGATTGGACACGCGTTTACAGTGTCATGCGTGTCGTGCTAGGCGCGGACACACGACACTGGGTCAGATTGTATTTGCTCGTGTCCTGAAGAGTCTGGACATGAGCCGAACTGTTATTGTGTTTAGACCCATTAAACTAACCTAACACTAACCCAAACCATTTCCTAACAAATGGCTCGGGCTGACCCCCTGGCCAGCCTGACTGCGCCTAAACCCGACCCCTTGGGCCGAGTTCGAGCCCCCTATTTGTTTGTTGTTTGGTTTTATTTTTTGTTTTTATTTTATTATTTATTATATGTATATATATGTATTTATATATATGTATATACATGTATATATATATATATAATATATAATATATATATATAATTATTATGTATTTATATATATATATATATATATTATGTATATTGTATATATGTAATATATACTGTATTTGTATATATATATAATATATAATATATATATATATATTATATATATATTATATGTATATTTTATTTAGTATATATGTATGTATATTTATTGTATATATATATATATATATATATTATATTATATATATATATATATTATATATTATATTATAATATATTATATATATATATCCATATATAGTATATAAATATCTATATATTTGTGTATATATATAATAGTAATTGTTATAAATATGTATATATTTTCAAATGTAATTTTAGTGCTAAAAATTATTATGTAAAATTTTACAAGTGATTTTATTGTATATTTTGTGACTTGCAATTTTACAACTTTAAAATATTATTTAAATTTCTATATTTTATCTGTTATGACCAATTGATGTCTAAACCTAGCATGGGATTTTGGGCCCCATTGTGCCTAATACATTCAGAGTCTGTACAAGTCATATTGGACTTGATTCATGGCTCTGGGTCCTGTATCTGGACTTCGGTTCAATTTCGAATATATGGACAAAAATAGTAAATAATTAATTAATTAATTTCAGAAACTGTTGCTTGCTTTTTTGAATTTTTATACATATTTTAAGTGCTTTAAAATCTGGAATAAATTGTATTAAAATACTATGTTAATTTAGATAATTTATTATAATTTTTTCAGTATTTAATAAGTACTTTTGTTATTTTAAAAAATAGGAAATAGAACTCATTTTCAGTATATTTATGCGTGCTGATTTTTAATAATTATTTATGAAGGTTTATAAATTCCAGAAAAATTATTATAAATTTCTATAATTAACAAGGATCATTTTGGTACTTTATTTATGTAAAATTGAGATTTTTGTCTATCTCAAAAATTGTTGGAACACAGTGTAAAGTTTGATTTATTTATTGAATAATTACGACTTTCAATGATTTGTGTTCTTTTGAGTTATTATAGTATTGGACCTCACCCCGCACTAGTGTCAAGGCCCTAGAAAGTTAGTTAGAGTATTGTGTCACCTCACATTGGTCTCCTTTGCTAAAGTCACTATTTGGCTAGGAGTCCAGTCAAAAAGTCGTGTTGTCCAACTAGTGTCTTAGTGTTTAACTTAGTATAAAAACTAAGTTTATGTTTTTATTTCTACAGTGACGAGTCACCCGACATCTATAGCATTTTTATCGCTACTTTGCTTTGCTAAATGTAAGTACTTCTACAAACTTTACATACTGTCACAACAATGAACTGCGAATCCAACTATGTTAAATAATGATCCTTGGGGTAGCAAGTAAAATCTTCACATGTTATACTTTCAGTCACTACCGTGCTTAGAACAGTCTTTATGTATATCTCTCACATGATTAGAATCTGGGTTATGGGAAAACTGTTAGTAGCGTACGTGATCACGACCCCCTTCTCCTACGTATGTACCGAGCAAAGTTTCATTTTATATGATTACTGCGCCGTAGACTTTATCTCAAAGCGAATTTGTGCGTATGTACATCTATCACCTTATCACTTGTACGGAAGTACATTTTATTATGTGCCCCTGCATATTGTACACCATTGACGATCATGTACATGCTACAGTTTCAAACATTACATATACATCTGTCTTTATGACATATGTATCCTTGCCATGATAGATTATGATGTACCATGATTCCAGTTTATTACATTCATGTTCATTTCATGTTTCGTATATTTAGTTTGCTAGAATCAGTACTTGCTCCTGTCCTGACAGGATAACGTTGTAGGTATACTTACTGAGGAGGAGTTGTTCTATGATTCGTATTATGGAGTTACTGCCGAGGACCAGGCTTTGACTTACGAGGATGTACCTGCGGGGAAACTCGTCTAGTTTTCTATTTACATTTTAGATTTTTGAGACTAGTCATGTATTAGACTATGTATTTTGTGACTGGACCTGTATCCAGCTTTACATTTCGGACTTGTACTTGGACTTACTATTATATGAGATGACTTTTGTGTTTGGAGCATTTATGACTCTTTATCACTTATAGAACTGTTAGCACATTTTTTTCTTACTTTGTTATCTTTAGAACAGCTTACTAAGCCTTATCTCAAGCGTAGGCTGGACATGACTCGGCACGGCCCAACAATTTGGGTAGCAGGTCGTGACAGACGCTCTCTGCCGGCGACCGAGTCGACCATGACAAGCGCGTGGGATCCGCTCTCCTTCTTTCTCCTCCTCCTCCTCCTCCTCCTCCTCCTTTTCCTCCTCCTAGTCGAAGCGGTGACCGGATCCCCTCACCCCCTCTTTCGTCTGGTCCCAACGTGCCACCGTGGCACCGTCGCCGTTGGTGCCCCCCTCTTCTTTTAGGATTGTCAACTTTGTTGACAATCTTAACACAAAGTTGGACTGATAGTCCAAATCCAAATTCTCTGTTTGGACATATCTTAATACCCTAATTTTTGTTGGCAGTCCAAATCCAAATTCTCTATTTAGACATATCTTAATACCCCAATCCTTTAGTACTGTCAACAAAGTAGGTAGTCCTAACAAAGTTGGCAATCGTACCTACTTTGTTGACAGTACTAACAAAGTTGGCAATCGTACTTTATGTTAGGACTGGCAACTTTTTCTGGCAGTACAAATCTTTATACCAAATTTGTGGGCTGCCTCGAGTAAAACTTTGGAGTGGCAAACTTGTAAATAAAAAAAATTGGCTGCCCAAGTAAAACTTGAGGTGCCTATAAAAATTGTCTTATTTTGTGATACATAGGATAGAAATAGAAAAGCAATGGAGAGTTTTTTTTTATGTAATTTCAATGTAGAAACTCTACTAACTAGGATAGAAATTTTTCATAAAGTACAATGACATGTAGGATAGAAACCCAATTTTAGAAATCCCTATTGGAGATGGTCTAAGGGGTTGTTTGGGTGCTTGTAACTTTAAAATTGTAAAAGTGTCACTTTCAACATGTTGTAATCCAGTGCTTTTGCAGCATGTATTAATTGGAAAATTCTAAATGCACTTCATATTTTGCTTAGGACAGCCTGTTACTTGAGAACAACCCAGATGTTTATAATTTTTACTCAGGGCAGCCCCATATTTGCTTTGGTCTGCCCACCCCCCCCCCCCAAATCTTCTCAAAATCTTTTATTCTAAATTTCTATTCTCCCTCTTTAAATTTCCAAACCCTTCCTCTCCAACTCCTCCAATTCAAAGCAATGCCTAAAATACTTAGATAAAATAGTTTTAAAACCAATTTAGGGTTGATATACGAACTTTGAACCCTAAAAATTAAGTTTAGGGTTTTAAAAAACAAACAGAACTGACAGTCGGACTTCAACCAATAGGACTATAGACAAATTCTACAGTACTATAATATATAGGACTAAGTTTTTTTTTTGAAGCAAAGGGGTCTTTGAATTTTTTTGAAAATTTAATCAAATCTCAATCATAATATAGCTAACTGACCAAACTAGGTTTTCAGCTTTGGAGCTCCAGGCAATTTTGGCGATTCTAAAGGAGTCTCTGGTGGCTTCTTCTCCAGGTTCGCCGGAGCCACCGTTGGCCGCCTCCTGCGGCAGCGGCGCTCCGATCAGCGGCGCTCTCCTTCCTTCTTCTCTGGCGGTCGTTCAGTTCCCTCCCCCACGCGTCCCTCTCAGGTTTTCTTCCCGTTCCTGGCCCCGAGGTGGGTTCTCTGCTTCTTCTCCAGTAGGCTTTTTCTCCTGCGGTCGGCTCCCGGGCTTGCTCCGGCAGCAAGGAGTCCCCTCTCTTGTATGGCTTGTGTCGCTCGGGGCTAGGTCACTCTCTGCTAGGCGAGCCATCTCTGGTGAGTGAGGAGCAGCCATCCTTGGTTTTGGGTCCTTCCCCCACCCTTGCAGCAGGGGCTACGGTCATCCCAACTCTGTCTAACTATGCTCTGGCGACTGCTTCTCTGGCCCTGGTTGATGTAGCTTCATCGGTGGGGCCCATCGGTCCGTCAGAAATTTTTAGGACCATCGGTCCTTCAAATCTTGACGTGTCAGCCTCTCATTCGGCTGATGTCACATCAGCAGCTCACATACGCTCTGCTGCAGTCCACTCAGCCGTTCCTAGTGCAGCAAAACCGACACCTAGCTCTCTTCTACAAGCAGCTTCACATGTGGAACAGCTCACAAAATAGCCAGCTGTTCATAGCTCAACCACTGGTCAACCAGCGACAGCTTTGTCTTCTTCAGCTCTGCCACGTGTAAATATGGCCCTTGGAGGACAGCACATGCATGGAGACTCTTCTCCTAGTCCCCCCTCCCCCAAATCCAGCAAAAATTTTTATGGAGATTATTAGGGGGAGTCCTAACCCAGTCAAAGACAACGCTGTCCTAATCAAAGACGTTCAGTTGGAAGAGCATGAGTACTCTCCCCTAGCCGACAGCGAGGTGGTTTCTATCTCCTTCTCAAATTCTAAAATGAAAAAATTTCAGAATAACTCAAATTTACGCTGATTTTCAAATTTTGAGGGGATGCCCGCGAAGCTTGCTCGGGTCAGGAAGTTCATATCCAAATGGCGCATCACCAGCGCCTTCTCGGTTGCTCCGATGGACCCAAGGCATATCGTGCTTTATCTCACAAGCTCGGAAGACCACGTCTGAGTATGGACTTCAGTGGAACGTGTCACGCCCCAGAACCAGAACACTGGAGAGCGGGGGCAGACATAGCCAGCTACGTATAATGAAATGGAATCCACTCCACTATACGGTCATGGCTGTCTAGATATATGAGGGTTTATCTACAAGCCATCAGTCTCTTATGGTCATGAACAAGCCTAGTGTCTCAATCATAAGAAAGCAAATAAATGTTACAAGATGTAAGACAACCAAATATAAAATAGTCTCTTATGGTCATGAACAGCTGATCATGATGGTAGTCGTTACAAAATGTGAGGACTAGCAAGAGTTTTAGTCATACATGATCAACCCTAGGTTGCCAATCATGTTACAGCCCGTAGGCAGACAGTAAGTGAAAATTTACACGAGCTAACACTTGCTCGGCGGCTAAACGCCTCAAAAGAATAATTTTACAATAGAGTGGGAGAGCCAAAAATAACCCACTCGTTGCCAGGGTTCCGTCTAGTAGTCACCATGTGGCTGGAAAGTCGGTAGATCCTCTGGGTGCTCCGGAATCTGGCCATACAAAACCAACTGGGTCAGATCCCAGAAAGAGCAAGTGCCACAAAGGAGGCTTCACTTAGGAACTAAAACCAGCAATTAGCACGAAAATAAAATTAAATGAAAGACAGTGATTAAGGAAAAGCATGACATGTGATATACGATGAGATAACCATGGGACTATTCTGATAACCAGGTTACAACCCGTAAACCAAATAAGGACCGGGGTTGTAACCCTTCGTCTGAACAGAACTTGGCTTCTCCCACCATTTATCGGGAAGATAAAATATAAGAAATCGGGTCAAGTAACAATCTTGTACAGGATCAATACAAGACTAGACTGATTATTCCTCATCCAATAATCACGGCCAAGCAAAGAGTACGGCTTGATACTTTAACTAACTAGGGTTATCACAGGCCTAGTTACTAGCAAGATGCAAAGAGATTTCCAAGTCCAGTTACCCGCCTGCTGCTACCTGAGTGACCCCAGCAAAAGAAAATAAGTATAGCAGACACAATGCAGCGAGATGCATGTGTCCTAAAGAGGTGCCCTACTCGACGGCAGGCTGGAAATGTGCTATCATGACAGATAGCTCCAAGTCCCATGTATATATATATAGGCCGGGATCAAAGGGACAACAGGTAACTGGGAAAGTCTCTTCAGGAACTACTGTATTATTCTAGTTATTAGCCTTAGCCATTACAGTAGGTACCCCTGACTGTGGTACTCAGGGGTCCCTGTCCTAGACATGATGCAAGACAAGACGGGTTCATTTGTACAAACACAATCGTTCACGGTGTCGAGGTCATTATACTTGTCACGTCAGGTTAGCCGTCGCAACAGCATTTCGAGAAATATCATGTCAGGTTTATCATGTCAAGAGTGCGCCACGGTGGGCCACTATCAAGAATTATCATGTCAAGAGTGCACCACCACGGGTCACTATCATGTCATGTTACTTGTTTCTGGTTACTGGTTACAGGTTAGAGTGCACCATGACAGGTCACCATCGTGTCAAGTAATTTCATTCATTAAAGAAGTAGCAAGCTATTAAGTGGGATTGTTGCAATTTAGGCCAAGAATAGAAATGTACAGTACAATCAGGAGCTCCATATCAAAATAAAAGAAACTTGTACACTTAATTAATATTATATATATATATATATATATATATATATATATATATATATATTCTTGAAGCCAAAAAAAAACTCTACAACTTTCATGTTGGGAGTGGAAAGAATTTCGGACCACAATTCAAGCAAATAAAATACAAAACAATCAAGGTGGACCCCATGCGGCCAAGAGTGGGTGGGGTCCCATGCGGCCAAGGAAAGCAAATTGCTACCAAGCAGCTAAATAATATATGCAAGCCGCATGCAAGCTTAAGCGGCCAACAAAGCTCATGCGGCCAAGAGAAATAAATAGGCCAAAGCCATCAAGTAAGACAAAGGATAGTGGGACCCTCATTAAATGCAAACTTACATTCAAGCAAAAGAAAAGGGCACGTGGCCACTCGAGTACAGAGGCCATGTGGGATCCAACAATTAATGCAGTAAGAAAAGGTTCATGAACCATTTAATTAATGGTTCACGTGGCCAAGCAATGATTACATTATATAATATGTCATCCAAGTGCATAAGGCCATGCGGCCAAGAATTGGTGGGAGGCCATGCGGCTACAATTGAATAATAGGCCAAGCAAATTGCTTTAAGGTTAATGCAAATAGTAATAATGCATGCAACTGTAGCATGCAACAATAGCAAATAAGGCCAAGACTAGATAATAATGCAACTGTGCCATTCTTAAGCAAGCAAAGCAATCTGCTTTGATGACCAAGCAAATTGTTGCTTATGCGGCCAACCTTAATTACTGCTACATGCAAAATAAACTACCATATCAAGCATGCAATGAAGCTATATGCGGCCAAGGATATTGTTCCCATGTGGCCAAGCAATATTGTAATAAAGGCCATGCGGCCAAACTAGAAAAGAAACTTGTATGCGGCCAAGCACTATTGTGCTGGCATGCAATTATTTAATTAGCTAAAGCAACTCTTGCACGCAACTAAGGCTAATGCCATTAATGCATGTAACTATAATGCATGCAGCAAGCAATGCTTAGGCCTATGCAGCTAATGCCAAACTAATGGCTACATGCGGCCAAGGATGGAAGAGAGGCCATGCGGCCATGCAAAAAGATATTCTAATGCATGCGACCAAGAAGGTGCATGCGGCTGGAAATAATAAATGGCATGCGGCCAACCAAATATTTTGGTCATGCGGCCCACAAACAATTAATTGCAAGCAAACTAATGCATGCGGCTTTGAAATGCAAGCAAGCATGCAGCTAATGAAAAATGCAAATAATGGCTTCCCACAGAGAAGATGTCCATGGAAAAATACCATGGCCTCCATGCTTCACCAAACTACAATAGAAACCCAAATCCAGACTTCCATGGGTCAAATTTGGGTAAAAAAATTCTCTACAACATGGAACCATCAAATAGCAAAAATATATGCAGGTTTATTAGATCAAAACTCGTAAGAACCGAAAATACCACAAAGCTAGATCTACAAGAAATTAACCACAAAAATGAAAAGTGCTAAGTACTAAAGTGGGTTAGAAACACATGAGGAAGACAATGGAACAATAAAAATGGACTTCCTCCATGAAGCAAGATGCACTTGCCTAAGCTCTCCACTCTTCTCAGGTGGATGGAGAAGTAATGGTGGAGAAGAAAAAGTTAATAAAAAGAGAGAAAGGGAAGTGGAATATTTAATGAAGAGGGTAGTTGTAGGTGGGAGTGGTTTGTGTCACGACCCGCACCCTGGAATAAGGGAACGTGACGTGGGTACGTCCAGCCTACGCCGCAGTATCGACGGTAGAACGCTGTCCTAGTTCATAACATCTAATAGATAAGGGTAATATACAGTTATAATCCCGAGTGGGGTGACATAACAGAATATAACTCAACCACATCTAGGATAGAACAGGAATGAGATAGAAAGATAAAGATAGATAACATCCAGGAATGTAACATCACAGAGATACAAATCCAGAATTCTAAGTGACTAAAATAAATACATATCTCAGAAATATCCCAGAATCTAACAACAGTGATCCGGAAAGTAAAGACAACCCTAATCTAGAGAAGTATTATCCACTGCTAGCAGGTCCAAGTCACTAGTGATGTCTAATGCTGCACCAAGAGGGATAGACACCAGAGCCTCATCATTCACTGTAAAATTTTCAACAGGTCCAGTCAGGACGGGAACGAGCACATATCTCTCAAAACAGTTCATAGCAGGTTAGGAGTATAAATCATACAATAGAGTAAAATACAGGAAGTGCTGAAAAGGAAGTACGAGTAAACATGAGATATTTTGTAACTGAAAGTAAATACATGATAGTAGAGCCTGTAAGTGGCTACGTGATTTAGAGCATAATGGTTATGTAAACGGCTTGGGGGCACATGAAACAAATAAGGAGGCACATTTATACAGCTACTGGGGATAGTGTTCACATAACCAATTCTACTCACCCCGCCCCAACCAGTACACAAGGATCCATTCAAGTTACGTTATAAGCACATGAATACAACTAAGATACGTGAACTCATGTAATGAGTAGTACATGAGGCACGTGAAAGCACATGAGAACATGTAAAAACATGAACTAGTACGAGTACAAGGAGTACCTGATGCACATGATAAAGTACATGAACATGAAATACCCGATGCACCCGTAGAGGGATAACATCTCAGGAAGGGATCCATATAGTACTAATCGTGAAGATACGTGTCAGCATCATGTAGAGTAATCTAGAGCAAAATATAATCCAGGTAAGTATGAAAAGATCAGAGAATGTACTCGCCTGCTAACTGAAAGTTCGAGATGAAAATACTGTCCGAGGAGTGGTGTCTGGCTCCTATTAGAACAGCACAAGTCACAACGAGTCCAGAATGGTAAATAATATGCATAATGCGTTCTACATGAATCTAGGTCAATCTAGGCCAAAGTCAACTCTTGGTCAACTCTGGTCAACCCTAGAAGTCAAACTAGGTCAACCAAGTCAAACCTAAGCCATACTAGTCTAATCTAGGTCTAACCAAACTATTCTAGGTTATACCATGACTAACTAGGCAATACCATGTCAATCCTACCAATACACACATTGGTATATAGATTATAATCTAAATAGAGTATGTAACCTATAGCCTCTATACCCTATTACCCATATATCATAACACATATATTACACAATATCATATATATACATACATTCACACAATCCTATATATGACTAATATATATGTACAACACTATATATATAATATGGGATACATGTGTAGAAAGAGAGGAATCACATATTCAAGTGTATATGTGTGTCTAGAGAGTGATGGTGTGAGAGAAAAAATAGTGAAGTGAGGGTGTGTTCAGAATTCAGAAAATAGTGTATCTATATGTGCAAGGTGGAAGTGTGCATTAGGTGACAGTGTTATAGGAATCAACCTAAAGCAAAACAATGTACAGGGAAATCCTGGACAGTGTACAGGTTTACACGGTGGAGTGATATGTGTCCCTGTATATATCATGTAGAAAACAGTGTGTGTTCACAGGAAAATAGAAAACAGGCATAGGAAAATCAGTCAACCACTATGGGAAGTCAGTGAAATGGCAAAACAGGAATTTAGTGAAGTGTACAATGACATTAGGAAAACAGGAATATAACAGTGGCATGGAACAGGGAACCATATCAGTTTAAAGGAACTATTGCAATTGAAAAAAGAAGAAGAAAGGAAATCAGTTTAACAAGAATAAACACTCATCAATCTCATGACATCAACACTTCATTCTCAGATTTAATAGGAATTAAACCATTTCAATGCAGTGTAATGAAAAGGAACTAACCCAGGTTATAGACATTTACATGGAAACCATTCTCAGTCCACAGTCATTAAGAAAGGTTTTAAAAAACTCAGGTTATTAGGAAGCAACTTTGAAACAAGTGAGGAGGAAAAAATCTCAGGTTCTACATATTGAATCTCGGGTATTCAATTTCAGGTTTCCAAAAACTGAAACACAACCAATCTCATACAACAGTTAAGGAACAAGGTTAACAAAGGGAAATATGGAATTTCCAGTTCAATTCATTCCCAGGTTTTAACATATTAACTTAGTTCAACTATGAAACTCAGATTACACACATGAACTTTAGTTTACACTAAACTCAGTGAAATACAGTTTGAATCTCAGGTTTTCAATTGACTGAAAACACAGCTAATTAATACACAATTTAAACACACCATATCAGTTATGAAGAATGACAGTTTTGAAATCAATGTAACCATGTACATCTCAGTTTTATACACAAAGAGGAAATCAGTTTGAAATACAAAGCAATACCCCCAACTCTCATTCACAGAATTTGAAACTTAAATCACAGGTTTTAGAAGAATGAAACATTCCTAAATTAGCTGATGACAGTTCATAAAGAACCAAAACCCATAGTTCAGAATATACAATCACAGGTTTAAGTTAAAAACTGGGAACTAAATCTCAGTTTGAAATACACATTCTCAGGCCTTAAACAATTTTGAAAATGAACTCAAAAGTCCAAAACTCAACTCACAACCAAAGGCCCATAATTGAGTGCAATAACTTAGCTAATATAAAATGTAATATGAGGGAATAAATGTCAAATGAAAACATAACATAAAGAGAATTAAAACTGTTTTGGGAAAACTGGGAAAACTAGTATCAGAGCATGTATCAGAATATTGCAGTTCAATCCCAAAAATCGAGCCAAAACTCCAACAAAACCATTCCTAATGTGTACCTTAATATATCAGAGTTAAAACATGATATTTAGAATCTAATCAGCAAATAAAACATAATTTAAACTCATAAAAATTGATTTAAAACCATCACCAACACCCTGTGCACTGAACCGCACAGTGTAGTGCACGTGCACGGCCCACAACGTGTCCGACACGACACGAGGACTCGTGAAACTTTACGAGCCTCGTGTCAGTCATTGACACAATGCCTATGTCGAGTTTCAAGCGTCGAAACCACCTGTGCACAGAGAAATCGTACACGAGCAGCAGGGGAGAAAAACTGCCCGTGAATGCGTGTGCACGACCGCGTGTACACGTGTCCGTGCAGCCTAGACACGACACTAAGACACGACACAAACTACAGAAATGTGTAAGCGAGACCCAAATCTAATTTCCTATTCAAACAAAACCCCAAAATCACACGAAATGCCCATTGGGGTATTTCATCAAACACCTAGTAATATACACTGATACGTGTCCAGAACGGACACGAAACGACACAAAAATTTGGGAAACCCTATTCCTATAGTTAGGCTAGGGTTAGGGCAACCTAGAATGAATTTTTACAGAATTTAAAATGAATTAGAGAGGATTATACCTATAGGTGAACAATGGGTCAAAATCCCCAAATGGGAAAAGCTCCACAAACCACCAAACTTCCTCAAATTGTTTCCTCCCTGCAAAAGCTCAATACCAACAGCAAGAACGTTGGATTTAGGTTCTATTGCAATTTATTTGAAGGAATTTGGAGAAGAAATGGATTTTCTAAGAATTTACAAAGATGGGAACTCACCTCTTCCAAATGGCAAAGTTTCCTAAAGAGGCAACCCTAGTTTTAAGAGCATATAAATAGGGGAGGGGCTGACCATAGTGGCTGTTCAGAATTCCTAGGGTTAGGGCTTGGTTCAATGGGTGTGGGCTATGGGCCATTAAGCCTATTAGTCATAAAATGACTTGTGACTTCACAAGCCATTTCTATATCAAACTAGCTCCTAATTTCACCAAATTAATCCCAATGAGTTAATCCTCATGAACTTAAGTCAACCTAGGTTTTCAAATCCTAATCACTTAGTCAAGACCTAGGTTAGCCACTAGGTTAGTCTACAAGGTCAACTTAAGTCAAAGTCTCTAAAACACCGAAAACAATTATTCTAAAAATCACTCAAAAATCATATTAATTATAATAAATCTAAATAATACATAATAATTCCAAATAATTCTCAAAATTTTAAAAATGACCAAAATACCCTTATTTGGAAAACTGGGTGTTACAGAAATATCCATACGTGTTGATACAGAGAATCACATAGAACTAACTAGAACTGAAATACAGTAATTGACAAATAAATGAGAGAACTATCATAGAATATACTCGCCTGATACTTTGAAAAGAGTAGTGTAATATCAGATGTCTGTACCAGGGTCACAATGTCCTAAAATAGAGCAATACAGTTATGACATGTCTAATATGAAGGTAAATGAAATCTACAATGCAATCTATATGAATTCTAAGCCAATCTAGGTCAAAGTCAAACTTGGTCAACTCTTCAGTCAAACTAAGTCAAATTAAGTCATATTAGGTCACAAGAAGTTAAACTAAGTCATACAAGGTCAAACAAGGTTAAACAAGTCTAATCTAGGTTAAAGTCAACTCTTGGTCAAACATTCTAGCCAAACTAGTCAAGTTATCTAGGGTTTAGTCAATAATGGTCAGACTAGTCAATATGGTCAAACTAGGTCAAAGTCTATGTCAATCTTAGACTAACTAAGGTTTTGGTTAAACATAGACTAGTCAACAAGGTAATTAGGTCAATGGTCAACTAAGTCAAACTCTATAAGGCTAATCTCAAAACCAAACATAGGCTAACATGTCTTAGGATACCTAAGATACTATACCATAAAGCTAAGGCATAACCAATTATCTATACAAAGTATATCACACATAAATACATATATATAATACCAACCTTAATCCTATAATCAAGCTAATTCCATACTCCAACTCAAGTTATGACTCAACTCTAAGTATCTCACTTAACCCCATACATATCTTAATCTACATAGGATTATCCTCATAATCCATATGGTCAAACCTAAACCAATTAGTTAGGGTTTAGTCAAACTTAAGTCACCAAGTCATCTAAAATCCATCTAAGTCAATTCTAGGTCAATTAGGTCAAGGTTGACCTATAGTTGACTTTGGTCAACAATGGTCAATTATCTAGTCAAACTAGGTCTACTAGTCGAGTTAGGTCAAACATGGTCAGACTAGTTAAACTAGTCATTTTAGGTTAATCCTAGTCAATTTTAGGTTAATTAGGTCAAGTTTGACCTAAGGTTGACTTTGGTCAACTCTAGTCAAACAAGGGTCAACTAGTTAGGTCATGGGTCATTAGGTCAATTAGGGTTAGCCCCTAATGGCCATAGGCTAATGTCTATAACCCATAGGCCAGTAACTTATAGGTTCTATGTAAACCTATATCTAAAAAGTATAGTATCACATATATATACATAACTATATATATATATACAAATATATCAAAATATATATATACTAATATATACCATATATATATCTTCATAACCTATATATATATATACAACATACATATATACATATATATATATATATAGAGAGAGAGAGAACAACAGAGAGAGATGTGAGAGAGTGAGAGAGATAGAGAGTGAACAAGAGAGAGAGAAAGATGGAAGTGTGTGTGTGGGGTGTGTTCTCTGATTTCTGGAACCACACACACACACACAATACATACATAAATATATACACACACCCACACATACCTATACATACACATATGTACACTCACATACACATAGACATATACCCACACACTCATATACATATATACATATATATACAATATATATACACACAATTTTACATATATTTATATATATAAAATCAGTTTGAAAATGGATTACAAAATCTGGAAAAATACCAATATCTGAACCCCAGTGCACTGTGCACTCGATCAATAGGTAAACCCAAATCCGAGTCAAAAATGACCTAAGGCCCAAAACCCAAGATTGGTAATCGTGTCCTACAGTGTCCCCTAGTGTCTAGGGTGCCTGAGTGTCCATCTTGACATGACACGACGTGTCAAACTCAAGGAAACCCAAATCGGGTAAAACTGGACAGTGTGCAGAGCACTGTGTCGTGCACCAGTGCACGACCTTCGTGGATACACCACGAGACACGACACGTCTCGTGGTCATGCACACGTGTAGCCCACATATAGGGCTACACGATCGACACACTGTTACGTGTCATCATCGTGTCTACATGTGATACGACACGCGTATCAGTGTCACAAATCGTGCGTTACAGACCGCGTCGTGCACGCGATCAAGTGTCTCGTACTCGTGACACAGGATACGACACATCTTGTGCTCGTGTCCTAGTGTTCACCCAGTGATGGGCTACACATGTGTCACCCTGACACGACACCACGACGTGTTCAAGAGGGACACGAGGCTCGTATCAGAGCCAATTTCTCGGCTGAACGCGCGCGTGTGTGGCCAGTGCGGCCCTATTTTCGTGTCCGATACAAAATGACACCTTGTGAAACTTTGGGGGCATGTTCGCAGACATTGCCCCCATGTCCATGCCAATTTTGGCGTATCGAAGTGCCCTGTGCAGTGTGCACGAACAGTGTGGTAGCAGGACACTGCCACACTGTGCAGTGCAGTGTGTGCAGCGTATTCGTGTCTAATTTTGACACGGTCATGACACAATATCGTGCTCAGTGTTAGGGTTCCTAGATCTACACCTATAGGGCTAGAAGTTTGTGCAATTAGTTTTCAAAAATATTAACATTTAATTGATAGAGGCAATTCATCAAACACTTAAATTAAAACCTAGATACGTGTCCGATACGGACACCAAACCCAATCTATTTCCTACCAAACTTAGCCTATAGGTCCCTGATACCTAGATGCATGCATTCATGAAGAGAAAACAGAAAATTAACTATGTATGAGGGTATTTACCTATTGGTGCAATTCCAATGGAAATCAAGCTAGTAGGGGGAGTGTCCTCTTCAACTGATGATGCCCAAAATGCTATGCAACCTTGCTAGCTAGCTCCCCTTAGCACCCTCAATGGTAGGGGATCCCAATGCTAGAAACTAGGCTCAATTTGGAGCTAAAATGGTTAAGTGGTGAGGGTGTGAAGTTGTAGGGAAAAACTAGATTTTAAGGGGTAATGAAATGAGGCATGAATGAAGGGGGGGTGTGTTTATATGGAAGGGGGTATGGGTTGGCTGCCATGGGGGGGGGGGTAGGGTAGATATTTAGGGTTCCTACCACCTTGCAAACTTAGCTTCTAAGTCTTGGACCAAGTAGATAGATATTTAGGTTTCTAGGAAATATCTTAGATAGGTAATATCTAGATATTTGTAAACTAGATGTTTATACATAAAGCTAACATCCTCTACTTAGTCTTCTAGGTTAGTTACTAACCTCTAGATTAGGCTAAGCTAGGTTAAGGGCTAACATGACACTAATCAACTAATTAAATAATAATAAATCACTTAAATCCAAATAATTCCAATAAATTCTAATAAATTACCAAAATACCCTTTTGACTAAAAAGTGGTAATTTGATATCCTAATCACATGGTTAGGCTTACCTGGTCATGGTTAGTCTCTAGGTTATGAAATCTCTAGGGTTTACACTAGGGTTATACTAGTAAAATCACAAAGTCATGAGCCATGACTTAGAAAATAGTTTTAAACTATCTAAAAATTACCAAAATTCATAACATGACTAAATCACCATTATTTAATAATAAAAATAATAAATTTTTAAAATATCCCAATTTCAGAAAACTGGGTGTTACACAGGGTTCCGACTAGTGGTCACCATGTGGCTGGAAAGTCGGTAGATCCTCTGGTGCTGTTCCGGAATCTGGCCATACAAAACCAGCTGGGTCAGATCCCAGAAAGAGCAAGTGCCACAAAGGAGGCTTCACTTAGGAACTAAAACCATCAATTAGCACGAGAATATAATTAAATGAAAGACAGTGATTAAAAAAAAGTATGACAGGTGATATACGATGAGATAACCATGGGACTATTCGGATAACCAGGTTACAATCCGTAAACCAAATAAGGACCGGGGTTGTAACCCTTCGTCTGAACAGAACTTGGCTTCTCCCACCATTTATTGGCAAGATAAAGTATAAGAAATCGGGTCAAGTAACAATCTTGTACAGGATCAAGACAAGACTAGACTGATTATTCCTCATCCAACAATCACGGCCAAGCAAAGAGTATGGCTTGATACTTTAACTAACTAAGATTATCACAGGCCTAGTTACTAGCAAGATGCAAAGAGATTTCCAAGTCCAGTTACCCGCCTGCTGCTACCTGAGTGACCCCAGCAAAAGAAAATAAGTATAGCAGACAAACTGCAGTGAGATACATGTGTCCTAAAGAGGTTCCCCACTCGACGGCAGGCTGGAAATGTGCTCATCATGACAGATAGCCCCAAGTCCCATGTATATATATAAGGCCGGGATCAAAGGGGCAACATGTAACTGGGAAAGTCTCTTCATGAACTACTGTATTATTCTAGTTATTAGCCTTAGCCATTTACAGTAGGTACCCCTGACCGTGGTACTCAGGGGTCCCTGTCCTAGACATGATGTAAGACAAGACGGGTTCATTTGTACATGCACAATCATCCACGGTGTCCAGGTTATTTATACTTGTCATGTCAGGTTAGCCGTCGCAACAGCATTTCGAGAAATATCATGTCAGGTTTATCATGTCAAGAGTGCGCTACGGCGGGCCACTATCAAGAATTATCATGTCAAGAGTGCACCACCACGGGTCACTTTCATGTCATGTTACTTGTTTCTGGTTACTGGTTACAGGTTAGAGTGCACCATGACAGGTCACCATCGTGTCAAGCAATTTCATTAATTAAAGAAGTAGCAAGCTATTAAGTGGGCTCGTTGTAATTTAGGCCAAGAATAGAAAATGTACAGTACAATCAGGAGCTCCATATCAAAATAAAAGAAACTTGCACAGTTAATTAATATTATATATATATATATATATATATATATATATATATATATATATATATATATATATATATATATATATATATATATTCTTGAAGCCAAGGAAAAACTCTATAACTTTCATGTTGGGAGTGGAAAGAAATTCGGACCACAATTCAAGCAAATAAAATACAAAATAATCAAGGTGGACCCCATGCAGCCAAGAGTGGGTGGGGTCCCAGGCGGCCAAGGAAAGCAAACTGCTACCAAGCCGCATGCAAGCTTAAGCGGCCAGCAAAGCTCATGCGGCCAACAAAGCTCATGCGGCCAAGAGAAATAAATAGGCCAAAGCCATCAAGTAAGACAAAGGATAGTGGGGCCCTCATTAAATGCAAACTTACATTCAAGCAAAAGAAAATGACACGTGGCCACTCGAGTACAGAGGCCATATGGGACCCAACAATTAATGCAGCAAGAAAAGGTTCACGTTAACCATTTAATTAATGGTTCACATGGCCAAGCAATGATTACATTATATTATAATATGTCATCCAAGTGCATAAGGCCATGCGGCCAAGAATTGATGGGAGGCCATGCGGCTACAATTGAATAATAGGCCAAGCAAATTGCTTTAAGGTTAATGCAAATAATAATAATGTATGCAACTGTAGCATGCAACAATAGCAAATAAGGCCAAGACTAGATAATAATGCAACTGTGCCATTCTTAAGCAAGCAAAGCAATCTGCTTTGATGACCAAGCAAATTGTTGCTTATGCGGCCAACCTTAATTACTGCTACATGCAAAATAAACTACCATATCAAGCATGCAATGAAGCTGAATGCGGCCAAGGATATTGCTCCCATGCGGCCAAGCAATATTGTAATAAAGGCCATGCGGCCAAACTAGAAAAAGAAACTTATATGCGGCCAAGCACTATTGTGCTGGCATACAATTATTTAATTAGCTAAAGCAACTCTTGCACGCAACTAAGGCTAATACCATTAATGTATGTAACTATAATGCATGCAGCAAGCAATGCTTAGGCCTATGCAGCTAATGCCAAACTAATGGCTACATACGGCCAAGGATAGGAGAGAGGCCATGCGGCCATGCAAAAAGATATTCTAATGCATGTGACCAAGAAGGTGCATGCGGCTGGAAATAATAAATGGCATGCAACCAACCAAATATTTTGGTCATACGGCCCACAAACAATTAATTGCAAGCAAACTAATGCATGCGGCTCTGAAATGCAAGCAAGCATGCGGCTAATAAAAAATGCTAATAATGGCTTTCCACAGAGAAGATGTCCATGGAAAAATACCATGGCCTCCATGCTCCACCAAACTACAATAGGAACCCAAATCCAGACTTCCATGGGTCAAATTTGGGTAAAATGAAATTCTCTACAATATGGAACTATTAATTAGCAAAAATATACAGGTTTGTTAGATCAAAACTCGTGAGAACCGAAAATACTACAAAGCTAGATCTACAAGAAATTAACCACAGAAATGAAAAGTGCTAAGTACTAAAGTGGATTAGAAACACATGAGAAAGACAATAGAACAATAAAAATGGACTTCCTCTATGAAGCAAGATGCACTTGCCTAAGCTCTCCACTCTCTCTCAGGTGGATGGAGAAGTAATGGTGTGAAAGAAAAAAGTTAGTGAAGAGAGAGAAAGGGGAGTGGGATATTTAATGAAGAGGGTGGTGGTAGGTGGGAGTGGTTTGGTTCACATAAAATCAAACAAAACTGAACCAAGCCAACAAACCGAACCGAACCAAGATAAACCCATCAATGAAATGCCAAAATAAATCAAGCAGGGAGACATGCAATACGGGTCAAAATACGTACACGTATTCCAAATACGTAATACGGGCATTACAGAATGCAATATCGACTTGGCCAAATTTCGTCTCCTGAAGTGGTCCACTAATTTTAACGTCAAACAAGAATCAGCCATAGCAGCAGTTTGGGTGAGATTCTCCAATCCTCATTTATTGAGTTTTATTCCATCCGCTATTCGTCGCATGCCCAACTTCTTCGGCAAGTTCCTGCGTATGGCGACTGAAACTAGCGGATTCTCCAAAGTTAACTACGCGAAAGTTTGCATTGAGATGGACCTATCAAAGCCCCGTCCGTCCTGCTTGAAAATCAAAGTTGGAGATCAGGGTACTTATTCTCAACCAATTATTTATGACTCAAACACTCGTCATTGCGGCCACTACCTTCTCCAGGGGCACGATAGCTTGGGCTGTCACAAAGCTCATCTGGAGCTTAGGAACAAGCAGTCACAACTGTCTCATTCCCGCAGCCGGCCACAGGTTTCTAGAGCAGCCCCCAACAAATACTTTCATTTTTTGGTAAGTACGGACAGCCCGACAGCTTCCAGTAGTCCCAATCTCTCTGTGTCCAATAAATTCTGAACTCTTGAGGAGGAAGACCCGAGTCCCCCGGTGGAATCCCGAAGCCTTCTAGAGTCGAATGCTGTGGTCAGCCTTGAGCTTCTATCCGACACCATGGTGAACCCTATCCAATCCTCGGAGAATCCTTCATACTTGAATCAAAGCATACTGAACCAGCACACCAGATTTGTGGACAGCAGCGGGACGTCTTCGAAGAATGGACAAGGATCGAACTATGTGGCTGCTGCACTTCCCACTGCTAACACACTCCAAATCTTGGAGGAAGAAGATGTGGCCCTGATTTATGGTGCGAACCCAACTACTCCTGTGATAGACCACTCTGTCGAGCCCCCCACTATAGTTCTGGACACTCCCGTACTTCTGTCTAGTTCTGCCACTGCCAACACCCACAAATCCCAGACTCTTTCGACTTCTTCTGAGTGCTATGATGCAGCCTTAGAGGAGAAAGAAGAAGAAACAGAAGAAGCAAAAGAAGAAGTTGAAGAAGAAGAAGAAGAACCAGAGGTCGAAGCAGCCCTTAGCAGTTCTTCTTCTACCACCCATTTGACTCCCCGGCCGCAAGAGTCTTCCCCTTCCGCTAGAGCAGCCGATGCCACCTTGGCTGTCTTAGCAGCGATTAGGGATACTCCGCCTTTTTTGTGGAATTATTTTGATCGGATTGCTGTTGATTGCTCTCAGGAGGATGCCGTCAAGGAGTTTGCCTTCATTAAAACCCTTGCCAAACACCTAATTTTAGGCAAACTTTGTCGGCTAGAATATTCGAGGTAGCGAATGCTCTCGATACAGAACAAGGTAAACAAGGAATGGTTCATTTACACTCAGAGGAATACTTCACCTCTAAATTTGTAGAGGAACAGGGGGAGGCAGAGCCACGCTATTTACGCTCCAGTAATGGACATTTTGTGAAAAAACTACTTAACCAAGGAAAGGCAATTTGGGATCGAGCTCTATAGCATATAGGCTTAGGGGGGTTGTTGTGTGTATGCTGTAGTTAGGTGGTTAGGGCTTCCATCCTACCTCTTATAGGAGCTCAAGTTTTTTTTCTGGCTTCAACTCTTTCATTTTTGTTGCTAATAAAGGCTGAAGCCATTTGTTAAAAGATAAATAAAATAAAATAAAATAATATATATAGGATAACATAATTTTCTCACAGTCCTATAGTATCTGTAGGACCTACAATCATGGATTATTGTCACTCTCCGATCCCGATATACGTATTCTTTCATGAATCCTGTACATGGTATCCTGTATTTAACATGTGCATAATTTTATTTATTATTTATTAACGGTTGTATGTAGCCTTTAAGTATTTCATTAGTGGAATGGTTAGAGCATGTTTAGATATTAGGGTTTTCTTAAGCCAACCCAACCCTACTATATATATTCTCTTCCTTTTCTCTCTCCTCATAACCTTTCATTCATTTCTCTCAACCACCACCAAGAAAGTACAACTTGCTCAAAAGTAGAGATTTGTGCATTTTTTTATCCTTAACTTTTTTCCTTTGATATTAATTGTCTATATTGTTCTTCTCATCATCCTCTACAAGTTTAGTACTTGGTATTTTCGATTTTGATGGATGGATTCTTGTAGATCTAAGTTTTTGTTATTTTTGGTTTTCTTTGGTTTTGATCTATTAAACTTGCTTATTTTCAAACCCTAGTTGTTCTATGTGGTAGAGCATTTTATTTTACCCAAATTTAACCTTTGAAAAGTTAGATTTTGTTTTGTTTTGTCCGAATTGTGCAAGTTTGAAGTTCATGGGTTCCCTGGCTATTTTTTCGGATTTTTGGAGAAGATGAGCAGTTTGGCCGCATGCATGCAGTTTGGCCGCATGAGTCTTTGGACGCATGCAGTCTGGCCGCATGAGTGGCCGCATGAGTCCTTGGCCGCATGAGTTTGACCGCATACAGTTTGGCCGTATGTGTTTTTGGCCGCATACAGTTTGGCCGCATGAGTCTGGCCGCATGAGTTCTTTGCCGCATGAGTCTGGCCGTATGATTCCTTCGTCGCATGAGTCTGACCGCATGAGTATTTGGCCGTATGAGTTTTTGGCCGCATGCAGTTTGGCTGCATGAGTCTGGCCGCATGAGTCTGGTCGCATGAGTCCTTGGCCGCATGAGTCTGGCCGCATGAGTCTGGCCGTATGAGTCCTTGGCCGCATGAGTCTGGCTGCATGAGTCTTTGGCCGCATGCAGTTTAGCCGTATACAGTCTGGCCGCATGAGTCTTTAGCCGCATACAGTTTGGCCGCATGAGTCTGGCCGCACGAGTCTTTGGCCGCATGAGTCTGGCGATATGACCCCTCGGCCGCATGCATCCTACAGACCGCATGTGTCCCACAAATCGTACGAACCTTCGGCCGTATGCGTCCTTGTGTCTTGGTCCTCAATCCTGATCTGACTACCTATGCGAGTGCTGGATAAACCTATGTGTATTCTAAGGTACAATCTATGTGAGCACCGAGGTGCTATCCTATGTGCTAAGTGTTCCTACGTGATATCTGCCAGTACACCCAAGAGTCCAGCATTTACATATCGAATGGTCGGTAGCAATGACGTGGTATGTGTTGTGTGTTGTATTGCACCAAAAAGGGGTACATACGTATGACTCCATAAGCTAGTACGGATCCCTTCTTAGGGTACTCCTACATTGTACCACATCTTGGGGAGTGAGCATATGACCACGACATGTGAACTCCGAGGATAACCTAGGAATTAACTAGGCAACTAACTTGGTAGATGCATTGGGTGGGAAGAATCCCGAGATCGTGCCATACTAGTCACCCCAGGTCCAGTCCTGACGTGTCGGGTTGGCCGCCACGAATATGGTTTTATTCGCCTTTAGCAGATGACTATATCTGACTTCTACGAGCTATGTGTTATATGTTTTAGCGCGGTAGCCCTCCGGGGGACCGGTGTATAATCAATGTGCTATATGTCTAATGGTTTGGCTAGCCCTGCTGGGTTGACAGGATCTGAGGATCCCTTTAATCAGTATCGCGGGGATAACTCTGCCATATATAGAAAGCCGCAGAAATAAATGGCCGCTTGAAAAATGACTTGACTGTGCCTTGTACCTTCCGTTCGTAGCCGAGGAACATGGACTGTCATGGTGCATGGTCCAACCCATGTCCTTGTTTGGTTGTTGGGTTGGTCTATCGTGCTATGATAGGCTGTGGACCGAGGTTACGACCGGACGCCTTTATTATTGTCATGACCCGCTCCCAATTTCGGGATACGAGTTCGTGGCCAAGTCCAGCCTACGCCGCAGCATCGGCGGTAGTACGCTGTCTATGATAACAATGGTCTACAACAATCACAACACGCATATATATCATCCACAACTAAGCCAGCAATAATCACCAAAATATCCAATACTCTCAATATTATAAATATGAAATAATCCACTATAACTCAGAAAGTCTCGGGAACAAACCCAGATAGCAGAAAATAAAATAGACAACTAAACTTTATAACTATGACTACTAACTAATGTGAATCCATAAGGAAGAAAATATGCTAATTCGTATCAGCGTTGGAACCGGGTACGCCAGTGATGTCAGGGTCGCCAACATACTTACCGTAGACCTCGGGGCAAATCTCGTCGTCTAAAGCTAAAAAATAGTTATCCAGTCAGGATTGGAGCAAGATCACCATAACACTACATTACACAATATAGTATACAAGCATGAAGGAACGATAAAAGGAATTTAACTGAAGATAAGTATTGGCATAACATTGTATGATAAGAAAGTACATTTGAGACATGATAACAATATGAAGGTAGACTTGACATACCACTAAGACATGATGACAACAAGAAGATAGACTTGACGAAAGAAGAACAATAGACAATAGAGTAACAATAATTAAGTCACGTGTACTGTGTGTTTTAGAATACCAACTTTCAGCATGTAGACGGCTTGGGATATCTGTCAGTCATACGTGTGTTGCATGACTGATATTATGCAATCAATGTATAGGGGGTCTGTATTCAATTCGTTGACCACATGCTTACTTGTTGTATTCCTCCGCCCGACTCACTCACAATACATGTCCACTATGATAAACATTAGCAATACAATAAACTGTAAACAATAGAAAATAATGAGTAAGGTATGAACATGTATGTATATCCAACCGATTCTAACTCTCGTGCACAATAGTAATCATGAACAACGACAATCATGAACCATAAGGGAGTAATAGTAAAAAGATAACACGAAGATACATGCAGTATAAAATAAAGGAAACATAGGTCATAGTGATACTTGCCTGCTCCGATAGATGATAAAGTCACAAGTCAAGACGTCGTAGCCCGATCTATCCCGACACAAAAACAATCACAAGTTAGATCAACGATTCCCACTCTAAAAATCCTAGAAAGTAGCTAATGGGTTAAATCAATTAATATGATTCTAATTCTGGAATAAATCATCTAAAATCCTATTTTAACCTATTTAATTCTGAAATAACAATCTACACATAAATATTTGGCCAAGGAAAGTCACGGTTCCAAATTCGGGTCTCGTGGCACGCAAACCGAGACATACTATTGACTAACTAGTAAAACATTATGAATTAAAAAATTTGAGTGTGTAACATGGTAGATTTCAGAGCCATGAGTGCATTGGAATCGACCGTGCTGCAAAATCACGATTTGGTCAAAAGTTATCGTCATTATGGCTAACCATGACCAAATCGATGAACCGTTGACCAAATCTGACTTCTACGAACAAAATAAAATATTAGATGAAACTCTAAATTTTTGAAAAAATTATATGTTGTAGAGCTCGGTGTTAGCTTTCCAAATCTTCAAATGGATCGCGAAACGGAGTTCGGGATCACTCGAAATCTCGAAAACCGTACGACATATTAATTTTTGGACTACCGACACTCAAATAATTATTCAGAAATTCGAGATCAAAATACCAGAAAATAAATTATATAATCAGAAATCTAACCTCAATATGCTTCCAATAAAAAAATGGCGCACAAAAAGGACGTCTAGATCAACGGCAATTGCTCCGCGAAGTCGAAGAATCCCTATCGAACTCTCCCACAATAAGCTGATGAATTTCTAGGGTTTTCGGAAATAATAAACTATATACTATATATAGAGAAGAGAGAGAGTCGGTGGCTGCTGGAGTCGGCTAGCGCTGCCACATGGCACGATCACGTGCACCCACCGCTTTGATCGAACGGTTCATAGCAAGCTGAGCTTGGCTCGGCTCCGAGCTTGGCTCGGCTCCGAGCATGGCTCGGATTGAGATTATTTGGGCGGCTCGGAGACCGAGCTCCACCCACCCAGCGTTGACGGGTGGGCCTGCCACTCGCGCCTGAGCGGCTGACGGGTGGGCCACCCGCTCAGCTGACTGGATAATGAGGGTAAAAATAAGGTTTTAATATTCAGAAAATTAAATAAAATAAAAAAACCCTAAAAATTCCAAATAAATCCCAATTTTTTTAAAAAAATTCCTAGAAAATTCTAGAAAATTGTTTGAGGGTTCTAGAGCCCAAATAATTTATTTGGCCACAAAATACTCTTGGGTGCCTTCATAGAAATTCCTAGAAGCTTAAGAAAAATAATAAAACCATATATAAATTTATCTAAAAATCTCCTAAAAATCCAAGAAATTCTAAAATAATAAAATGATACTCTAGGGGCTGTCTGGGGACCCTGGAGACCATATATGTCCTAGTTTTACTATACTATAGGCTTAGGTACCCACCCTTGTGATCCCAAATCAATTCCTAATTATCAAAATTAAATTCTAACTAAAATAAAATAATAATAAAAAATCTCCAAAATAGAAGATAAATTATCGGAACCCAAATGCTACAAACTAACCCCCTTAAAAGATTTTTGTCCTCAAAAATCAAAACATCACAAATAGCATAGTATAATACCTAACTCTTACAAGCAATAATTTCTTAAGCTAAGTCACGGAGAGATAATAGCTAGGAACATAAGAAAACTGATCAATAATAAGCATACTACAACTAACTAAGCATGCATAACAACTAAAACTAAAGAAGGCTTTCAAGGAAACATATTTAAGTTACCTATGTCTTGGGGTTGAGTTATGTTTGCCATTAAAATCTTTTGATTGTAAATTTCAATACAAACAGAACAGTGTTACAATGTAGGACTTAGACATAGTCCTAGGAGTACACTTTTGTTTAATCTGGGTCCCTTGTGCCGATGGAGCGAGTGGTAATACGTTGACTCTGTTGACGATCAAACGACGGTTCTCGATTCTCTGAAGATCTGGGTTGCTCTAGGTGCTGGATCTTGCGGAAAGGAAGAAGACGTTGAGTGTCTGTATCTGCCTCGGTGGTTGTACGACGTCTCTGTCTGTCTATGTATGTTCGTGTGTGGAAGAAGAAAATGATCTCTCTATTTATAGTCTGCAGGCTGGCTGCTCATGCGCGCATATGTAGGATGCGCCTAGACGCGGGGACGCCACGTGGTGATTGCTGATGGAGGCGCATGGATGATGCATCCTGATTGAGGAGTTGAATTCTTCATGCTGCTGTTGTGAGCTGGCATGTAGCAGGGGGAAAATCTTTCTGTTGTTGAGATCTTGGGTGAATCGAGTCAAAGGACACGTGTCGTAGGCCCATGTCTCGGAGATCTCAGATTTGGTGGAGAATGATCTGGTAGGATGCGCTTGGGATTGGACGCATGAGGAGATTTTGGCTCGTAACCTTCGGGAGTCACGAACCATTCGGGGGGCATGGCTTTTGAGGCGCATGCGAGGCTTCAGTAGTGACTTTACTTCTGTCTTTAGGGATCAGAGAAAAGTCTGAGGCGCATGGCTTTTGAGGTGCATGCAGAGTTTCAGTAGTGACTTTACTTCTGTCTTTAGGGATCAGAGAAAAGTCTGAGGCGCATAGCTTTTGAGGCGCATGCAGAGCTTTGGGTGCATGGCTGCGGAGGCGCATACGAGATGGTTGGGCGGCCACGTGGTTGTAACCGTCGGAGAGAAGTAATGATGATGCTGACATCGGCGACGCTTCATTTTCTGAAAAAGCTGTCAACTGCAGTCTTCGAGGGACGTGCTGCCAACTCTGTCAGACTTCAGCATTTAATGTTCTTTGACATGTGTCACACCCCAGAACCAGAATACTGGAGAGCGGGGGAATGACTCAGCCAGCTACGTATTACGGGTAGATGAATACCATATAATACGATCAATGCTGTCTAACCAGACGAGGGGGTGCATACTACATGAAAGTCTTACTATGGTCACTTCACATCTATTGTCTCAATCATTCAAACAAGAAACATAAATAGAGAACATGTAAGATAAAGCAGTAAGGCGTCCCAAACGCTTAGTCAAAATGTTCTTAAAATCTGGCTTTACAAAACATAGCCAGATGGTATAGTAACATATACACAATTGTTATCAGCTGCAGTCTGACTTTAGTTACAATTATGCAAAAGTAAGTGCAAGACAATCCGACTAACATGTCGGTGCCAAACGGCTAAGTATGAAGTAAATAACAAAACGAGCGGTGGAGTAAGGAACCCACTCGGGTCCTCCTGCGATCATTCCCCTAGTATTGACCATCTTGGAGGTAGAAGTAAGCTGGATCCTCGGGGACCGGCTCTAAATCTGGCCATACAAAACCAGAGATGTTAGACCTCTAATAGTAAGTACCACAAGGGAGCACGATATGAAGGATTAAACCAGTAAGTAAGAGAATATAATAATAGATCTCTGCTTTCCACTAGGATTCACATAACATCACGACACTTCGAACCAACCTCCCAACCAAACAAGGACAGAAGTTGGCCCGTCATGTCCTGACATTCTGATCATCTCAGTTAGACAACAGAGTAGGTACAGTACACAAACAAATCATCTTGAACGGCCAATCAACTACAACGGCTTGCTATTGTGAGTCCCAAGTTATCCTGGAATTATGCAAATAGGGATTCCTCAGTTCTTACTATGTGCGAGCAAGGCTAGTCTATCCAATAATCAATTGCGCCAATCATGTAATTAGACGAGTCCCAGCGGGACGCCCGCCGTTAATATAGCATGTATAATAATATAAGCATATACCGTTCCCTGCCCGTGTGACAGATTTACAGTATCTGTGGGAACCAGCCGGCCCGTCGGGCACTACTAGTCCCAGGGGGGTTGCCATGTAAGAACTCGGGAATCCATTCTCTTCATGCAATCATTATTTTATTTAACTTAATAGTCTCTACGTTGAGTGAAATTCCATGTCGTGGATCATGGTCATTCAAATGAGTACTTTCGTACGGGGAACGATATGTGCAACTCTACAACGATACCCGTGCGGCTAGGTTGTAGGTCTTACATAGCGTGATGCAACAATCAAATCTAACCACGGAGTAATCATACCTTGACCATAAAGTACACATGCTGTTTTTGTAAGATAAATAAATAACTAAATAAATAAATAAATAATTTGAAACCTGCATGTGCCTGTATGCCAATATTCGGGATCGGCTAATCGATTGCAATAGTTCATTACATGAACGTGTCTCATTCATTCAATTCAATAAGACGACTAGCCAGTCTCTTAGTTCCAACTAGGAACGCATGATCAATTATAAGTCAATGTCACAATCATTATCAATGGTGACAAGACATGAAAGTCAATTAGTATTACATGGGGTCGAGCCTATAACTCCTCAGAGTTAAGTTCTAGTCATACTGGGTATCCATGGATCAATCAAGACACATGACATATTCCACATAACAATCTGTATTAACAATATTAACATATCATGATTTATCAAGTCCATGCAAAAAGGCGTAAGGATATAATAGAAGAATTATCATGCCATCATTAAATGAATAAGTTATAGAGCAAATAGTAACACCCAGGTTAGAAAGTCACGCCAACAAGTCTGGGCTTAAGGCCAAAAGTCATGCCAACAAGTCTAGGCTTAAGGCCAAAAGTCACGCCAAGTCAAGTAGGTAGGAGTGAGTGTGAAAAGTGATTCATGCTGGCACGCACAGCGTGAGCGTGAAAAGTGAGCGTGGAAAATGAGCGTGGAAAAGTGATAAGAAATTCACGCACGCATGCAAAGATGGTACGTAACTCAAAATTCACGCTGACATGCAAGGACATGTGCGTGACTAAATATTCACGCACTCATGCAAAGATGTGTGCGTGACTGAAAATTCACGCACGTTCGTCAAGATGTGAGCGTGACTAAAATACACACAAACACGTAGAGACGTGTGCGTGACTGAAAATACACATAGATACGTAATAACGTGAGCGTGACTAAAATACACGCAACCACGTAGAGACGTGTGCGTGACTGAAAATACACGCAGATACGTAATAACGTGAGCGTGACTAAAATACACGCAAACACGTAGAGACGTGTGCGTGACTGAAAATACACGCAGACACGTAATAACGTGAGCGTGACTAAAATACACGCAAACACGTAGAGACGTGTGCGTGACTAAATACACGCAGACACGTAATAACGTGAGCGTGACTCAGGAACCTTCGTCCCAAGCCAGAGATGAAGTTCCCATGGTTCAGAACCCATGGTCAGCCGAGAATACACGCCAAGTTGGGAGATCAAACCCATGAACAACCGAGTACACAAACACTTAGATCTGGGAGAAAGAAGCCAACGAAATCAAAAATACTAAGCACTAAACTCTCTCAGGATCACGAGAGGAAGAATAATGAACCATTAAAATGGTTCTCCAAGCAAGAAGCAAGATTGCACTTGCATGCTGCTACTGCTGGTAGGTGGAGAAGTGATAAGAGGAAGAAGAAGAAGTAATGGTAAAGAATGAAAGTTATGAGGAGAGAGAATGAGATGGAAGCTTTAAATAGGGAGGATGGTGGTAGGTGGGGTTATTGGGTCGGGTTTGATCGGGTCCATCCAAGGCCAACCCGAAACAAAGCAGAGAGGTTAAAAGTAGAAAATAAAATGCAGGAATAAAATGCAGATAATAAAATTGCAGAAAATTAATTAACATGAAAATTAAAGAGCAGATAATTAATTAACATGAACTTATAGGAATTTAAATACAGGATAATACATGATAAATACTAAATAAATATACATAAATTTTACATGTATAAAAATACGCATTCTTAGAACGGGGAGTGACAACATGTGATGGGTTGTTGAGTGGGCGCATCGATCGGTGTTCCACTAGGCGCACGGGGCCGCATGGGGGCGCATGCTTGTGAAGAGCTTGGTGCTGAGGGGCGCGTCTGTGTGATGCACGGTCTGGCCGGTGCATCCGCTCCGCATGACACATCTTTTGGTGCGACTGTTACGTTCTTCGAGTGCTTTAAATAGCCATTTTTGACTTGGCTGAATTCGAAGCGTCAGTTTCATCCATTTAATACAAATTTATTGCACGGGATTTGGAGAGCCAGCCACTTGGCGCATGGGTTTGATTTGCCCAGCCTATAAATAGTGGCATGGAGAGGGTTTGCTTCTCGTTCTCTCACGTTCTCCCGAAATAAATTTGTTTACTCGAGCACATTCTGTTGACGAGATGCTCTCGAGGGTGAAGATGCGACGCAATGTCTTCTTTGATGCACTTGAAGGTGACTGTTACATCCAAAAGTCGGAGTCGAGGGCTTCTAAGGCAGGCAGAAGGTGCCTGTTGCATCCAAAGATCGGGATGCTCGAGCCTCGTCTCCGTTATACTGGAAGAGCCGTAGATCGAAATTGCGGTGCTGCGGCTTTGGGGTCTCTTTCTTTTGTCAGAGTGGGTGTTGCCCATTCTGGTTGTGTTTGAAAGCTGCTCCTTTAGCCGCAGTTTCGATTGCGGTCTTTCTTGGTCTTTGGAGGCTCTTTCGAAGCCTTCCCTGGCCACAGGTTGACTTGCGGTGCTCTTCCCTTCCTCGATTTAGGGAGCTCTTCCTCCAGCTAGAGGGTTGATTGCCACCCTCGTTCTGCTCAATAAATGCTTCATTGGTCGAAGCATTAGATGGCGCATGAGCCTGGCTGGAAGGGTGGCACATAACTGAGCTGCTGAAGGGGTGCACATAACTGAGGATGCAGGGATGCACATAACTGAGGATGCACATAACTGTTGCTGCTGAAAGGATGCGCCCGGCTTAGGGCGCATGGTGAGATGCGCCTTTTCAAGAGCACATGATGACTACTGCGCCTGGCTGTAGACTTAGGGTCTTTTTTTTGTAGAAGTTCTCCCTTGTACAACCTTTTCTAGACATATAATAGACTTTTATATGCAAATAAAAATCCTCTTTCAGTGTCTATACTTTTGTTTTGCTGTGTCTGTCTGAGCTCCCTGGCGCATGTAGTATTTGGCGCATAGGATTCCTGATCGTGAAATTCCATGCTTCTATAAGACCCCCTTCAAAGTTTTCAAATTTTTTTTGTCAAGTTTTGGAATAATTTGAATAAGAAGCATGGTGGTTGGGGCGCATGACTGTTCGGGCGCATGGGTACTCCGCGCATCAGTGATGGGGCGCATGCTCCTCTCAGTTAATGCAAATGATAATGCCTCGATAACCAAGAAGATTAATAATGATCGTTTTGGATTTATTTGCAGTTACCTTCTCGCAGAACCCGAGGCGGCGGCTGAGGTCACACTTCATCGGTTCACGCGTGCGACTAAGCCTATAAATAGGTGTGAGGAGAAGAGAGAGTTCTTCATCTCTTTGCTTTCTTCTTTTAGAGTTCTTTTTTTTTAAAAAACTCTAATTTTCTCTCCTCAAGGAATGGCTCCCAAGACTCCTCGTGGCGGTGCTGACAAGGGACGAGGCAAAGGGAAAGAGCCTGTAGAGGCTGCCGCGGCTGATGTTCCCCGTCCGCCTGTCGACGTTCGGCCATCGGTAGTTGGTGAGTTTCATCATCCCCTTTCTGTACCATACATACGCCGGCGCGCATGGACCTTGTCCTGATGATGTCCTGAGGTTTTTTTGCCGACGCGTATGGGTTTAAGCCCTGATTATATGCCGAGGTTTAACTGCTAACGCGTATGGGTTAACACCCTGATGATGCGCTGAAGCTTCATTGCTGACGCGCATGGGTTTACGCCCTGATGATGCGCCGAAGCTTCACTGATGTCATGACCCGCACCCTAGAGTAAGGACACAAGAACGTAACAACGTCCAGCCTACGCCGCAGTGTCGGCGGTAGAACGCTGTCCTAGGTCTCATACATCTAAAAGTATAAGGCTAAGCAGTTTATACCTCCCGAATGGGGGTGACATAGCAGATACAGTCTCAATCACATCTAAGGTAGAGCATGATAAAGATAGATAAAACATGAAATCCAAAAGAGATATAGGAGATAGAAGTCTAAGTGTCTAAGATACATAAACCCAAAAATACATCTCAAAACTCAATACAGTAATCCACAAAGTAAATACAACTCCAGACAAAATAAAATAACTATCTAAACAACCTCTACTGTGTCTCCTCTAGGCTAGCAGGCAATCCCAGGCCATCTGTAAAATTTATCAACAGGTCCAGTCAGGACAGGAGCGAGCACAATACATCTCATGCAGTTCATATCATGTCAGGAAATATAAAGCAGGCAATAGAGTAAGATACATGAAACGCTGTAAGAAGATGTACATAAAAACAGGAGAGATATTTGATAACTGGAAATATATACATGATAAGTAAGAACTGTAAGTGACTAGTGATTTAGAGTACGAGATGGCATATAATTGGCTTAGGTTGTACATAATGAACATGAAAAGTAATAGAGTGTACATGATGGGTAAATCACATGACCATTTATACTCACCCCTACCCACAATCAATACACAAGGATCTATTCAAGTTACGTTACGGACATGATGTTTTGGTTATACAAGAAACACATGAGGAAACATGAGCGTTCATGAAAGAACATGAGAGTACATGAACGTACATGAAAGAACATGAGAGAACATGAGTGTACATGAATAACGCAGAAGTAAGAAATACATGATGTACATGAAACACATGTCATAAAGTATCCGATGCGCCCGCTAAGGGGGATAACATCCCAAGAAGAGATCCGTATAGTACTAATCCGTGATGATAACGTGACAGCATCAAGTAAAAGTAATCTAGAGCGAGAATATAATTCGTGACAGGTATGAAACGATCAGAGAATGTACTCGCCTGATAACCTGAACAGCTGATAAGTATAGGGGGTCCAATTGAAGCCACAGAGTCCTATTTAAAGCAACACAGGTTACAAGGTGTTCAAGTTGTAAAAAATAAAACTCTATAAACAGTCTATTTTATCCTAGGTTCTTCTAAGTCAAATTAATTCTAGGTCAACTCCGGTCAATAATTTAGTCAAACTAGGTCAACTGGGTCAACCTAGACTCAATGAAGTCTCACTAGGCCTAACCGGTCTACCCTAGCTAGTACACACCATACAAATCCAAGGCTATACAAGCCAACACAAGTCACACATCAAGATACATCACATTCATGCATATTCAACATTATATATATATATAAATATATAATATATATATATATATATATATATATATATATATATATATATATATATATATATATATATATATATATATAAGAGAAAAGAACTAACATGCAAAGCTATGTGTGTGTGTGTGTGAACATGGAGGTGTACATGAAAAGAGAAATCAGCACTAGTTATGAGTTTACACTACACATGGCACAAAGCTAACCCATCTACATTACACATGTACTATACTTAACATGCATGGCTACAAGTATACATCTATATACATTAGAATAGAGACTATTTAAGTTATAACTAACATGCATCTATATTTTACATAAATCTCTATATATTATAGCAATCATTTAGAGAAGGGTTACATGGCATGGTGGTTGATATAGAGTGGGGTGTCCTTGTACAGAGGGTGAAGTTCATTCTCAGTTTAGTTCCACATTTACATATAAACTAAAGTGAGCTATCCCATAAACTGGTGTAACTAACCACATAAAATGAACCATGTTATCTGAAATCTGCCATTAAGCCAACATCCCATATGCATACAGCTCATGCATTGGTTCTATGTCTACATATGAAATCTGATATTGCATTTACAATATTTATACATTATGTATTCATATCTATCATTACATATATACCTTGCATTTATATCTAGCATTCATTATATACTTTCATGCATGCATTGTATATCATTCTTTCATTCATGCATTTATGCATTGCTTACATATATTACATTAATTGCATTCCTACATGCTTGCATTCAACCATATATACATTAATGTAAAGAGGATATATATCATATATATATTATTTCATTCATCTAACATATCATGCATTACATACTCTATATTCATTTAATATCCATACTACATAGGCTCATAGGTTACACAAAATGTATATATCATATAGTCACTCTTCTACTTAAAATCAATACTGTACCAATTGGGCATTCACTAAATTCTAGGATTAAATTATGTTGTAGTACTTCGTGTTAGCTTTTCAAAACTTCAAACGGATCGCATTTTCGTGTCCGAAAGCTCCCGAAATCGCAAAAATACCGAAACGCATTCATCTTTCGTAGAGCTGACACTCAAATAATTCTACAGAAAGTTACATAAAGAATTTGGCTTATTAAAATATATATTTGGAAAGCTAACTTCGATACGGTTCTTTTAAAAAAACGGAAGGTAAATCGGAGTTTTAAGCTAAAAGTTATGATATTTCTAAGTTGCTATTACTACTAAAAACGTGGATAAATATTATGACGAATTTAGGTAGTTTGAGACAAAAGAAACACAAGTATATAACATAATATATCAAGAACTCACTCTCTACACTAATATATATATATATGAGACACTATAGAACACATCTCCAATACAAAAATATGAGATTAAACATGTAATAATTCATTCATACATAACGACAACACATAGTGTGTCCAAATTTGGGGTTTTCCCACATGGACACAACCACAACACAAAGGACACTCCTATGACCTCCAAATGGACACGAAATGGACACAAATGGAGATACAACCATGGGGGTCATTCCTATGGGTTCAAAATATTCTTATATGCATGTAGGGATGGATTAGAGGAGAGATTATACCTTCCGGAAGAGAGATTCAAAGGAAAAGCCTTCCGACACGGCACCGACACGTAGAGATTCCAAAAGGACACGAACGATCTCCGAATCCTCCCAAACTTGGCTAGCACCCTCTAAACATGTAGTAGAGAAGAAATGAAGAAGATTTGGTAGAAGAAGGGGTTGATTTGGAGATAAAATCAATGGAGGTTCATCTCTAAATTAATTTGGAGAAGAACAAGAGAGAGAAAGTGGATGAAAACAAATGAATGAAGGAGTGACTCACTCCTTATCCCCCCATAGGTGGCTGCCGAAAAATGGTAAGGTGTCCCCTATTTCAATGTCCAAAATGCCCTCCACTAATCTATTTGATTTAAATTAGGAATGGGTTAAAGGTTGAGGTCAATTTAGTCTAGTTTTAAGTCTCTAATTAAACTAAAACTATCCATAAATAATTAGTCTAACTACTAACTAAAATTAATATCATGTGGACTAAAATTAATATCATGTGGGCCATGCCTAACTAGTGTGTTGGTCCCACTAGAGTCAAACTACCCCCCGTGTCCCCGTTTCAAGTCGGATTGAGTTGAAATTCGAACCCGACTCAAATAACCCCAAAACAATATCATAAATAATAAAATAAATTTTAACCCCAAAATAATATCATAAATAATAAAATAAATTTTAAAAATATTCAAAAATGTAAAATGACAAAAATATCCCTGTTTATGAAAACTGGGGGTGACAAATCTATCCACCTTAAAAAAAAATTCGTCATCGAAATTAAAATGTTCATACTCCTTCTAGGTCAAACTCCCATAATCAAAGTCCCAGAACTCAAACAAATCATGTGATTAAAAAGGACGACGTACAGGGTCATGGCATACGGTGGTAGTGAAGTCTCATCTAGGTATACTAGTCATGCTAACCAAAACGGTCATAGGGTATCAAAACACACAAGCAATCTAGGGTGCTAAACTAGAAAAGTTACAGAAATAATAATCATCAAAACTGTAAGGCAGTCTACCATCCTACATGAAACTGGTACTTATCAAAATAAAATAAAGGCAACTACCAATTATCTATAAAGGGTACAGAACAATCAAATTCAAAAATTAAGGAATTGAAAATCACTTGCATTGAAATCCAATCACAATATATATAGAGAGCGTTAGAGGGGGAAAACTAGCATTATGTGTATGGGGACATGTTTATATGGTTGGATAGTAGGCGTGTGTACTTGAAATATACATGAAATTGTATATAAGGATTTGGGTTTCAAACAATAGCTATCCAGTTACACTACTCATGGCATATTGGTTAAACAATCTGTAAAACGCAACCTATTTAATCATAACATGCATGGCTAACCATATATATATATATATAAAGGTAGAGACTTAGTTATGTATCTATATACGTTATAACATGTATGAATAAACTCTATATATATATCTATACAGGTACATGATCATAACATAGAGAGGAAAGGTTATGTTACATGACATGTTATACAAAGTTAGGGTGTATGTGTATGTCCTTGTACAGGGTTATAGCTTAGTATTGAAAGGTTAAACCCAGTTTTAGTTCAGCATTTACATACAAAATCTGAAAATAAGCTAACATTTAAAGCAGTGTAATATTAACATAATGCAATTTCAAAATTTAGGAGTTTGAAACATCACAACTAATCTCAATGCTCTCAATACATCCTAACATGATAGAAATGAAACTAGGCCTGTCAATGGTAGCTTATTGGTCGAATATTGCCAATACCATATCCGAACCATTAACTATCGGATATATCCGATAACTATCCGATATTCTATCGGATAGAAGTTTTGGCTACCGTATCCGTTACCGATAATTTTAACGGATATCGGATAATATCCGAACCAATAAGATTACTAAAAAAAATTAAAAAATAGAAGAAAAAAAATCAGAACCAACAGATTTTGTCAAGAAACGACATATTTTCACATTGAAACGACAGATTTTGTAAGAAACAACAGATTTCTACATTGAAATGACATATTTTGTCAAGAAACAACAGAAATAATAGATTTTCGACTGAATTCTGAATTCTTGATGGCCCAATATATTTTAAATTTATTAAATAATTTAAATATTATTGGTTCGGATATTATTGGTCCGGATATGACACTTACCGTATCCGTATCCGATATCCGATAAATATCCGATATGATATCCGAATCCGTATCCGTATCCGAAATTTCGGATATTTTCGGTTCGAATACGGATCGGATACGGATTTTCGGTCTACCATTGACAGGCCTAAATGAAACCCTAACATACTATCCATACATTTATCTACGCATACAGTTCAATATTACATATTAAATCTGAAATTGAACTAAACATGGAAATCAATGTAAAAAAAAGTTAACATGTATTCAGTTTTCAGGATTTTGGAGAAATTCAACATCAACTAACCCAATGTTTATCAAAACCAATCATGTAAGAATATGAAACCTAACATTATATCCCTACAACAACAATGTACACAGCTCTAAATATTACATTTAAAACAATAATTTGAACTAACATTTAAAATCCCGTATTAAGGGTTAATATGCACACAGTCTTAGATTGACAAATTCACACACAAAACTCAACCAAACACATTTTTTTTTGAATTGAAACCCTATGTATAACATACGTGTGCAGTGATGTAAACATAACTAATAACATGAAATTTATATTTAAATTACGAATTTATACATGGAAAAGCAGAAAACCAGAAATATTGGGGTTTTGAAAATTTAAACATTAACGACATATTAATATGTATTTAGCTAGGTGGGAAATCAAGTGTAGCATGCATATGTATCAGGCAAAATGTCCACTATATATATTCATATATATACATTCTCATGTCCCAATAAAAATTTAATTCTACGTTAAGACCAACAATTAGATTCCTACCAAGATTGCAAGCAGGTGATTGACGTAATCAAGACAGTATTATTATTATTATTATTTAGTACAAGAATAATAGCAAGAAAGAAATAACGATAAAATCTGTTTTGCTTATCTGTTTAAAGGAGAACCCATTTTGAAACCCAGAGCTAAAATATCAATCCAACATGAGGCCTTTAGCAAAATCATCGATTCATTGTATTATGAAAACTCATAGCAAGAAGTTACACAAGGTTTATAAAAACAGCTAAAGCTACATCCTAAGTTAAACAATAAGAAGCGAAACAAAACAAAACAAGAATAATTCTTTTTTTTTGAATGACTGAAACAAAAGTAGAGAAAACATGTTCGAAAACATTTAAGGTACAATCTGATAATCATATGCGTCTATCCAAAATCTTGGTACTCTAAATCCTCATCATACTAGTAAGCAAGGCTACGATAATCACAGAGTCCTTGACTTATGCACATACCTCTAGAATCATGGTATTTAATATTTTCGCGATGCCGCTAGCTTGGCTGCGAAAACCTTAAATTCCCACACCCGAGAAATATATCCAAAGTCAGACTATATGTCCTCACCATGCTGGCTAATGTGACTATAGAAGACAAGATTTCCATAACTTAGATGACCTAGCCCATATAATTTTATCTTGCCAAAAATTAAATTAAATCAACAATGAATACAAAAAAAAAATCAAATTTATCAACGAACATCAAAATTCAAAAATGAACAAAATCCTTCAAATCATATAACTACAAACTCGGATGCTACAGCTAACATCAAGATTCAAAATTCCACAATCTTCATCAAAATCAATAAATACAAACTCAAATTCAATAATAATACATCAAAATCAAATTCAACAACAGAAAGTAAAGATAAATCAAATAAAGGAAAAAGAGTTTTCAAATCGGAGTTAAACAAGATTCTCAAGGGTCGTCCCAGGAATCTCTCAAGGGATCCTAATTATGATTGAGTATCTTCAAAAATATATCCTATTCCTACTGCAGGTTGTAGTGGTACTCTGGTTCGAATACCACTACATAAACTCGACCTGCATGGGCCACCACTTAAAACCTGTCACGACCCACACCCTAGAGTAAGGGCACGAGAACGTAACAACGCCCAGCCTACGCCGCAGTATCGACGGTAGAACGCTGTCCTAGGTCTCATGCATCTAACAGTATAAGGCTAAGCAGTTTATACTCCCCGAATGGGGATGACATAGCAGATACAGTCTCAATCACATCTAAGGTAGAGCATGATAAAGATAGATAAAATATGAAATCTAAAAGAGATACATGAGATAGAAGTCTAAGTGTCTAAGATACATAAACCCAGAAATATATATCAAAAATCAATACAGTAATCCACAAAGTAAATACAACTCCAGACAAAATGAAATAACTATCTAAACAACCTCTACTGTGTCTCCTCTAGGCTAGCAGGCAATCCCAGACCATCTGTAAAATTTATCAACAGGTCCAGTCAGGATAGGAGTGAGCACAATACATCTCATGCAGTTCATATCATGTCAGGAAATATAAAGCAGGCAATAGAGTAAGATATATGAAACGTTGTAAGAAGATGTACATGAAAACAGGAGAGATATTTGATAACTAGAAATATATACATGATAAGTAAGAACTGTAAGTGACTAGTGATTTAGAGTACGAGATGGCATGTAATTGGCTTAGGTTGTACATGATGAACATGAAAAGTAACAGAGTGTACATGATGGGTAAATCACATGACCATTTATACTCACCCCTACCCATAATCAATACACAAGGATCTATTCAAGTTACGTTACGGACATGATGTTTTGGTTATACAAGAAACACATGAGAAAACATGAACGTACATGAAAGAACATGAGAGTACATGAACGTACATGAAAGAACATGAGAGAACATGAGTGTACATGAATAACGCAGAAGCAAGGAATACATGATGTACATGAAACACATGTCATAAAATTTCCGATGCGCCCGCTAAGGGGGATAACATCCCAAAAACAGATCCGTATAGTACCAATCCGTGATGATAACGTGACAGCATCAAGTAAAAGTAATCTAGAGCGAGAATATAATTCGTGACAAGTATGAAACGATCAGAGAATGTACTCGCCTGATAACCTGAACAGCTGATATGTATAGGGGGTCCAACTGAAGCCACAGAGTCCTATTTAAAGCAACACAGGTTACAAGGTGTTCAAGTTATAAAAAATAAAACTTTATAAACAGTCTATTTTATCCTAGGTTCTTCTAAGTCAAATTAATTCTAGGTCAACTCCGGTCAATAATTTAGTCAAACTAGGTCAACTGGGTCAACCTAGACTCAATGAAGTCTCACTAGGCCTAACCAGTCTACCCTAGCTAGTACACACCATACAAATCTAAGGCTATACAAGCCAACACAAGTCACACATCAAGATACATCACATTCATGCATATTCAACATTATATATATATATATATATATATATATATATATATATAAGAGAAAACAACTAACATGTAAAGCTATGTGTGTGTGTGTGAACATGGAGGTGTACATGAAAAGAGAAATCAACACTAGTTATGAGTTTACACTACACATGGCACAAAGCTAACCCATCTACATTACACATGTATTATACTTAACATGCATGGCTACAAGTATACATCTATATACATTAGAGTAGAGACTATTTAAGTTATAACTAACATGCATCTATACTTTACATAAATCTTTATATATTATAGCAATCATTTAGAGAAGGGTTACATGGCATGGTGGTTGATATAGAGTGGGGTGTCCTTGTGCAGAGGGTGAAGTTTATTCTCAGTTTAGTTCCACATTTACATATAAACTAAAGTGAGCTATCCCATAAACTGGTGTAACTAACCACATAAAATGAACCATGTTATCTGAAATCTGCCATTAAGCCAACATTCCATATGTATACAGCTCATGCATTGGTTCTATGTCTACATATGAAATCTGATATTGCATTTACAATATTTATACATTATGTATTCATATCTATCATTACATATATACCTTACATTTATATCTAGCATTCATTATATACTTTCATGCATGCATTGTATATCATTCTTTCATTCATGCATTTATGCATTGCTTACATATATTACATTAATTGCATTCATACATGCTTGCATTCAACCATATATATACATTAATGTAAAGAGGATATATGTCATATATATATATATTATTTCATTCATCTAACATATCATGCATTACATACTCTATATTCATTTAATATCCATACTATATAGGCTCATAGGTTACACAAAATGCATATATCGTATAGTCACTCTTCTACTTAAAACCAATACTGTACCAATTGGGCATTCACTAAATTCTAGGATTAAATTATGTTGTAGTGCTTGGTGTTAGCTTTCCGAAACTTTAAACGGATCGCATTTTCGTGTCCGGAAGCTTCCGAAATCGTGAAAATACCGAAATGCGTTCATCTTTCGTACAACTGACACTCAAATAATTCTACAGAAAATTACAGAAAGAATTTGGCTTATTAAAATATATATTTGGAAAGCTAACTTCGATACGGTTCTTTTAAAAAAATGGGAGATAAATTGGAGTTTTAAGCTAAAAGTTATGACATTTCTAAGTTACTATTGCTACTAAAAACGTGGATAAATATTATGACGAATTTAGGTAGTTTGAGACAAAAGAAACACAAGTATATAACATAATATATCAAGAACTCACTCTCTACACTAATATATATATATGAGACACTATAGAACACATCTCCAATACAAAAATATGAGATTAAACTTGTAATAATTTATTCATACATAACAACAACACATAGTGTGTCCAAATTTGGAGTTTTCCCATATGGACACAACCACAACACAAAGGACACTCCTATGACCTCCAAATGGACACGAAATGGACACAAATGGAGATACAACCATGGGGGTCATTCCTATGGGTTCAAAATATTCTTATATGCATGTAGGGATAGATTAGAGGAGAGATTATACCTTCCAGAATAGAGATTCAAAGGAAAAGCCTTCCGACACGGCACCGACACGTAGAGATTCCAAAAGGACACGAACGATCTCCGAATCCTCCCAAACTTGGCTAGCACCCTCTAAACATGGAGTAGAGAAGAAATGAAGAAGATTTGGTAGAAGAAGAGGTTGATTTGGAGATGAAATCAATGGAGGTTCATCTCTAAATTAATTTGTGGAAGAACAAGAGAGAGAAAGTGGATGAAAACAAATGAATGAAGGAGTGACTCACTCCTTATCCCCCCCATAGGTGGTGCCCAAAAATGGTGAGGTGTCCCCTATTTGAATGTCCAAAATGCCCTCCACTAATCTATTTGATTTAAATTAGGAATGGGTTAAAGGTTGAGGTCAATTTAGTCTACTTTTAAGTCTCTAATTAAACTAAACATGTCCATAAATAATTAGTCTAACTACTAACTAAAATTAATATCATGTGGACTAAAATTAATATCATGTGGGCCATTCCTAACTAGTGTGTGGGTCCCACTAGAGTCAAACTACCCCCCGGGTCCCGTTTCAAGTCGGATTGAGTTGAAATTCGAACCCGACTCAAATAACCTCAAAACAATATCATAAATAATAAAATAAATTTCAACCCCAAAATAATATCATAAATATAATAAAATAAATTTTAAAAATATTCAAAAATGTAAAATAACAAAAATACCCCTGTTTATGAAAACTGGGGGTGACAACTGCCGACGCGCATGTGTTCACACCCTGATGATGCGCCAGGTTGCTTGACATACTTTGTCTTCTTAGAGCTTCTTGCCTGACTTTTTGTTTTTGTTGTGTCAGTGTTGATGACTATCCCATTATTGAATGAAGTCCTTCTGGATGCTTCTCTTTGTCAAATGGGAGTTGATTTTGACGAGGAGGTTATCAACCCCGCGAAGGATGCTATCCTGCTGAATCAATCTCCTGAGAGAATGCTTCTTAAAACCTATTTTTTTGTTCGATGACCGACTGGTTTCCACCGAGGCAAAGATATTGAAGATCAAAGAAGACTGGTTCTTCTCTGCGAAGGGCATGGTTCTGTATACGCGACAACTTGAACGCTAGTTGCCACTGACGGCCTTCTATCGTTTAGCTTCCAAGAGGAGGATGCCCTGGAAACTTACTCCTTCTCAAGGAGGGGCAGTGGGGAGGTGTAATCCTTTACTCTCTTTTTTGAAAATAAAGAATACAAAGTTTTTATGGTGTGTTCATTTTTGCTGTCATGAACTTGATGATTTGTGTGGACCTATTATCTTTTGTGTACCTTGGTTTTTAGGTACAGATAATAAGTTCGAGAGAACCGACATGTTTGCTCAAAGGTGATGTGGACGTGGCAAATATGGGATTCAAATGATAGAATCTTCCTACTAAGAGGTATTATGGACGTGGTAGGAATGACTCTGGGAATAAGCGGAACTACTCAGAGGTAATATGGACGTGGAAGTTCTGCGATCAATGTACGGCAACGCAAGGGTTGTCTGTACGGGATGTTTACTCAGAGGTAATGTGGACGTAGTAAACATGATGGGTAGCGTAGTCTTACGGGATGTAAGATTCTGCTTTGTAGGGCGTAGGGGAACAATTAAGAGGTAATGTGGACATGGTTGTCCTTCTACTGGAGGATGCCACGGAACAGCTGGGTTTCGAAAGCATATAATTTTGTGGAAGGGAATTGTATGTGAGCCCTGATGATTGGGTCCACCGATCCTTTGTGGAAGTACATGTCTGAAAGATGTCAAGAGTAGTACTTCTTTAGGAACTTGTCGTTGATGGGCTTCATGAACAAATCCCCATTGGGTTTAGCGAGGCGGTAAGCACCGTTTGAGTATACCGTCTCTATGATGAAAGGTCATTCCTATTTGGGCTCGAACTTTCCTGGTGTCTTGTGAGTTAACACCATCGGCCTCCTGACTGCCAGAACCAGGTCGCCTACTTGGAAAGTCCTTTGCTTGACCTTCTTGTTGAAAGCCTGTGATATACGTGCTTGGTAGAGTTCAATGCATTGTTGAGCTAGGAGACGATTTTCGTCAAGTGCCTCTAGTTCTCGCAGACGACGACGTTGATTGTCCTCTTCTGTGAGTTGATTTGTGATTGCTACGCGGAGTGAGGGTATCTGGATCTCGAAAGGTAGTACCGCTTCGCTCCCGTAGACCAGGGAGAATGGTGTGTTTCCTGTCGAGGTCCGTACCGTCGTGCGATAGGACCAAAGGCATTTGTCGAGCTTTTCGTCCCAGTCGCGTTTATTGGATGACACGACCTTTTTGAGTAGCCTGACGATAGTCTTGTTGAACGCCTCGGCCAATCCGTTTGCTGCCAGATTGTTGGCGGTTGAGGCCACGTTTTGAATGCGATTCTTGTCACAGAATCTGCTGAAAACATGGCTGATGAACTGAGGACCGTTATCGTGGATAATCCTCCGGGGTACCCCAAAACGGTAGATGACATGGTGCTTGACGAAGCTGATCACCCTAGAGCTCTTCACTTCCGCCAGTGGAACTGCTTCTGCCCATTTGGAGAAGTAGTCGGTGATGGCTAGGATGAAGCGGTGTCCCCTTGATGAAGGAGGGGTGATCGGTCCTACAATGTCCATGCCCCAAGCTTCGAAGGGCCAAGAGGCGACTTTAGGATGTAGTGGTTCTGACGGTGTATGGATGAAGTCTGCGTGAAGCTGGCACGCATGGCACTTTTTAGCATAGTCGACAGCGTCGGCTGCCATGGTTGGCTAGTAGTAGCCCATGCATCGCAGACGATCTTGCAACTTAGGGCCAGGTTGATGGGCCCCGCAGGTTCCATCGTGAGCTTCTCGAAGGGCTCCGGCTGCTTCTTCGTTGGATAAACATCGAAGGAGAAGTCCATCGTAGGAGCGTCGGTACAGGATTTTAGTAGTTGTATCGTAGTAGAATTGAAGGGAGCGCCTCCTGACTGAGACGACTTCTTTCGGGTCCCCCGGGAGAATTTCGTAGACAACGAAGTCGATGAACGGGAATCTCCAGTCTCGGACATTAATACCAGCACTCGTTGACGTAGCATGGGAAATTTGTGAGCATAGGTTGTTTTTAGGACAGACCAAGTCTCGGCCAACTACCGTTACGTTGTGTCGAGTCCCGAGGGGTGCTGCCAATGAGCCTGCGAGGCCAGCTAGAGCGTCAGCCTCCAGATTTTGTAAACGAGGTACATGTTCGATAAAAAACTTGGTGAAAGTTGAAATGATGTTCAATGCAACTTCATGGTAAGGAACTAGATCTTCATGGCAAACTTTGTATTGCCCTCTGACCTGGTTAACGACGAGTTTTAAGTCGCCGTAGGCTTCCAGATGATCCACCCCCAGCTGTTGCGCCAGCTGGAGTCCCGTAATGAGAGTGTTGTACTCGGCAACATTGTTGGAGCACGGCTTCGAAAGAGAATAGGCGTGCTGGATGACCAGCTGATCGGAAGAGACCAAGACTACCCCCACACCTGCGATAATTTGACCTTTGGGGCCAGTTCTTGACGTACTATCAAAAAACACCCGCCAGACGGAGCTTTCTTTGGTGACGTTTTGATTCTTGGACCTCATCCGAGATGTCTTCATAGAGTCTGGAGGACTCCGGGATGGGGTGTGCAGCTAAAAAGTCGGCCAGAGCCTGACCCTTGACGGCTTTTTGTGGAACGAACACCATGTTGTATGGTGTTAGCAGGATCGCCCACGTAGCTAGCCAGGAATTTAATGACCCTGGCTTCTTCATGAGAACTCTGAGTGGATTGACTCGGGAGATGACATGAATCGTCTGGCTCGAGACATAATGGCGAGTCTTCTGGATAGCAAATACCAACGCCAAGCACTCCTTTTCAACGGGGTTGTACCGGTGTTCGACCCCGATCAGTGTTCTACTGAGGTAGTAGATAGCTTGCTCATATCCTGTGTCGCTGTTCTGAGCAAGCAGCACGCCGAGGGAATGATCCATGGTATGGACGTAGAGAAGAAATGGTTTGCCGGCGACGGGTGCCACCAGGACTGGCGGACTCGTCAAGTAAGCCTTGATGTCATCGAAAGCTTTTTGGCATTCCTCTATCCAGACGTAAGAGACTCCCTTCTTCATGAGCTGGGTGAAGGGTTGACATTTTCCGGAAAGGTTTGCTATAAACCTCCAGATGTATGCCAGACGCCCCTGTAGGCCTCGAAGTCCTCGAAGGTTCTTCGGAGGGTCCATGTCAAGGATGGCTTTGGTCTTCTCGGGACCGACATGAATGCCTTTTGCCGTGATAATGAAGCCCAAGAACTTTTCGCTAGAAACCCCTAGAAAGGATTTAGCGGGGTTCATCTTGAGTTGATGCGCTCGCATGAGATCGAAGACTGTCTTCAGGTCTCGTAGGTGATCTCCTTTGAGACGGCTCTTGACTGCAATGTCGTCAACATAGCATTCGACTGTCTTGCGAAGATGTTGACAGAAAATAGTTCTCATAGCTCGTTGATATGTCGCACCAGCATTCTTCAAGACGAAGGGCATCACTGTGTAGCAGAAAACCCCCTTCGGAGTCCTGAATGACGTGTGTTTTACGTCATCAGGGAACATCTTGATCTGATTGTAGCCTGAATACACGTCCATAAAAGATATATGTTCGAAGCCACATGTGTTGTCGATCATCACGTCGGTGATCGGAAGCAGGAACTCGTCCTTCGGGCAAGCAGTGTTGAGATTTCTGAAGTCGATACAAACTCGTATCTTCCCATTCTTTTTGGTGACAGGGACAACATTGGCTACCCATTCCGGGTGTTTTTCTTCACGGATGAAGTCGCTGGTCAAGAGTTTGTCCACCTCCTGATCGATAGCGTTCATGATGTCAGGACGAAAGCGTCGCTGTTGTTGTTTGATAGGCTTGGCATCCGGTAAGATGTTGAGCTTATGCATCGCGATCTGAGGATCAAGTCCCGGCATATCTTCGTAGTTCCAAGCGAAGACGTCGATATATTCTTTAGCCAGCTGGATTAAAGATTCTCGATCATCTCCTCATAGTCGATGGAGATAACATCCGCATTGATCATACGCTGGATGTAGTTTTTGAGGACGTAGCAGTCCTTGGTTGGGTGTCTGACAAATCGATGGTAGTGACAGTACCTCGGATTGTCCATTTTCCCAATCTTGTCGGGACGCTTTGGGTCCGGCAATTTGATCTTGTCATCCTGCTTCAGTATCTCGAAGAGTTGCAGGGTGTCTTTATCGTTGAAGGAATAAACCTCCTTTGGCCTTGGTGCAAGTGGAGGCTTTTGAGTGGGTACTGATGCACCTTTAGAGGCATTGACAGTCAATGCATGTTTCCCCTTTGTCTCTCGTCCGGGGTTGTTGGCTGCAGGCCGTTTCCCCTTGTCCTCAAAGGCAGGGAAACTAACTCCCAGAAGGCGAGCATTGGACGCCTTCTTTTCTGCTGCTTCTGCTTCGATGATCAAGGAACTCCAGTCGAAAGGAGGAGTAGAGTTGAGTCAGAGTTTGATTACAGGCAGCATGTTCATGCTGCAGGAGGAGATGAGTGCATGTTCTGGCATGCCTGGGGGCAGTCTGAAGCAGGCCTGTCGGAAGTGTTCGATGAATACTCGAACTATTTCCTTCTCCTTCTGGCGTATCTCTATGAGGGACGCCATTGTCATGTCCTTCCCGCCGTCGTAGAAACGGTCAAGGAAAAGGCGCGTCAAGTCATCGAAAGAAGATATGGAATTATCGGGGAGGCTGTAGTACCAGTCGTACGCCACTCCTTTCAGTGCCCCGACAAATATGCCGGTGAGTAGCACGTCCTCCTTCGGAAGATGTCCCGTTTGGGACTGGAAGTATGTCAGATAGCGACGCGGAGAGTCCTTCCCGTTGTACGGCATCAGAGTTTGTGGTTTATACTTAGGAGGATAGACCACTTTGTTCCATTCGAGGGGATAAGGTTGGGGGATGCCCATCTTTTGTCGTTCCTCTTGTCTATTCTTGGACTCAAAGCGCTCGTGCAAGTCCCTGATCATCTCCACCACCTCTTTTATGGAACTGGGAGTCTGGGAAGGTGGTACAGCCTGGAGTTGAGCATTTGATGGCTCCGACGTCCGAGGTGCTTCGCGACGATCCGTATCCAAGGATACCCGTTGAAGGGGTACACTTGATTCTCCATTGGCCCCTGGGTTGGGACCAGTAGACGGTGCCCTGGCCAAAGTCGACCGTATCTCAAATACTGCTTGAGTCAGTGTTTGCATAGAGGCAGAGAGGGTTTCGAGTTCTCCCTCCAGGGTATCCATACGCTGGACGAGGTCTGCTGGTGGCGCATCCGACTCAGTGTCACCCCCAGTCGTGTAGACTGTCATGACGCGGCTGGAGTCGGATGGCTCGGTTGAGGCTTCGCTTTCGGCCTCACTCTCCTGTAAAGGAGTTATTGCTCTCGGAGCTTTGTCTTGGCTACCCCCAGCTATGTTTTGGAGGACTTCTTCGTCTTCGAGACTCAGATCTGCAGGGGCTAGACTACCCCCAGCTATGTTTTGAAGGACACCCTCGTCTTCGAGAGAAGTATCCGTAAGGGCCTGATTACCCCTAGTCCTGTCTTGAAGGACTTCTTCGTCTTCGAGATGCATATCCACAGGGGCTAGATGACCCCCAGCTACGTCCGGAAGGCTGACTTTGCCTCGAGGATGAAGATCCACCCCAGCTGTGCTTTGGAGGACACCTTCGTCTTCGGAAGGAGGATCAACAAGGGCTTGACTACCCCCCAGCTTCCTCCAGGATCTTCCTTCTCCTCCGAGTGCCTTCGAACACTCCCGAGGATGGAACAGTTGCCTTAGTTCTTCTCGGCTGACTCTTGGACGAGGTCGAGGAATGGCCGATCGTCTTTTGGATTGACGAGGAATTAGAGATCATGTTGCATGAAGCGACCTCTGGTTCCTCTTCAATTGACACCTTCTTTCCGAGGCGACGTCGGAGAGGTATTGATGATTGCAGCTGCTGGAACACCGACTGTCTTGGTGGCGGGACTGCTGTTTCGCAACAACAGTTGATGGTAACTACAGCACAGGCGTGCCCTATGAGGAGCGCATTGTGCTTGTCAGTCGACTCTCCTGACCGGCGTTTGTGAGTGATCACATTACGCAGATCGCTGGAGGAGAGTGCCACCTTTGCACCCCATCAGGCGCATGGCAAGGCCAAGCGCCGGGGTGGTCAAGTGAATGCTGCGCCCCCTGATCCAACACCAAACAGGTGCTCAGATCAGTAGTGGAGGAACAACATTTATAGTGACTTGAACGAACCTCAAACGCAAAACCAGAGGAGGCACGGGAGTTCAAGACCACAGGGTTTGCCTTGCTCGACTCGGTTGCGAACGCAACAGATGCGCCCAAGTGAGACAAGGACTTTGAAGGTCAACTTTTTTTCGGCGCAGAAGCACCCGAGTTGACCTTGTACAGCTTACCATCAGCAGCGCACATGATTGTGAGCGCATGCTTCTGATTTGCTGCAGGCATAGCACATTTGAGGCGCATGGCCCGTGCTGCCTTGGACTTCTTCTTACTAGTCCGCTGTGGCGTGTAGTACTCAGAGTCTAAATTCTCCTCGCCACTACAGTGAGTGAGTCTGTCAAAGACAGAGACCTTCTACGACACATCAGAGGTAATGCGCGGGGCATTAGCTGCGCCCCTGGTCCGTAGACGCATCTTCCTCGCCTGAGAGAGAGATGGCTGGGGAATATGGTCAGCCGTACGTTTCCCCGAGAGATGCACTGCACCATTGGGCGCATCTTGGTTGCTAAGGACGTCAGCAGAAAGGGATGATTGCATTGGCGCATCCCCTTCGGTGGTGGTGCCAGAGGCGTCGACCTTGCGCACCCAGACTTGGCGAGTCTTCTTCGGCTTCGGCAGCCGCTTCGAAGGACTCGCGCTGCCTTCGGAGATGAACTCCTCATACGCCTGTTGATTGAGGCGTACGACCAGAGTCTTGTGGGAGGAGCCCACCTTTACGTTATCGAATTATGACACAGCTTTCTCGGTAGAGGAGAAAGAGGTCCCCAGCAGAGTCGCCAGCTTATTTGCCATTAAAATCTTTTGATTGTAAATTTCAATACAAACAGAACAGTATTATAATATAGGACTTAGACGTAGTCCTAGGAGTACACTTTTGTTTAATCTGGGTCCCTTGTACCGATGGAGCGAGTGGTAATGTATTGACTCCGTTGATGATCTGACGACGGTTCTCGGTCCTCTGAAGATCTGGGTTGCTCTAGGTGCTGGAGCTTGCAGAGAGGAAGAAGACGTTGAGTGTCTGTATCTGCCTCGGTGGTTGTGCGATGTCTCTGTCTGTCTATGTATGTTCGTGTGTGGAAGAAGGAAATGATCCCTCTATTTATAGTCTGCAGGTTGGCTGCTCATGCGCGCATATGTAGGATGCGCCTGGACGCGGGGACGCCACGTGGTGATTGCTAATGGAGGCGCATGGACGATACGCCCTGATTGAGGAGTTGAATTCTTTATGCTGCTGTTGTGAGCTGGCACATAGCAGGGGGAGAATCTTTCTGTTGCTGAGATCTTGGGTGAATCGAGTCAAAGGACACGTGTCGTAGGCCCATGGCTCGGAGATCTCGGATTTGGTGGAGAATGATCTGGTAGGATGCGCCTGGGATTGGGCGCATAAGAAGATTTTGGCTCGTAACCTTCGGGAGTCACGAACCATTCGGGGCGCATGGCTTTTGAGGCGCATGCGAGGCTTCAGTAGTAACTTTACTTCTGTCTTTAGGGATCAGAGAAAAGTCTGAGGCGCATGGCTTTTGAGGAACATGCAGAGTTTCAGTAGTGACTTTACTTCTGTCTTTAGGGATCAGAGAAAAGTCTGAGGCGTATGGCTTTTGAGGCACATACAGAGCTTTGGGTGCATGGCTGCGGAGGCGCATACGAGATGGTTGGACGGCCACGTGGTTGTAACCGTCGGAGGGAAGTAATGATGATGCTGACGTCGGCGACGCTTTATTTTTTGAAAAAGCTGTCAACTGCTGTCTTCGGGGGACGTGCTGCCAACTCTGTCAGACTTCAGCATTTAATGTTCTTTGACATGTGATGGGTTGTTGAGTGGACACATCGATCGACGTTCCACTAGACGCACGGGACCGCATGGGGGGGTATGCTTGTGAAGTGCTTGGTGCTGAGAAGCGCGTCTGTGTGATGCACGGTCTGGCCGGCACATCCGCTCTGCTTGACACGTCTTTTGGTACGACTGTTACGTTCTTCGAGTGCTTTAAATAGCCGTTTTTGACTTGGCTGAATTTGAAGCGTCAGGTTCATCCATTTAATGCAAATTTATTGCACGGAATTCGGAGAGCCAGCCACTTGGCGCATGGATTTGATTTGCCCGGCCTATAAATAGTGGCATGGAGAGGGTTTACTTCTCGTTCTCTCATGTCCTCCTGTCACGCCCCGCTCCCGTAGGAGCGATCGTCCTCGCTAAGGCGTGATGCCGCACGAGCCTAGATTGCGCTCGTGCAAGGCGGGTTCCATAATGACCGATTACAGCGGCTGCGACGGGGTCGTCGCACAGAAGTCCCGTGCAGAGACATTGATTTATAGTAGCGGAATTAAAGAAGAACACATGAACACAAGTCATTCAAAAGAATCTCTTTTATTGATATTGAATACAAGATTACATCTGTGGGCGCAAGGCCAAATTACAATGTCTCTCGTGCTCACTTTTCTCTCATTTACAAGTCACTCTGCTCTCTCTCATCTCTCGATACAATACTTGAATCCAGCGGAAGCTTCGGAAGGCGATGTCCATACATTATGTCCTGTATAAGTCTTCAGATCACGCGGCCGCACGCTTCGACTTGCCAAGGAACTCCGTGCCTCGACGCATCCAAGCGAGCTCCGCACCACGAGCTTCTACCTGTGCCTGCACATGAAACACTGTGTGGGTGTCAGTACCACTGTACTGGTGGAGTGAGCTCCTCGCCCACCCATACAAAACCTACACGTTCATTTACTTTGTGCAGCTTAAATCCCTTTTTGATTGTCTTTCTAGTCTTGCCTTAGGATCAATTTTAGGACCGGCGCCTTGGCGCAACTTATGTATCAGAACCATCCCGTGCTTGTAATGTCAACGTTAACTCAGTCCTTGCCTCTAGACCCCTTCTTGTGCCAACAACGTAACCTATCAAGTCGTGTTTGCCCTACGGCCAAAATCAAGGACGCAACTACACGATAGACTTCATTTCCGTGTGACCGTGCTATCGTACTGATAACATCCTTATCTTTAAGTCTCGAAACCTTGTCGTTTTCTTACAATGTCAACATATCGACTCAGACTTGTCTTGTGACAACGCGGCCGTGCCTCGTATTTTGAGGTCGTGCCCAGCTACTCGACATAACTTTCAACCAACTTGCCCTACGGCCCTTCTCGACTTTACACTCGACGCCACAACTCGTGCCGAAGCACAACGCCTACGTTGATACCCAATCTTAGGCCCAACATTATGCTTTTAACTTTGTACACATGCCTTCAACTCGACTCCTTGATATAGCACACTCAATACTCGACTAAATCCAAAGGCACATTCGCGGATTGTCGCCGCCATGCCGACATCTATATGAACTTGGTCACTAGCACGACAAGCTATATTGGACCTCCATTGGATATTAGGGTACGTTCGTAAATAACGAGGCGCGAACTCGCCGAATTTCCCCTAATACCCGCTCTACGGCGCACCCCTTGGGTAGGTCGCACCCCTTCCAAGGGTCCCATAAGCACGTGTTCCTCCTAGGCCAGATCAGTCCCATGGCGGCGGCAACTGTCTGAGGAACAAAATCAAAACCCTTGTGCACCGGCACACAAGTTGTCCAATGACCATGCAGACTCGACCCACTACCTCCTTTCTGGACCATTTCATACTTCTCAACGTGGATAGGAACGCGAGACTCCCAAACGAGGGACCGCCTCGAATACTTAACGTGGATAGGAACGCAAGACTCCCAACCGAGGGACCGCCTCGAATCACCTTAACGTGGATAGGAACGCGAGACTCCCAACCGAGGGACCGCCTCGAAACACCTTAACGTGGATAGGAACGCGAGACTCCCAACCGAGGGACCGCCTCGAAACACCTTTGAACTCGGGGGAACGACTAGTACGTAGCCTTCCAACTTAACTCGACAAAACGTGTTCCTTAAGTGCCATGGACCGTGGCTAACTTTACATCGTGCCAACCGTGGCTCGTGCCTCTAAACCGACTAGTATTCTACGCAACGCTATCGCCCAAGTCATACTTCATATGATGGGCCTTGGGGGTCGTGGGACTACTTATCTTGACAACCGCAGACTGAGCGGGACAGCACGTAGAATAACTTAGGTCGACCGGCATAACTTTGCCTGACTCACTCAAGCCTACAACATAACCCAAGGGACGAGCAAAGGCTATGCCAAGCCTTGCGGGACAGGACCGTGCATGCTTTAGCAAGCATTTGTGCGGGCGACGCCTATGACTTAGGCTAACTCTCAGCTCTTGCACCGAAGACCAACTTTCCTTCTCCCAAGCCACGGGACGAAGGACCGAGTGTCATTTTCAAAGCACGACGTGCACCAACTCTAAGCCGACCGTGGGACGTTTTCCATGTTCTAACTCGATTCAACCGTCGGGATTTATTCCCTTAGCTATGTGGATGCGTAGCTTTTATTATCAAGCCTAACTTGTGCAAGTTGAAAACACGATTTATTATGTGAAGGCAAAGATGAGGAGAGTTCACCGAAACTACCCCACCTGAGCGATGTCTCCGAGCAAGCCGTTGCAAGGCTAAGTCCGAACGCCGTCGGCGTTTCGATTCCTCCGATTGACTTTGCGGGACGGGGCACTACATCATACACCACTCAGAACAAGTCTCGTCCTCGAGACTTTCCTGAAGGCAAGCTATCCTACCATTTCTATGGCCAAGACTTAATCGTACACATTTCGCCTACGCGTTCCTCGATTCCGAGCCACGCTCGTACGACTATCAATCTTTCCGTTAATAAAATTTCAAGATCTCGACACACTCCCATCTTTCAAGCCTTGCTTGAACTCGTCGTATCACTTGGCTGGATCGTGCACGCATTCCAAGCGTCCCCAAAATACATGCATTCAGCCAAGCCGCATGATAGAGAATTTGTCATTCTCACTCGAGTCGTATCGTGCACATACCCCGGCGTCCCTAAAATATATGCATGTCAGCCGAGTCTCGTGAGCAGGGTTTCCTATATTCGTGATCCACGCCATCTATCCATTCCAATCCTCAAGATCAATCCTTCCGATTGCTAACACTTGAAACAGGGCGTCTCGCCTAACCGCTAGGCCAATCTTTGCGAGGCTAAGTCAATGTCAGGATTGGAATCATAGTTCCCAACAATAATACCAACACTGACCCCAATCCTAGGGTCAAACCAAAGTCGATAGTACGGGATTTTTCTACCCAAGCTTGCGTCACTCAAATTTCTAAACATCGAGCACGATCACCTATTCGCATCAACGCGTTCGTTGCGCAGCGCAACGAATTCAAATCCATTCAGATCTCCAATTCTAACCAATTCATGTATTCGATCACGAGGTCATCTAGCTCGATAATACGTTGCGCCCCAATCTCACGCGAGTCTGATAATCTGCGGTGGTTCATGAATCACCATGCAACGCTCCGCGGAATAATCATTCTCATCGGGGCGTAACTCTTGTTTGAGTTTAGACTCATTCATTCTCGATACGCGGATTGGACCTACTCAATCCTCAAGTTCAATCGACAAGCACACCAATTCAATCTCGAGTCTATCTTCGCGTCAAACCACAAGTCGAAGCACAAATTGTCGCACCGTACAAGTTCGACCACTCCCGCTGTATGAATCACCACACCAGCGCTCACGCAGAGTGATCGCCCTAATCGGCGTGACGCATGTGCGAGGCTGGAGTAGCACTCGCATAAGATAAGAACGTCGACGTTGTGGTTATCGACAAAGCAAATCCAAACATTTCAGTTTTCATCCAAGCCAAGTTCGATCGTCATTCATTCAACTTAGAAAATCCTCGAGCCAAGCCTATCCTTTTCTCGACACATCTTAACATCCCGATTATAGCATCCATCATAACAATGACATTTGCACGATCGTCATTCGCCGAGTCAGAGTACCCCCGAGTTATCGCATATCGATCTTTGATACGCCTCAATACCATCGACGATATGCGTAACCTGACGATCTTCCTTTGCAACCAATTTCGAGTCGTGCGACCGATGTTATTGTTCGGACTGGATATCCTATAATTTCCTCGATATTCAAGATCAAGTCCGATCGTAATTCCTCAAGTTCGTTTCAAGATCGTTGTTCAAAACTCAAGTCACATTTTTATTTGCATCAATCCGGTATCGCACGCGCGATCCTCTAAGTTTCCTCAATCAAGACCATTCAATTTCATCCATCATTCCGAATCGTTTTCTAACTCGCGTTGCTCATTCACAAGTTGTTCGAACGAGATGCTCGTTCGGGGTATTCGAAGTCACGACCAACTAAGCGTGACGCATTCTAAGGCTTTGCGCGATCGCATCGCCTCGCCGACGTACTCGTTATAATTTCTAATCCTGAATCTTCGCTCGAATCATTTCCAAGAAAATCCATACACCACTCGGATTCGAGCCACTCGACTAGTCGTCGACACTCATTCTTATTCTTCTCCGAACCTATCACATACACCACTCGAATTCAAGTCATACGATCTAGTCCTCAATCACGTTCGCGTCATTCGCTAAGACTTCCTTCAGATTCGTTCGACGAATCGCTAGCGTAATCGCTCGCGTCGTACCGACGCACTAAGTCATTCGCACTATTTCCTCGAAATCCGAATCAATCTTCCGTGTACGCCTGAGCGTTAGTCCGATAGCTTTCCTATTGATAGACACTCTAAGTATATCTCCGTTTTCAACCGAGCGGTACTTGATATCGCTCGCAGCTTGTTTGCACCAAGGGTCGAGGTGCGCGACGCGAAACACAACTTAGCCAAAAGGCCGTGTGCATAGCCATCCCATGCGGACTATATTCTGAGTTTGCACGCTCAATTGCTAAGGTCGACGTTGGACTATTTAGGCACGCACGCGACTTGCTAAGGTCGACGTAGGACTATTCGGGTACCTGTACGACTTTGCTAACACTGGCACATATTCTCTATCGAGTCAAGTTTGCAACATTCGGCACAAAGGCCCTATCGACGCAATTGGCAACGGCCTACCGATGCGTTAGATTGAACGCTTGTATGAGCTTTCGAAAATATTTAGACTTATTGTATGGACATGCCGAGGGACATTTGAGAGAGAGCGCACCAATGATATCACGTTGCGGAAGCAAAATTCAGAGTTTGCGGAACAACGGAGTTAAAGAATTCAATCGACGGTCCAAGGACGTAAAGCCGTGCTTTGATACCATTATGTCACGCCCCGCTCCCGTAGGAGCGATCGTCCTCGCTAAGGCGTGATGCCGCACGAGCCTAGATTGCGCTCGTGCAAGGCGGGTTCCATAATGGCCGATTACAGCGGCTGCGACGGGGTCGTCGCACAGAAGTCCCGTGCAGAGACATTGATTTATAGTAGCGGAATTAAAGAAGAACACATGAACACAAGTCATTCAAAAGAATCTCTTTTATTGATATTGAATACAAGATTACATCTGTGGGCGCAAGGCCAAATTACAATGTCTCTCGTGCTCACTTTTCTCTCATTTACAAGTCACTCTGCTCTCTCTCATCTCTCGATACAATACTTGAATCCAGCGGAAGCTTCGGAAGGCGATGTCCATACATTATGTCCTGTATAAGTCTTCAGATCACGCGGCCGCACGCTTCGACTCGCCAAGGAACTCCGTGCCTCGACGCATCCAAGCGAGCTCCGCACCACGAGCTTCTACCTGTGCCTGCACATGAAACACTGTGTGGGTGTCAGTACCACTGTACTGGTGGAGTGAGCTCCTCGCCCACCCATACAAAACCTACACGTTCATTTACTTTGTGCAGCTTAAATCCCTTTTTGATTGTCTTTCTAGTCTTGCCTTAGGATCAATTTTAGGACCGGCGCCTTGGCGCAACTTATGTATCAGAACCATCCCGTGCTTGTAATGTCAACGTTAACTCAGTCCTTGCCTCTAGACCCCTTCTTGTGCCAACAACGTAACCTATCAAGTCGTGTTTGCCCTACGGCCAAAATCAAGGACGCAACTACACGATAGACTTCATTTCCGTGTGACCGTGCTATCGTACTGATAACATCCTTATCTTTAAGTCTCGAAACCTTGTCGTTTTCTTACAATGTCAACATATCGACTCAGACTTGTCTTGTGACAACGCGGCCGTGCCTCGTATTTTGAGGTCGTGCCCAGCTACTCGACATAACTTTCAACCAACTTGCCCTACGGCCCTTCTCGACTTTACACTCGACGCCACAACTCGTGCCGAAGCACAACGCCTACGTTGATACCCAATCTTAGGCCCAACATTATGCTTTTAACTTTGTACACATGCCTTCAACTCGACTCCTTGATATAGCACACTCAATACTCGACTAAATCCAAAGGCACATTCGCGGATTGTCGCCGCCATGCCGACATCTATATGAACTTGGTCACTAGCACGACAAGCTATATTGGACCTCCATTGGATATTAGGGTACGTTCGTAAATAACGAGGCGCGAACTCGCCGAATTTCCCCTAATACCCGCTCTACGGCGCACCCCTTGGGTAGGTCGCACCCCTTCCAAGGGTCCCATAAGCACGTGTTCCTCCTAGGCCAGATCAGTCCCATGGCGGCGGCAACTGTCTGAGGAACAAAATCAAAACCCTTGTGCACCGGCACACAAGTTGTCCAATGACCATGCAGACTCGACCCACTACCTCCTTTCTGGACCATTTCATACTTCTCAACGTGGATAGGAACGCGAGACTCCCAAACGAGGGACCGCCTCGAATACTTAACGTGGATAGGAACGCAAGACTCCCAACCGAGGGACCGCCTCGAATCACCTTAACGTGGATAGGAACGCGAGACTCCCAACCGAGGGACCGTCTCGAAACACCTTAACGTGGATAGGAACGCGAGACTCCCAACCGAGGGACCGCCTCGAAACACCTTTGAACTCGGGGGAACGACTAGTACGTAGCCTTCCAACTTAACTCGACAAAACGTGTTCCTTAAGTGCCATGGACCGTGGCTAACTTTACATCGTGCCAACCGTGGCTCGTGCCTCTAAACCGACTAGTATTCTACGCAACGCTATCGTCCAAGTCATACTTCATATGATGGGCCTTGGGGGTCGTGGGACTACTTATCTTGACAACCGCAGACTGAGCGGGACAGCACGTAGAATAACTTAGGTCGACCGGCATAACTTTGCCTGACTCACTCAAGCCTACAACATAACCCAAGGGACGAGCAAAGGCTATGCCAAGCCTTGCGGGACAGGACCGTGCATGCTTTAGCAAGCATTTGTGCGGGCGACGCCTATGACTTAGGCTAACTCTCAGCTCTTGCACCGAAGACCAACTTTCCTTCTCCCAAGCCACGGGACGAAGGACCGAGTGTCATTTTCAAAGCACGACGTGCACCAACTCTAAGCCGACCGTGGGACGTTTTCCATGTTCTAACTCGATTCAACCGTCGGGATTTATTCCCTTAGCTATGTGGATGCGTAGCTTTTATTATCAAGCCTAACTTGTGCAAGTTGAAAACACGATTTATTATGTGAAGGCAAAGATGAGGAGAGTTCACCGAAACTACCCCACCTGAGCGATGTCTCCGAGCAAGCCGTTGCAAGGCTAAGTCCGAACGCCGTCGGCGTTTCGATTCCTCCGATTGACTTTGCGGGACGGGGCACTACACCTCCTGAAATAAATTTGTTTACTCAAGCACATTCTGTTGACGAGATGCTTCCGAGGGTGAAGATGCGACGCAATGTCTTCATTGATGCACTTGAAGGTGACTGTTACATCCAAAAGTCGGAGTCGAGGGCTTCTAAGGCAGGCAGAAGGTGCATGTTGCATCCAAAGATCGGGATGCTCGAGCCTCGTCTCCGTTATGCTGGAAGAGCCGCAGATCGGAATTGCGGTGCTGCGGCTTTGGGGGCTCTTTCTTCTGTCAGAGTGGGTGTAGCCCATTCTGGTTGTGTTTGAAAGCTGCTCCTTTAGTCGCGGTTTCGATTGCGGTCTTCCTTGGTCTTTAGAGGCTCTTTCGAAGCCTCCCCTGGCCACAGGTTGACTTACGGTGCTCTTTCCTTCCTCGGTTTGGGGAGCTCTTCCTCCAGCTAGAGGGTTGATTGCCACCCTCGTTCTGCTCAATAAATGCTTCATTGGTCGAAGCATTAGATGGCACATGAGCCTGGCTGGAAGGGTGGCACATAACTGAGCTGCTGAAGGGGTACACATAATTGAGGATGCAGGGATGCACATAACTGAGGATGCACATAACTGTTGCTGCTGAAAGGATGCGCCCGACTGAGGGCGCATGGTGAGATGCGCCTGTTCAAGAGCGCATGATGACTGCTGCGCCTGGCTGTAGACTTAGGGTCTTTTCTTTTTGTATAAGTTCTCCCTTGTATAGCCTTTTCTAGACATGTAATAGACTTTTATATGCAAATAAAAATCCTTTTTCAATGTCTATACTTTTGTTTTGCTGTGTCTGTCTGAGCTCTCTGGCGCATGTAGTGTTTGGCGCATAGGATTCCTGATCGTGAAATCCCATGCTTCTACAAGTTACAGCCACAAATGCTTGTCCTTGACGTTGTGCTCCTCCAGACTGCTGTTGCAAAACTGGCTTATGAGCTGGTACTGCGGGGCATTCTCGCACTTGGTGGTCTGGTGATCCACAAAGGAGACAAAGTCCTAACCTCTTCCGACAATGGTCCCACTTTTGTCCTTCTCTTCCACAATAATTATACTTAGGATTGGGTGGGATAGGCTGTTGTTGAGGCTGGGATGATACTACCCTAGTTGGAGGATGATGTTGATGCTGGATTTGAAGGGTCTTCTGAGAAATATTAGGACGTTTTGATGGTTCTTGATGACTGCCATCTCTACCTCTCTTTTGGGAAGCAACTTTTTGCCTTAGGATAGATTCTTGACGCCTAGCTGCATTCAAGATAACTGTATAGGATGTTGGGTCTACTGATGCTGTAAAACTCTGTAACTTATAATTCAACCCAGAATGGAATTTCTCCGCCTTTTCTTCTTCTGTAGATACAAAAGTAGGAGCAAAATGACTCAAGCGACTGAATTCAGCATCATATTTGTCCACTGTCATGCTCTCTTGCTTTAGTCGTATGAACTGATCCCGCAGATCCTTCCGAACTGTGGTGGAGAAGAACATGGTATTGAAGAGGTCCGTAAACTCTTCCTATAACACATTCTTGCCCAACCGCCTTTATTATGCTGTCCACCAATGATGTGCATTGTCCTTGAGCTGCAACTTCACTGCTTTTATCCATTTCTTCGGTGGCAGCTCCGATGCCTCTAGTAGTGTCTCTATCTCTACTAGCCAGTTGGTGACTTCTATAGGTTTCTCCGAGCCAGTAAATGGAGGTGGGTTCATCTTGCGAAACGCATCAATAGTACCAATACGATCTTGTCGTATTTCTACGCTCCTTTCTAGAACATTTGCATGTCTCTGCTGAGTCTCCATCATGCCCTGGCGTACCGTAAGGAGATGAGCTCCATCCACAGTTACTCCTTGGGTTGGGGCTGTTGGTGGTGGTGGTGAAAGATCCTCAGCACTAACTCTATCTGGTTGAGGGTTAGAGGGCTCCACGAATTATGTACTCTCTGTTGTCGATCCTTCGGGCTCGGGAGTAGCATAAGGGTTAGCTACCCTTTTCTCCTTACGGATCGCACTGCGCTTGTCTCAACCATTGCGAACTAAAAGAAAAGAAATGATATGGTTAGAATGGTAGATATAAATATATCGAAGAAATCACGGACGAAATCAAGCAAGATGCAATTTAAGAGACAATAAGATCGTAAGATAAAATAGACTCATAAGGTCAAAAATCCTACTGTGGATGATATAACCTCCTAACTTCAACTTTATTCGCAGGCTCGTAGTAGTACAGCTAACTTAAGCACTACTACGAGTTCGCAGTCTTTTGCGAAATTGGACCTGTATGGGCCACCATAAAAACTTGTCACGATCCGCTCCCAATTTTGGGATACGAGTTCGTTGCCAAGTCCAGCCTACGTCGCAGCATCGACGGTAGTACGCTGTCTATGATAACAATGGCCCACAACAATCACAACACGTATATATATCATCCACAACTAAGCCAGCAATAATCACCAAAATATCCAATACTCTCAATATTATAAATATAAAATAATCCACTACAACTCAGAAAGTCTCAAGAACAAACCCGGATAGCAGAAAATAAAATAGACAACTAAACTTCATAACTATGACTACTAACTAATGCGAATCCATAAGGAAGAAAATATGCTAATTCGCATCAGCGCTAGAACCGGGTACGCCAGTGATGTCAGGGTCGCCAATATACTCACCGTAGACCTCGGGGCAAATCTCGTCGTCTAAAGCTGAAAAATAGTTATCCAGTCAGGATTGGAACAAGATCGCCATAACACTACATTACACAATATAGTATACAAGCATGAAGGAACGATAAAAGGAATTTAACTGAAGATAAGTATTGGCATGACATTGTATGATAAGAAAGTATATTTGAGACATGATAACAATATGAAGGTAGACTTGACATACCATTAAGACATGATGACAACAAGAAGGTAGACTTGACGAAAGAAGAACAATATACAATAGAGTAACAATAATTAAGTCACGTGTACTGTGTGTTTCAGAATACCAACTTTCAGCTTGTAGACGGCTTGGGATATCCGTCAGTCATACGCGTGGTGCATGACTGATATTATGCAATCAATGTATAGGGGGTCTGTATTCAATTCGTTGACCACACGCTTACTTGTTGTATTCCTCCGCCCGACTCACTCACAATACATGTCTACTATGATAAACATTAGCAATACAATAAACTGTAAACAATAGAAAATAATGAGTAAGGCATGAACATGTATGTATATCCAACCGATTCTAACTCTCGTGCACAATAGTAATCATGAACAACGACAATCATGAACCATAAGAGAGTAATAGTGAAAAGATAACACGAAGATATATGCAGTATAAAATAAAGAAAACATAGGTCATAGTGATACTTGCCTGCTCCGATAGATGATAAAGTCACAAGTCAAGACGTCGTAGCCCGATCTACCCCGACACAAAAACAATAACAAGTTAGATCAACGATTCTCACTCTAAAAATCCTAGAAAGTGGCTAATGGGTTAAATCAATTAATACTATTCTAATTCTGGAATAAATCATCTAAAATCTTATTTTAGCTGATTTAATTCTGAAATAACAATCTACACACAAATATTTGGCCAAGGAAAGTCACGGTTCCAGATTTGGGACTTGTGGCACGCAAACCAAGACATACTGTTGACTAACTAGTCAAACATTATGAATTCAAAAGTTTGAGTGTGTAACATGGTAGATTTCAGCGCCATTAGTGCACTGGAATCGACCTTGCCGCAAAATCACGATTTGGTCAAAAGTTATCGCCATTATGGCTAACCATGACCAAATCGATGAACCGTTGACCAAATCTGATTTCTACAAAATAAATAAAATACTAGATTAAACTCTAAATTTCTAGAAAAATTATATGTTGAAGATCTCGGTGTCATCTTTCCAAAACTTCAAACGGATCGCGAAACGGAGTTCGGGATCACTCGAAATCTTGAAAACCGTGCGACGCATTGATTTTTGGACAACCGACACTCAAATAATTATTCAGAAATTCGAGATCAAAATACCAGAAAATAAATTATATAATCAGAAATCTAACCTCAATATGCTTCCAATAAAAAAAATGGCGCACAAAAAGGACGTCTAGATCAACGACAATCGCTCCGCGAAGTCGAAGAATCACTATCGAACTCTCCCATAAAAAGCTGCTGAATTTCTAGGGTTCTCAGAAATAATAAACTATATACTATATATAGGGAAGAGAGAGTGTCGGTGGCTGCTGGAGTCGGCTAGCGCTACCACGTGGTACGATCACGTGTACCCACCGCTTTGATCGAACGGTTCATAGCAAGCTGAGCTCGGCTCGGCTCCGAGCATGGCTCGGATTGGGATTATGTGGGCGGCTCGGAGACCGAGCTCCACCCATCCAGCGCTGATGGGTGGGCCTGCCACTTGTGCCTGAGCGGCTGACGGGTGGGCCACCCGCTCAGCTGACTGGATTATGAGGGTTAAAATAAGGTTTTAATATTCAGAAAATTAAATAAAAATCAGAAAAAATCCTAAAAATTCCAAATAAATCCCAGAAAATTTGTAAAAATTTCTAAAAATTTCTAGAAAATTGTTTGAGGGTTCTAGAACCCAAATAATTTATTTAGCCTCAAAATACTCTTGGGTGCCTTCACAGAAATTTCTAGAAGCTTAAGAAAAATAATAAAACCATATATAGATTTATCTAAAAATCTCCTAAAAATCCAAGAAATTCTAAAATAATAAAATGATACTCTAGGGGCTGTCTGGGGACCCTGGAGACCATATATGTCCTAGTTTTACTATACTATAGGCTTAGGTACCCACCCTTGTGATCCCAAATCAATTCTTAATTATCAAAATTAAATTCTAACTAAAATAAAATAATAAAAAATCTCTAAAATAGAAGATAAATTCTAGGAACCCAAATGCTACAATTATTACTACTATTATTATTTTGTGCTTGGGTTTTATCTCACTCTTTTGTGCTCCCTTGTGGTACTTGATATTCGGGGCTGACCCCGCTGGTTTTGTTTGGCCAGATGACGTAGCAGAGCCTAAGGATCCGACCTTCCTCCCTGACCTCAATAGTACATACTAGGAGCATGGCTGGCGAGGGACTTGAGTGGGTTTCTTCTCTACCACTCTAGTTTTCATCCCTTATGTTCTGGCGTTTAGCCACCGGCACCTATTTAGCCGGTTAATTTGGATATTTTATCTTTTGTATAATTGTAATTAAATTAGACTGCAGCTGAATACGATTATGTACCTATGACTCTCTGGGCTAGCTAACTTTTAAAGCTAGATTCCCATGATCATTTTGATGAAGCGTCGGAAATGCCTTACTGCTTTATCTCATATGCTCATTAATTGATGTTTTCTTGCTTTGAATGATTAAGACATAGAAGCTCTGTGAGACCGTAGGAGACTTGATTGTAGCATGCACCCACTTGTCTCTTGATAGCCACAATCGTCGTATGACGTTTGCATACCTCATATGGAGTAGCAGGCCTAGTCCGTCTCCGTATTCCGGTACTGGAGCGCGACAAGGTTTTATTGGTGGCCCATGCAAGTCTAATTTTCAGACTTGAGGGGTGTTACTATTATAGGAGTCTCAATTAAAACTTGTTCCCTTTGAATCTCTTGCCTCGATTTCTCTTTCCTCACCGTGATTGATAACCTGAATTGCATTATCGAATCTTCCTCGTCCTGTTATTTGATATCATGTATATTTCCCCATAGGGGTACTTCTTTCTCAGTAGCTGGCGAGGCCAACATGGAGGAACGTCCAGTAGAGCATGGCTCGACGGGGCAGCAGCAGGAAAGAATACCTTCTCCTGACCAGATCCGAGTGGAAGTGATATCAGAGCCAGTGGAGCCGCAGGTTCTAGAAACTCCTGCACCCCCAGCGGTGCCGACAACAACGACGGTACCTGATGTTGCAGCACTCCTGGTGGTCATCCGGGGATTTCTAGCCACTCAACAGCGTCAGGTGGCATCCCATCAGTAATAGTAGACCCAGCAGCAGGAACAGAATATGCTACTGAATCAGGTGTTACAATTAGCCCTTGATAGAAGTGTCAGGAATGATTCGGCATCGTCGGGGAGGTTTTGCCGACTTAACCCGAGATACTTTGACCGCACGGAGGATGCCATCACGGCGGATGCTTGGGTTCAGGATATTGAGGCCATATTGACCGTAGCAAAGGTTCTAGCAGAAGAGAAGGTTGACTAAGTCAGACTGTTACTTCAGGATCTCGCCCGCGACTGGTGGGCATCGGAAGAGGTTGGAATGGGGCGTCATGTTCCTTGGGATAGCTTCAGTACCAGATTCAAGGCCAAGTACTTTAGCGTGGTAGCGTGGTATGAGATACAGCAGAGGTTTATCAGTCTCAAGCAGGCTGGTAAGACGGTGGATGGATATGCAGCAGAGTTCTATAAACTGAGTCGGTTTGCACCGACGATGGTGGCTACAGAGCCCGAGAAGGCTATGAGATTCCAGTAGGGACTTTATTTGGAGATTCTACAGCTAGTAGAAGGGCACGACTATCAGACTTTTGATGTCATTTTAACGGCAGCTCGAAGGCATGAACTCACCCAACAAAGGTTGGCGACAAGACATGGAGGCCAGAAGAGGTCTCATCCCCAAAGTTGGGGCGGAGGAGAAGTACAGCAAACATCAGGGCCAACACCTGGCATCCGTATTCATGAGTCAGGAGTGCTGTGGAGGACGGTGGTATCAGAGATAACAGCACCAGTTCGGCATCAGCAGCCGAGGAACCAGCAGCAGCGCCAGGGGGCGCCAATTGGATGTACTTACTGTAGTAAAAGAGGGTACACTAGGGATGTGTGTCGTTCAGCTAATGGGTTATGCATGAGGTATGGCAGTCCATACCACAGGATTGCCTGTCACGCCCCAGAACCAGAATACTGAAGAACGGGGACGTGCACAGCCAGCTACGTATAACGGAACGGCAACCATCCCGCTATACGGTCACGGCTGTCTAGCTATGTGAGGGTACGCTACAAACCATCAGTCTCTTAGGGTCAAATCAAGCTATTGTCTCAATCTCAACAAGTAATGATAGTAACAAGATATCAGACCACCAAATATACAATTGTAAGGCGTCCCAAACATTACATATCCAGATGATCATGAAGCTAGTCGTACAAAATGTAAGGACTAGCAAGAGTTAAGTCATACATGATCAACCTCGAGTTGCCAATCATGATTACAGCCCGTAGGCAGATAGAAAGTAAAGTGCATCGAGCTAACAAGTGCTCGTCGGCTAAACACCTCAAAAGAATATCAGTTAACAATACAGTGGAAGAAACAAAAAGAGAAAACCCACTCGTTGCCCGGGTTCCGTCTAGTGTTCACCATCGGGCTGGAAAGCAGGTAGATCCTTTGCTGCTGCTCCGGTATCTGGCCATACAAACCAGCTGGGTCAGACCCCAGAAAGAGCAAGTGCCACAAAGGAGGCCACAAAATAAGAACAAAAGCCAGCAATCAGCACCATAATATAATTACATAATAAGAGACAGTAATTTAAGAAAAGGCATGATAGCTAGATATAAACGACAAATCTTGTACAGAATCGATAAAAGACATAACATATGGAAATGCATGACAGGATGATATACGATGAGATAACCATGGAACTATTCAGATAGCCAGGTTACAACCCGTAAACCAAACAAGGACCGGGGTTGTAACCATTCGTCTGAACGGAACTTGGTTTCTCCCACCCTTTTATCGGCAAGATAAAATATGCGAATTCAAGACTTGCAATTAAACATGATTAAGGTATAGCACGAGTAATCATGTCATGTCATGACCTTGCACAAGATCAGGACAGGACAAGAGGGACTAGACTCCATTCAATCAATCACGGCCAAGCAAGTACTACGGCTTACTACTTTAACTAACTAGGGTTATCACAGACCTGATTACTAACAAGATGCAATGAGAATTCCAAGTCCGGTTACCTGTTTGTTACTACCTGAATGCTCCCAGCAAGAAAAGGAAAAGATAGCATGATATAGCAGACACACTGTAGTAAGATACATGTGTCCTAAGGTACCACGCTCGACGGCGGGCTGGAAGTGCGCTCATCTCGACGGATAGCAACAAATCCCATGTATATATATATAAGGCCGGGACCAAAGGGGCAACAGGTAACTGGAAATTTCTCCATGAACTAATTGATCAATCTAGTCATTAACCTAGCCAGATTCAGTATGAATCCCTGACCGTGGGAACCAGGGAGTCACGTCCTAGACATGATGCAAGACAATACGAGTGGATTGCACAAGCAAGCAGGAACACCCACGGTGTCAAGATAAGTCAAGCTAAGTTATCAAGATAATTCATGCCAGGGTACTTGTCAGGAGTGCGCCACGACGGGCCACTATCAAGTCAGGTTGGTCATGTCAGGAGTGCACCATTACGGGTCACTGTCATGTTATACTAGTTCCTTGTCATACCCTGCTGTGTACAATAGTTATTCCAAACATGTTAAGCAAAATCAAGTTCATGTCAAAAGGCGTAAGGATATAAAATGGGCGTAAAATACCTAATAAAATACTAATATAAAATAGGACTATAGAAGAGCCAAGATCAAGAAATAACAAATTCATCATAGACAGGTAGGTTGTGCAAGGGGGTCAGGGGTAGGTCTGCGCAGGGAGTGTACTGCGCATGGAAGAGCTGCGCAAGAGTTGTCTTGCGCAAGGGTTACCTTGCGCAAGGGTAGACTGCGCAGGGGTTACCTTGCGCAAGGGTAGACTGCGCAGGGGTTACCTTGCGCAAGGGTAGACTGCGCAGGGGTTACCTTGCGCAAGGGTGGTTTGCGCAAGGGTGGGTTGCGCAGAAGTGAATTGCGCAGGGGTTACTTTGCGCATGGCTGGATTGCGCATGGCTAGCTTGCGCCAGCGCAGTCCAGCGCAGCGCAAAGTGCTGGCCAAGTGACTGCGCAAACGGCCATGCGCTAAAGAGCACAGGCCAGGGGTGCGCAATCGGCCATGCGCTAAAAAGCGCAGGGCAGGGGGCTGTTCTTCCTGGCCGAGAGCAAGTCCAAAAACACCAAGAACTTCAATTCTTCATATTTTTGTCAAATCAAAACCAAATCTAGATTTTCAAAGTTCTAACTTGAGTAAAATTGAATTCTCTTCCACATGGAAGCATCAAAACAAGCAAAAATCAAAGTTTAATAGATCAAAACCAAGGAATTCCAAAAATGGTTAAAACCTAGATCTAGAAGAATGAAAGCTCCAAATCACAAAACTCCAAGTTCTAATGTTGATCTATATGTCCTAATCTATCAAATGGACAAATAAAATTGGGTGCTTATTTGTTGGCAAGGTGCACTTGCCTAATGGGTTGGAGAGTTGTGTGGAGGAAGAAGAAGAAGAATTAATGGAGAAAAATAATGAGGAGAGAGAGTGTTAGGTGGGGATTTTAATAGGGGAGGATAAGTTATGTTGAGGGTGGAGGTTAGCTAAGATGGTCCAATGCATAATAAACCAAACCAAACCAATTCCTATCCAAATAAAACCAAGCTCCATTAATCAGAATTAATCCAGGAATGATAAATGACAATTAAACTACAATGCTAAGTATGAAATATACCACAACTTAACTGGTCAAGAAAATGAAAATTACTGGTCAGAAATACGATCACGTATAAAATACGTATCACGAATTTCGGGGCACTACATCCTACCCACCTTAAAATAATTCTGTCCTCGGAATTTAATCAAGAGGCTAGAGATGTCGGGACAGCTATACTATCGCAAGTAATCTATGCTACCAATCAACCATACAATCATACATGCAAGCAGGGAATCGAAGTACAAGGCATAAGGAAGACATTACACCTCACGAGCCAAACCGATTGGGATAACGTGATCGGATATCATCCTCACACTCCCACGTTTGACTCTCCAAGGAGCGACGAACTCAAGCAATATGGACTTAACTGATAGTCTTGCGCTTGAGGTCTCTCTCTTTGGTCAAACAGGGACACGGGCCTCTCCTCATACGAAAAAGGTTGGTACCAATAACCGTTTTTGAATGATCTAGGACATGGCTCGGGTCCGGGATATACCGTTGTAGTTAGGACACATGGAACATGACATGTGCCCTCATAACGACGGTAGAAAAGCAAGATGAGAGGACACATATACCTCTCGGCCGATTCTGGATCTGGTCCTGGGCCAGGGCGAACTGCTGAGGCCTCTGCTGCTGGAAGGCCTGGGCCTGAGCCGGCAATGGACCCGGGAACGGGAGCTGCTGTGGTTGGTGAACTGGAGCTGGTTCTGGTGCTGGTGCTGGTCCCATAACCGAGGGACTAGTTACTGTCGACGATGATCTGTTTCTGAACGGGCAAGATCCTATCATGTGGTCCGGTGCTCCACAAGCCAAGCACAACCCCTGTGCTCTACGACATTCAGAAACAATGTGCCCTGGCTTCCCGCAATGAGAGCAGCCCATTGCGGAAGACTGCTTCTGCTTCCGTTGCTGGGGATAGATCGGGGCAGAATGCTGTAAAGAGGTGACCGAATCTGTCCTCGTAGCTCCAATGGTCAAGGCCCTAGCTGCTGGGGCCGGTGCTGATGATTGGTTCATCTGGTCGTGAGACCGCTTCCGATCTCCGGTCCGGTCCATTATCCTTCGGGAAGTGTACTCATGCCTCCTCGCTGCTCGTAAGACGGCATCAAAAGTTGTGTGCTCGAACTGCTCGACTGCCAATATGATTTCCAAATGGAGCCCCTGCTGGAATCGCTGTGCTCTGTCTAGCTCGGTTGCCACCAAGGTGGGAGCAAACCGACTCAACCTTGAAAACTCGGCCGCATATCCGTCGACCGTCCTGCTCATCTGCCTGAGATTACTAAACCTGGTCTGCAGGTCATATCTAGCCACTGCGTCGAAGTACTTGGTCTGGAACATATCACTGAATACCGCCCACATGACAGGCGTACCCAAACTCGCTGCTTGCATAGCCCACCAGCTGCGGGCTAGATCCAGTAACTGCAGGCGCACCACCGCCACCTTCTCTGCTTCAGGGGTCCTGGCTGCCTCTAAGATCACTTCAATGTCCTGTAGCCAGGCATCTGCAGCAATAGCATCCTCGCTGCCATCGAAGAAGGGAGGGTTCAGGCGCTTGAAATTGTTGACCGCACTGTTCCCTCGAGGACCACTTCTGTTCAGAGCTTCTTGTACTGCTTACTGCAAGACATCACCTCGACGATCCTGAGACGCAATCAACTCACGGATGAGCCCTATCAAGGCCCCATCCTCTGATCCTGGTGGCTGAACTGGCTGGACTGGGGGCACTGGTTCTCCAGGAGGTATGGCTCGGGAGGCGGCTGCTGAGGACTGATCTTGATCTTCTTGCTGTTGCTAGGCTGCTGGCTGAGCTCCTTCTGGCTGATCAACAGGAATGATGCCACTGAAGCAAATGACATCAGAGATATTAAGGAAGGACCAGGATGGAACAATGATGCAAGCATGTTATCAAGTCAGGAATCCAAGGAGATAAGAATTACGAGTAGAGATCAAAGGCGAGTACAGATTGAGACATCTATCCGGTAAACCCTCACATTTCTTGATTGACAAGACCTGCATGGGCCACCACTTAAACCATATCACGCCCCAGAACCAGAATACTGAAGAACGGGGACGTGCACAGCCAGCTACGTATAACGGAACGGCAACCATCCCGCTATACGGTCACGGCTGTCTAGCTATGTGAGGGTACGCTACAAACCATCAGTCTCTTAGGGTCAAATCAAGCTATTGTCTCAATCTCAACAAGTAATGATAGTAACAAGATATCAGACCACCAAATATACAATTGTAAGGCGTCCCAAACATTACATATCCAGATGATCATGAAGCTAGTCGTACAAAATGTAAGGACTAGCAAGAGTTAAGTCATACATGATCAACCTCGAGTTGCCAATCATGATTACAGCCCGTAGGCAGATAGAAAGTAAAGTGCATCGAGCTAACAAGTGCTCGTCGGCTAAACGCCTCAAAAGAATATCAGTTAACAATACAGTGGGAGAAACAAAAAGAGAAAACCCACTCGTTGCCCGGGTTCCGTCTAGTGTTCACCATCGGGCTGGAAAGCAGGTAGATCCTTTGCTGCTGCTCCGGTATCTGGCCATACAAAACCAGCTGGGTCAGACCCCAGAAAGAGCAAGTGCCACAAAGGAGGCCACAAAATAAGAACAAAAGCCAGCAATCAGCACCATAATATAATTACATAATAAGAGACAGTAATTTAAGAAAAGGCATGATAGCTAGATATAAACGACAAATCTTGTACAGAATCGATAAAAGACATAACATATGGAAATGCATGACAGGATGATATACGATGAGATAACCATGGAACTATTCAGATAGCCAGGTTACAACCCGTAAACCAAACAAGGACCGGGGTTGTAACCCTTCGTCTGAACGGAACTTGGTTTCTCCCACCCTTTTATCGGCAAGATAAAATATGCGAATTCAAGACTTGCAATTAAACATGATTAAGGTATAGCACGAGTAATCATGTCATGTCATGACCTTGCACAAGATCAGGACAGGACAAGAGGGACTAGACTCCATTCAATCAATCACGGCCAAGCAAGTACTACGGCTTACTACTTTAACTAACTAGGGTTATCACAGACCTGATTACTAACAAGATGCAATGAGAATTCCAAGTCCGGTTACCTGTTTGTTACTACCTGAATGCTCCCAGCAAGAAAAGGAAAAGATAGCATGATATAGCAGACACACTGTAGTAAGATACATGTGTCCTAAGGTACCACGCTCGACGGCGGGCTGGAAGTGCGCTCATCTCGACGGATAGCAACAAATCCCATGTATATATATATAAGGCCGGGATCAAAGGGGCAACAGGTAACTGGAAATTTCTCCATGAACTAATTGATCAATCTAGTCATTAACCTAGCCAGATTCAGTATGAATCCCTGACCGTGGGAACCAGGGAGTCACGTCCTAGACATGATGCAAGACAATACGAGTGGATTGCACAAGCAAGCAGGAACACCCACGGTGTCAAGATAAGTCAAGCTAAGTTATCAAGATAATTCATGCCAGGGTACTTGTCAGGAGTGCGCCACGACGGGCCACTATCAAGTCAGGTTGGTCATGTCAGGAGTGCACCATTACGGGTCACTGTCATGTTATACTAGTTCCTTGTCATACCCTGCTGTGTACAATAGTTATTCCAAACATGTTAAGCAAAATCAAGTTCATGTCAAAAGGCGTAAGGATATAAAATGGGCGTAAAATACCTAATAAAATACTAATATAAAATAGGACTATAGAAGAGCCAAGATCAAGAAATAACAAATTCATCATAGACAGGTAGGTTGTGCAAGGGGGTCAGGGGTAGGTCTGCGCAGGGAGTGTACTGCGCATGGAAGAGCTGCGCAAGAGTTGTCTTGCGCAAGGGTTACCTTGCGCAAGGGTAGACTGCGCAGGGGTTACCTTGCGCAAGGGTAGACTGCGCAGGGGTTACCTTGCGCAAGGGTGGTTTGCGCAAGGGTGGGTTGCGCAGAAGTGAATTGCGCAGGGGTTACTTTGCGCATGGCTGGATTGCGCATGGCTAGCTTGCGCCAGCGCAGTCCAGCGCAGCGCAAAGTGCTGGCCAAGTGACTGCGCAAACGGCCATGCGCTAAAGAGCACAGGCCAGGGGTGCGCAATCGGCCATGCGCTAAAAAGCGCAGGGCAGGGGGCTGTTCTTCCTGGCCGAGAGCAAGTCCAAAAACACCAAGAACTTCAATTCTTCATATTTTTGTCAAATCAAAACCAAATCTAGATTTTCAAAGTTCTAACTTGAGTAAAATTGAATTCTCTTCCACATAGAAGCATCAAAACAAGCAAAAATCAAAGTTTAATAGATCAAAACCAAGGAATTCCGAAAATGGTTAAAACCTAGATCTAGAAGAATGAAAGCTCCAAATCACAAAACTCCAAGTTCTAATGTTGATCTATATGTCCTAATCTATCAAATGGACAAATAAAATTGGGTGCTTATTTGTTGGCAAGGTGCACTTGCCTAATGGGTTGGAGAGTTGTGTGGAGGAAGAAGAAGAAGAATTAATGGAGGAAAATAATGAGGAGAGAGAGTGTTAGGTGGGGATTTTAATGAGGGAGGATAAGTTGTGTTGAGGGTGGAGGTTAGCTAAGATGGTCCAATGCATAATAAACCAAACCAAACCAATTCCTATCCAAATAAAACCAAGCTCCATTAATCAGAATTAATCCAGGAATGATAAATGACAATTAAACTACAATGCTAAGTATGAAATATACCACAACTTAACTGGTCAAGAAAATGAAAATTACTGGTCAGAAATACGATCACGTATAAAATACGTATCACGAATTTCGGGGCACTACATTGCCAATTGTCCTATGATGCAGAGGCCAGGAGGGCCAGTTCAGTAATTTTCGGCATTGCCAGCTCCGGGGGCAGCACCGAACATAAAACTAGCATTGGCCGTAAGGCCGCTAGCACAGCGTCTGCCGACGCAGGCTCAGATGTTTCACCAGGCACAGAACCAGGGAGGCCAGCAGAGGCCACAGCAACAACATGGACAAGAAAAATAGCAGCAGAGAGCTCAGCAGGGCCAGGCCTTCACCTTATTACTGGAGGATGCACCAGCTTCAGGCGACGTGGTTGCAGGTAATATTTCTGTTACCTCTTTTCCTGCAGTAGCATTGTTTGATTCGGGGGCTACCCACTCTTTTATATCTGTACGATTTATGATACGTATTGGATTGGAGTTCGAGGTATTGCCAGAGAGGATGAATATACTCACTGGTAATGGGCTCGTAGGAGTTAGCAGAGTGTGCTTAGCGTATTTGGTCATAGTGTGTGGGCGATTATTGCCCGCATCTTTGATTGAGTTCCCTATGGGAAACTTTGACGTTGTCCTAGGCATGGACTGGTTGAGAGACAGTCATGCGACGATAGATTGTCGAGGCGGTAGGGTAGTGTTTAATGTACCTGGCGTTGAGGAGTTTGTCTTTGTTCGATCATTGGAGGATCGGCCCAAGGGTATTGTTGCAGAAGCATTGGCAGAGCAGGAGCAGATTCTAAGAGTGGTCAGAGAGTTTCTTAATGTATTTCCATATGAGCTTTCTGGTTTACCACCGGTGAGAGATATAGAGTTTTGCATTGAGTTAAATCCTGGAACGGAGCCTAAGGTCGGCAGAGTTTACAGGATGTCGCAATCAGAGTTGGACAAGTTGTACTAGCATAAAGAAGAACTGAAGGTTAAGCAGTTTATTCGAGACAGTGAATCGTCCTGGGCAGCACCGGTGATTTTAGTACCCAAGAAGGATGGATCGACACGAATGTACATTGATTACCGGCAGTTGAATACAGTAACAGTGAAGAACAAGTATCCGTTACCAAGGATTGATGACTTGTTTGATCAGTTGAGTAAGGCCTGCGTCTTCTCTAAGATTGATCTTCGATTCAGATATTATCAAGTGAGGGTCCGGGAGCAGGACATACCCAAGATAGCATTTAGATCCCGATATAGATATTATGAGTTTCTGGTAATGCCATTTGGACTAACTAATGCCCCAGCAGTATTCATGGATTTGATGAATAGCATCTTTATACCCTATTTGTATAAGTTTGTAGTAGTGTTCATAGACGACATCCTCATCTATTCCAGCAATGAAGAAGAGCATGAGAAACATCTTCGGACAGTTTTGCAGACCTTGAGGGAGCATCAACTTTATGTGAAGCTTGGTAAATGTGAGTTTTGGTTAGATCGTATTTTGTTCCTGGGATACATTATTTCTGGAGCAGGGGTGTCAGTAGATCCGAAGAAGGTTGAGGCAGTGGAGAATTGGTCAGTTCCGAAGACGGTAGCAAAAGTGCGTAGTTTCTTGGGATTGGCAGGTTATTACAGGAGGTTCGTGGCAGACTTTGCCAGGATTTCGGCACCCTTGACGCGTTTGACGCATAAGAATTTAGAGTTTTGGTCAGCAGAGTGTCAAACATCATTTGAAGAGTTAAAGAAGAGATTAATCTCAGCCCCGATCTTGACACTTCTAGTAGGATTGGGAGGATTTACAGTGTATTATCACGCATCCGGGAAGGGACTTGGTTGTGTATTGATGCAGCATGGTAAGGTGATAGCATATGCATCTCGACAGCTTCGAGATCATGAGAAGAACTATCCGACCCACGACCTGGAATTAGCAACAGTAGTATTTTCGCTTGAGTTATGGAGACATTATTTATATGGGGATCGAGTGGAAATTTATACTGATCATAAGAGCTTAAAATATGTATTCACCCAGAGGGACCTGAACATGAGACAGAGAAGATGGTTGGAATTACTGAAGGACTTCGATGTGAATCTTCAGTATCATCCAGGCAAGGCAAATATGGTAGCAGATGCCTTGAGCAGGAGGGGTGGCGCATTCATTTTAACCTCGCAGAGGCATATTTTGGAAGATATTCAGGAAATAGGAATTGAAGTAATCTTGCCACAAGATACATGAGTTATAGCCGGTTTGCAGATTCAGTATACTTTAGTATAGAGGATTAGAGCAGTCCAGGCAGAGGATCCGCGGATCCAGAAGCTTCGATCAGAATGTGAATCAGGTCTCAGAAAGGAGATAGTAATCAATGAGGATGGTACACTTAGGTTCAGAAATCGTCTTTGTGTACAGGTGGAGACCTTCGACAGAAAGTTATGTCAGAGGCTCATAGTTCTCCTTATTCCATCTATCCCGGAGGCACCAAGATGTACTAGGATATAAAGCAACACTTTTGGTGGAATGGCATGAAGAGGGAGATAGCGAGATATGTTTCTAAATATTTGGTATGTCAGCAAGTGAAGGCAGAGCAGCATAGACCAGCAGGATTGTTACAGCCGCTTCCTATTCCGGAGTAGAAGTGGGAGCACATCATAATGGACTTTGTGACCGGTTTACCTAGATCTCCGATTGGTCGAAACGCAGTTTGGGTAATCGTGGATCGGCTCACGAAAGTTGCTCATTTTCTTCCTTTCAGAGTAGGGCAGTCTACTGAGCAGTTGGCAGAAATATATATAAAGTAGATTGTGAGACAGCATGGTATTCCAGTCAGCATAGTATCAGATCGAGACACACGATTCACCTTTCACTTTTGCGGAGTTTGTATCAAGGTTTGGGTACCAAGTTGAGGTTCAGTACAGCCTATCATCCGCAGATGGACGGACAGTCAGAGAGAACTATTCAGACATTAGAAGATACGTTACGGGCTTGTACTTTAGACTTCGGCAAAACTTAGGAAGATCATTTTTATTTAGTAGAGTTATCTTACAATAATAGTTATCAAGCAAGTATACAGATGGCACCATTTGAAGCATTATATGGAAGAAAATGCAGGTCCCCTCTGGCATGGGACGATGTAGGAGAACGAAAATTATTGGGACCAGAGATGATCATGCAGACCGTAAAAAGAGTCAAGTTGATCAGAGAGCGGCTTCGAGTCCTGTATTTAGCATGTGCATAATTCTATTTATTATTTATTAATGGTTGCATGTAGTCTTTAAGCATGTCATTAGTGGAATGGTTATAGCATATTTAGAGATTAGGATTTTCTTAAGCCAACCCAACCCTACTATATATATTTTCTTTTTTTCTCTCTCCTCATAACCTTTCATTCATTTTCCTCAACCACCACCATTAGGCAAGTACAACTTGCTTAAAAGTGGAGATTTGTGCATTTTTTATCCTTGATTTTCCTTTGATATTAATTGTCTATATTGTTCTTCTCATCATCCTCTACAAGTTTAGTACTTGGTATTTTCGGTTTTGATGGATGGATTCTTGTAGATCTAAGTTTATGTTATTTTCGATTTTTCTTGGTTTTGATCTATTAAACTTGCTTGTTTTCAAAATCTAGTTGTTCCATGTGGTATAGCATTTCATTTTACCCAAATCTGACCTTTGAAAAGTTAGATTTTATTTTGTTTTGGCCGAGTTGTATAAGTTTGAAGTTCATGGGTTCCATGGCCATCTTTTTTTAATTTTTAGAAAAGATGAGCAGTTTGGCCGCATGCATGCAGTTTGGCCGCATGAGTCTTTGGCTGCATGCAGTCTGGTCACATGAGTTTGGCTGCTTGAGTCCTTGGCCGCATGAGTCTGGCCGCATATAATTTGGTCGTATGCAGTTTGGCCACATTAGTTTTTGGTCGCATGCAGTTTGGCTGTATGAGTCTGGTCGCATGAGTCATTGGCCGCATGAGTTTGGCCGTATGCAGTTTGGCCGCATGAGTTTTTTGTCGCATGCAGTTTGGCCGCATGAGTCTGGCCGCATGAGTCCTTGGCCGCATGAGTCTGACCGCATGAGTCCTTCGTCGCATGAGTCTGGCCGCGTGAGTCTTTGGCCGCATGCAGTTTGGCCGCATGCAGTCTGGCCGTATGAGTCTTTGGCCGTATGCAGTTTGGCCGCATGAGTCTGGCCGCATGAGTCATTGGCCGCATGAGTCTGGCCGCATGAGTCTGGCGATATGACCCATTGGCTGCATGCGTCCTGCAGACCACATGTGTCACGCAGACCGCATGAACCCTCGGCTGCATGCGTCCTTGTGTCTTGGTCCTCATTCCTGATCTGACTACCTATGCGAGTACTGGATAAACCTATGTGTATATTAAGGTACAATCTATGTAAGCACCAAGGTACTATCCTATGTGCTAAGTGTTCCTACGTAATATCTGCCAGTACACCCAAGTGTCCAGCATTTACATAGCGAATGGTCGGTAGCAATGACGTGGTATGTGTTGTGTGTTGCATTACACCAAGAAGGGATACATACGTATGACTCTATGAGCCAGTACGGATCTCTTCTTGGGGTTCTCGTACATTGTACGACATCTAGGGGAGTGAGCATGTGACCACGACATGTGAACTCCGAGGATAACCTAGGGATTAACTAGGCAACTACCTTGGTAGATGCATTGGGTGGGAAGAATCCCGAGATCGTGCCATACTAGTCACCCCAGGTCCAGTCCTGACGTGTCGGGTTGGCCACCACGGATATGGTTTCATTCGCCTTTAGCAGATGACTATATCCGACTTCTACGAGCTATGTGTTATATTATTTAGCGAGGTAGCCCTCCGGGGGACCGGTACATAATCAATGTGCTATATGTCTAATGGTTTGGCTAGCCCTGCTGGGTTGACACGATCTGAGGATCCCTTTAATCAGTATTGCGAGGATAACTCCGTCATATATAGAAAGTCGTAGGAATGAATGGTCGCTTGAAAAATGAGTTGACTGTGCCTTGTACCTTCCGTTAGTAGCCGAGGGACATGGATTGTCATGGTGCATGGTCCAACCCTTGTCCTTGTTTGATTGTTGGGTTGGTCTATCGTGCTATGACAGGCTGTGGACCGAGGTTACGACCGAAAGCCTTTATTATTACTACTATTATTATTTTATCTTGGATTTTATCTCACTCTTTTGTGCTCCCTTGTGGTACTTGCTATTCGGGGCTGACTCCGCTGGTTTTGTTTGGCTAGATCATGTAGCAGAGCCTGAGGATCCAACCTTCCTCCCTGACGTCAATGGTGCATACTAGAAGCATGGCTGGCGGGGGACTTGAGTGGGTTTCTTTTCCACCACTCTAGTTTTTATCCCTTATGTTCTGGCATTTAGCCACCAGCACCTGTTTAGCCGGTTAATCTGGATATTGTCTTTTGTATAATTGTAATTAAATCAGACTGCAGCTGAATACGATTATGTACCTATGACTCTCTGGGCTAGCTAACTTATAAAGCTAGATCTCCATGATCATTTTGATGAAGCGTCGGGGACGCCTTACTGCTTTATCTCATATGCTCATTAATTGATGTTTTCTTGCTTTGAATGATTGAGGCATAGATGCTCTGTGAGACCATAGGAGACTTGATTGTAGCATGCACCCCCTTGTCTCTTGACAGCCACGATCGCCGTATGACATTTGCATACCTCATATGGAGTAGCTGGCCTAGTCCGTCTCCGTATTCCGGTACAGGGGCACGACAATTATATATGGCCTCAGTCCTATATATAAGCAGGACTTTAGAATTTTCTTCAGTCCTAAAGTATTGGGAGCCAAAATATACGTTGGCAGTGAGTTCCAATTAGGACAATCAACTAGCTGACAGTCCTACCATAAATTGGGACTGTCAAATTTGTTGATAGTTCTAAATGATTGTGGTTTTAATATACTGACTATGTAAACCCCTTAAATTTCTACTACAATTTTTTTTAAAATATTTTTTTGTACTTATTTTGTACTTCGTATCTGCACGTCGCATACGAGTTCACATTGTTGTATTTGCATAGCGTGCGAGAGTTACGTTTTATATTTGCTCGACGAGTGCGAATATGTGTCGAGGTACATATTTTAGAAAAAATATTTTTATTATAAAATTTTATTTTATATAGGAAAGTACATGTTCAAATAAATATGATAAATATTTTATTTTTAAAAACAGATATTTTATTCGTCATTTAAAAATAAGTAGTGATTTAAAAATTATGGTTTATATGAAATGTATTCCAAATATTTTGCAAATTTTGGAATTTGTTATTAACATATATTTTTATTTAAAAAAACTATTTTATGATTTAATATTTAAGTAATATTCTTGATTTTTAAAATTAATTAATGCTATATTTTAATATTTATGAAAAAGATATTGAACTTTTTGTTTTATTTAATATTTGAATTATTTTGATAATTTAAATTTGGAAAAGATTTTATTTTAAATTAAAGGAAGTTATCTAGATTGATTTGATTTTGATTGCTTAAATTCTAAATCGATTTAAATAAAAAGATGGAATTATCCATCGGGGTTTAAACCATTGTAAGTCCTTATCCAACTGGGAATTTCTACCTCCTATATAAGGAGAGGTACTCATCCATATTTTCTACCATCCATAAAATGTGTATCGTGTCCGTGTCCGTGTCCGTGTCCGTGCCCCTTCTCCATCCACTATGTGTTTTCTTGTACATATACAATCGTTCTCCGTGTCCGAAAGCCCCGGACACTGAATCATCTCGTGTCTCGCAGGACGCAACATAGTCTTTCCACCGTCGCAATCCTCCAATCACCAACACCATTAGCACCACCACCCAAACCCTTCACCACCCAACTCTCGCCACCACCGTCGTGAATACTACCCCAACGTCCCTCGACAACCACCAATGGCAGCACCAACACCCAGCCAACATCAACATCATCACCAACATCATCATCCATCACCACCACCCTCTGCCTATTCTCGCCGGAGCAACTGAACCATCACATACCCCACCGACACGGCACCGTCCCAAATACCACAGTCGCTACCACCGAAAAGGAGAAAACACAACAACGACAACAACCAAACTTACCTCGCCACCGCAGCGTCCCCTCTTCTGACGTCCGCCTCGACCCGTACTTCCCGAATCTGACGCGTTGCTGAACAACCGAACCAGGCTTCAGTACCGCTGAACCGCATCCACCGTCGTCTCCTCGCATCCGGCCACCCGACGCCGCCCCGAATCGCCGCCGCCCAGAGCCGCGGTCGCGCTGAGCCAGCCACGCGGAACGTCGTCGATCGCCCCGTCAAGGAATCCCACCGACAACACCCTCCTTCCTCTCCTCGATCGTGCGTAGACCACTGCCCGCGTCACCTGCCCCTCCGCCCCCTTCCGGCAATGCCAGTGCCAGAAACCCCCATCACTGACCGGATCCCGACAGTGACGGTGTCCCCATGGCCTGTCCGCGCCAGAGCCTGCGACAGCTCGAGCTTTCGCGATGCCACCTCCAAGTTAGCGGCGGCAAGCGCGCGCCGTCGTGAATGCATGGAGCCCGACCGCGCCGAAGTCCCCATGGCCGTCGGCTCAGCCGCATTGACTCCGATGAGCCTTCCGATCGAGCCCCTTCCGAACCACGCTCGGCCGTCCTCCTCTCCAGCGCCGTGGCCGCCCCCATCGAGTATTCCTCCCTCCGCCGATGTAGAACTCCGGCTATCGTCCTCAGGTGAGCATCGCTCTCTCTTCCTCTCTTTATTCCATATGATATTTCTCTCTCTCCTGAGAAATTTGAGGTAAGGGGAGAGTACTTATTGTATATTTACTATTTATTCATTGTTCTCATGAACTGTGTATTGTCTTGTCTTTTCTCTCGAGAAAGAGAAAGGGACATCATTGTTCTGCTATGGAAAAGTGGGATTAGCTTATAGGTAGTACAAATATTTTGTATGTGTTGAAAACCGATTACATAAATAATCAAGTTTTATTTTTATTTTTAAAAAGAAGGTTAAAATTTCTATAAAACTATTATTTTTATACCATTGATATTATTTTACAGTATATTCTTTTAAGTATATGTTAGCATTGCAAATTATATGGAAATATTATAGTGGATATTAGTATTATTATTTCCGTAATATCATTGATATTTAACTCAGTTTGATGATTACAAAAGAAATTTTATTATCTTAGAAATTTGATAGAGTGTATTTTCAAATTTTTTGAAAGAATTATAGTATTTCCAAATATTTATTAAAAATATTTTAAAATAATGAACTATAGCTTCTACCTAAGAGAAAAAAAAACTATTTTTACTAACTTGGGTTTTTTTTCGCCTAAATCAACTCTTTTCCATATTTTCAAGTATTTACCAAAATAATTGTTTTTATTAGTAAATATAGTTTTCAAATACATATAAATATTTTTCTATAATAAGTATAAGTATTTTTTTTCCACGACCCTCATCAAGGATGATCATAACTAAATCTTGCTTTCCTATTTTTGCAGATTTGGACCCCTTCACATAGATCACGGGTATTGGACAGACTGGGACTTCGAAAAATCGCAATACACCAAGCTACACACCATGCAAGATACCTTGAAATCTTTACTGCTTACACTTAGTTGCATTTTATTTCGTTTATTGTATCTATATTCCTTGTTTATTATTTTCTTTTTGCTTGTGGACCTAGAGTTAAAGAGACTTCCGTCAATAGAATGCATGTCATTGACTTTGTCACGATTGTATCACGAATTCTGTGTGAGTTATGAGTATCATGTAGTGGTCACTTGCGTGTTGGCTGATCACCCGTGCGCATGCGTAGGAATAACTGTCAATAGATGCATGTTAGAAGACTTGACAATTATCTATTATAAACAGTGTTGTGGAAGCGACATGCGTCGTGGTTACGATGCATGTATAGTATCATTGGGGGGAGGGGACAGCTACTAGCGTAGGGGCTACATTTACTTTTTACACATTTATGGGTGATAGTGACTCTGATGAGCGCTACTTGCTGCCCGGCCGATAGTCTCTCGAATGAGCGCTACTTGACGGCCACTCTTTATTACTTGCGTGAATCCATTACAGCCCCTGCGTAGAACGTTGTCCTCAAAGTTCATATCACATAGACGGTTAGGAACCCTATTGTGTTGTAGTTTATAGTATTTTTACTTATGCAGTTATGATGATATGTTCTTCCTGTATCTTGCTACGTCCCTCTGAGGACCTGGTTATCTCTCCAGGTGTGTCTTGTGATTTCTGCAGGTGCTCTAGCTAAGGCCATGACTTGCGCTCTATTCTTCGAGATGTTGCTTTTGGATCATCATCTCCTTCGTGTGACCAAATCATTTTCCTTGTATAATTCTTTCTTATTTAAATTTGTTGGCAGTGGATTTGTCTCCGTCCAACGATTGTATACGTGACAAATTCAAAATTGCTTTTATATCATTATTTATTTTCGTGGATGAGATTTAGTGCCTTGGTTACTACATTTTACAGCTTATATATACATACGACGGTCCATATACTTCGTATATATACAGCTGGCATGATTACGTTCTAGTCCTTCTATTTTTGGGACTGGGGCGTTACAGACTATGAGTTTCAATTAGGACTGACAACTTTGTTGACAGTCCTAATCTCTTATACGACAGTCCTAAAGCAAAGGTGGGACTATCAACTTTGTTGACAGTCCTATATTATAGTATGACTATCAACTTTGTTGAGAGTCCTAAAGCAAAAAAATTGGATGCCCTCAAGCAAAATATTTGAGTAGCAAACTTTGTTGACAGTCCTTCATGACCCGGATCACGTCTCCGTCATCAAGTCCCTCGTCCTTTCCATATGCGATAACATCATGGTTGTCGAATGGGTCTCCCAGGCCCCGAACTTCCCTCCTGTTCGAACACGGTGTTCCCTAGCGTGGAGGAGATAAAGAAGACATCAGAGTGGATGGAGGCTGCCAATGAGAAGGTCACTACAAAAATACAGCAATTTGGCGACGGATCATTAGCGACGGATCTTATCCGTCGGTAATAGCGACGGATATATCCGTCAGTAGTCCGTCGCTAAATACTGTAACCTAACTTAAATTGAACCGACGGGGAATTCCTTCCAAAAAGACTCTCTCTCTCTTCCCCCTCTCTCTCTCTCTCCGGCGGTGAGCTCTCTCCGACGGGTCACATTCTTCGGCGAAGCTCTCTCCGACGGGTCTCTCTCTCTCAGGTATGCTCTCTCTCTCTCTCCCTCTCTCTTTCTCTCTGTTTATCATAACATATAGGGTTTCGGGTTGGTGGGGGGTCGGCTGTCTCTGGGGCCGGCTGGGTGGGGGGGAGGGAGTGGGGGCGGAGGGGAGGTTGTTGAGGGCGGGGGACAGGGTAGGGTTTCAGATGGAGGGGTCGGCTGTCGCGGGGGCCGACGGTAAGGGGGGAGGGAGGGGGCGGGGGGTAGATGGTGTTGGGTGCGGGGAGGGGGGCAGGGTTTAGGATTTGCTGTCGGAGGGGTGAGGGGGAGGGGGTGGGTATTTGCTGTCGGGGGGGAGGGGGTGGGGTGGGGGTTTGCTGTCGGGGGGGGGGGAGGGGTAGGGGAGGGGGTGGGGGGTATCGGTGGTTTCGGATCGGACCATTCCTATGAGTATTGGTGGTTTCGAATCAGAGTATCGGATCGAGGGAGGAGGTATAGGTGGTTTCGGATCGGACCAATCCTATGAGTATCGGATCGGGGGAGAGGGGGTATCGGAATCGGTATCGGACCGATACTGACCGATACCGGTATAATTTGGCATGTCCCACTCCGATACTGACCGATACCCGATACTGACCGATATCGATCCGATACTGTCCGATACTGATACAGTTTGGCATGTCCCGATATCGGTGGTTTCGGATCGGAGTATCGGATTTTTTGGTATCGAAAAACAAATAGCTATTAATAACTTATTAATATTAATAATTTATTAAAGTATCGATCGATACCGATACCGATACCGATCGGAGTATCGGACTATTCCTATGAGGATGGTTTAAAGTATCGGCCGATATTGCCGATACCGGTACAGTTTGGCATGTCCCGCTCCGGTACTGACCGATACCGATCCGATACTTTTTGATACTTTCCGATACCGATACAGTTTGGCACGTCCCGATATTGGTATCGGACTATCCCTATGATTATCGGCATCGGGGGGTATCGGTAATATCGGTGGTTTCGGATCGGAGTATCAGATTTTTTGGTATCGAAAATCAAATAGCTATTAGTAGATTATTAATATTAATAATTTATTAAAGTATCGGTCGATACCGATACCGATCGGAGTATCAGACTATTCTTATGAGGATGGTTTAAAGTATCGGGCTATTCTTATGTTTAGTTTGTCTTACGATACAGATTTTCACATCCAAATCGAGGATGAATTGTTACTTTGTTGATCGTACATGGATGTACAAACGGCAACATGAGAGCAGAATTGGTTTGAGTGACGATTTTCAGGCATGCGTGGAAGTATTTCTTAAGTATGCCATGAGCAAAGCTCAGTACATGGACGGTAACAAAATCAAGTGTCCATGTGTTAATTGTCACAATAGACGTTACGAAGAAGTGGTGACTGTGAGAGATCATTTGACCCGTAAGGATTTCGTACGTGATTACGGCCTGTGGTCATCGCAAGGTGAATTATATTCGGAAAGACAGGCTTCGAAAGCTGGTACTTATGCTTTTGATGATAATGCTGCAATGGATGTCCTCGAAGACGACGGATGCTCTGTTGATTATGAAGACGTGCAGAACCTTGCACGAGATATGGTGTATGATGCGGCAGGGCCTAATTTTGATCTGGAGGATCCTAATCCCGAGACGAAGGAGTTCTATGCTATGTTTCAGGACGCAGATACTCCTCTATATCCGGGTTGTGAGACTCATTCTGTACTGTCAGTGACGATGCGGTTGCTGAACATAAAGTATGATTTTAACTTGCCATAAGCTTGTTATGATCGGATCACACAACTAATCAAGGAGGTGTTACCAAAGTGTAAGCCCCTGATTTTCAAATTTTATTTTAATTAGTGCTAATTAATTTTTAATGTCATTTTTAGCTTTAAAATATTTATTTAGATTTTTAGGAAATTTTCTAGAATTTTTAAAATAATTTTCTAATGAGTTTTAATACAAAAAATATCAATATGTAATTTTCAAAATTATTTTGATATCTTTCTGCAATTTTTAAATTTGTTTTTATAATAGTTTGTAATTAGTAAAATGTTTTTGATTTAGGAATGCAAATTTTATTTTGCATTCATACACTGTTAAAGCCTTTGTGCAATAACCAAAACCTAGAGGACCTAAGTGCAAACTTCCGAAACCCCCCCCCCCCCGACCACTCTCTCTCTCTTCCCTCACCCACTCTTGTTGACCCCCCAGACCGACGACTGCCCGACCGCCACGCCGCCCTGCCCCCGCCATTTCCGGCCAGACCGACCGACCTACGACCGCCCTAACCCCTCTATTTAAACCCCCGCAGCCCCCCGACCTAGCTACGACCACCACAACGCCCCACGACCGCCCAGCCACCACCGTTCTTCCCCAAAAACCCTAACCGTAACCCTAACTCCGATCAACTACTCCGCCCAGCCCCACCGACGAGCACCACCGCCCGCAACCACCACCATCAGACGCGCCGCGCTGAGCCGCGCCCAGCGCTACCGGAGCGCCACCGCCACAACGCCTCAGTCGCCGTCGAGCACCCTCGAAACTTTTTTGAGAAGTCGGACACGTACGTGTCAGTTTGCTTTCGTGTCGTTTGTGTTTCGATTTCACGTGGGAGACTCGCCAGGACACGGGGATGCTCGTCCAGTAGTTGGACACATGAATCAGTGTTCGTGCGTGTCGTGCGTAGCACGGACACGTTGTTACCTGTGTCCTTAACTGTCTGGACACATGACCGATTTATATTTTTTTTTTATAATCTAACCTAAACAGAAATAAAACTAAACTAAACCTAACCCCTAACACAACTGATGGGTTGACCCCCTGGCCAGCCCGACCCGTGTTAAACCCTCCCCCTGCGCGCTTGGGTTCGAGCCCCCTCTTCCTTTCTGTTTTTTTTTCTTTTTCTTTTCTTTTTCTTTTCCTGTTTTATATATATATTTATATATATTTGTATATATATATATATTAGTATATATATATGTATATACTGCATTTTGACAGTATTTTATATATATATATGTATATATATTTCATAGTTAGTAAATTTTATATATATGTTTATATTTATATATATATATATATATATATATATATATATATATATATATATATATATATATATATATATATATATATATATATATATATATATATATACATATATGTATATATATTTTCATGTGTATATATATATTATATATATACACTATATTATTAAGTGTTTTCTTATATATATATATTTGTATATATATATAAAATATATATATATATATATATATTTATATATATATATATATATATATATATATATATATATATATATATATATATATATATATATATATATATATATATATATATATATATACATATATATATATACTTTATAAATTAAGTATTTTTCCTTACATATATATATGTACTTTTAAAACATATGTATGTATATTTTCAATATGCATAATTTTACCATATTAAAATATTAATATTATTTTTGCACTTTCACCAAATTCTATTTTTATTGTATTTAAATTACTGCAACCATTTGGTGTCCAAGCCTAGCATGGATATTTGGGCCCAAATGTGTTTTCACACATTCAAGACCTATACAAGTCATATTGGACTTGATTCATGGCCTTGGGTCCTGTATTTGAACTTTGGTTCAAATTATATACATGGACAAAATACGCAGATAATTAATTATTGTGTGCAATACGGTTTTTGATTTTCTAAAAATACTTAGAGTACTGTTAAAATTCTGAAAAAATAGTATTTAGATACTATGTTAATTTAGCTAATTTAGTATAATTTTTGTAGTATTTAAATTACTGTTTTGCCACTAGTTTGGCATATGAAACCAAAACTCATTTTCTGTACACTTAGGAAAACTGATTTTTATAAAATATTTGTACTGGTTAATAAATTCCAGAAAAATTATAATAAATTTCTATGATTAACAAGGATCACTTTGGTACTTTACTTTAAGAAAAACTAGGCTTTGTGTCTATCTCTAAAATTGTTAGAACACAATGGTCTTTGATTTATTTATTGATTAATTACGACTTGTAGCTTTTTGTGTTATTTTGAGTTTTAGCCGTATTGAACCCCACCCCTCACTAGTGTAAAGACCCTAGAAAGTTAGTTAAAGTAGTGTGTCACCTCACATTGGTCTCCTAAGCTAAAATCATTATTTTGGCTAGGTGCCCAGTCACAAGTCGTGTTTCACCAAGTAGTGTCCTAGTGTTTTAGCTTAGTGTAAAAGCTAAGTTATTGTATTTACTTCTACAGTGACGAGTTACCGGACATCTATAGCACTGTTATCGCAGCTTGTTTCGTTTTGCTTTGCTAAAGGCAAGTACTTTCTACGAACTTTACATACTGCTATAAACCATAAAAACTGTGATTCACCAACCATGTTAAATGCTGATCCTTGGGGTAGCAAGTTAGAACTTTACATGTTGTATTACTTTCAGTCTCTACCATGTTTATACCATATCTCATATCTCTCACATGCTTAAATAACGGGTTAAGGGAAAACTGCTTGTAGTGTACGTGATCATGACCCCCTTCTCCGTATGTATTTACCGAGCACCGTTACATCCTATATGTATCTGTGTCGTATGTCTGGTCCCGCGTTTGTGTATGGATATACACCGATGCCATTATGTGTACGTATGTGCACATCAGAAAATTGATATGTACCGCTGTACATCGTGATTACCTATTGACTGATCACTCACCTACTACAGTTGTAAACTTTAAAATGTATATCTATTGCCATGATAAAATGTACCTAAAAAACTGAACCAACATGATATGTCATTTCCTTTTCATCACATGATCAGTATTATATGTTTGTTAGATTTAGTACTTGCTCCCGTCCTGACAGGATAACGTTGTAGGTGTCCTTACTGAGGAGGAGTTACTCTGCGATGCATATTATGGAGATACTACCGAGGACCCGGCTTTGCCATACGAGGACATTCCTGCGGGGAGACTCGTCTAGTTTGCTTAGCTGTTTGGGATATTTAGTGTAGTCATGTATTAGGCTATATATTTTGTAACTGGACATGTATCCAGTTTTATATTTCAGTTCACTTGTACTTGGACATTTTACTATATACGACGACTTTTATGTTTGGAGCATTTATGATTATTCTTCACTTATAGAACTATTAGCACATTTAGTCTTATCCTGTTGTCTTTAGAACAGCTTACTACGTTTTATCTCAACGTAGGCTGGGCATGACTCGGCCTGGCCCAACAATTTGGGTAGCGGGTCGTGATATATTTTTAGTGGTGGCCCATGCAGGTCCTGACTAAACTGTTTGGTTACGTTATTGTACCAAGCATGCCTGCAATTAGGAACTTAAGGTAATTAGACAACATTAGGAATGACGCTTAGAACACCTAGAGGAATGCTAGGATTTCAATATAGGATATACATCACATGTTTGCTATTATAATTAGATTTCCTTGCATATGATTACTTACTTTAAATAAGTCCTTATAAGTCTTTTTATATGTAAATTAGATGGTGCTTACTCGTTCATCCCAGTATGTTACGCCCGAGAATGGGGCCCTCCATATCCAGTCAGCTGACCAGTTGACTGATACATCTCCACCTACCACATTCTTCTACTCCACAGATCCATAAACCCAGATACCACAACCACCTTCCACATCACAGACCCAGCAGGACCCAATACTTCTACCACCCCCTATCACTATACCCACCCAGGCTTCCGTCACACTCGACGGGAACCAGCTGCTCACACTGATTCAGGGGTTCCTAACAACCCATCAGGAGCAGACTACCCTACTCCGCCAGAGCATAGAGCGTTCTGAGGGACGTCCCGTGGTCCCACCACATGTAGAGCTATGGCAGAGAGCGGAGACGATCAAGGACTTCATGGGTCTGAATCCCAAGGAGTTCTTAGGGACAGAGGGCATAGTAGTAGCGTATGACTGGCTAGATTCAGTAGAGAGGAAGCTTCTGGGAGTTAGGATGCCGGATGACCTCCAGGTCGAGGCAATGAGATTTTTGCTGATAGACCTAGCAGGAGTCTGGTTCCGGAATGAGCCGTTGTTTGCGAGGGGTAGAGCCACTTGGGATCAGTTCAAGACCCAGTTCAAGAAAAAATTCTTCTCGACCACTGCTAGAGTAGCCATGGGGCTACGATTCCAGAACATCCAGCAGGGGAACCGTTCTGTTGATGAGTATGCGGCAGGGTTTAGTCGTCTGAGTCGTTTCGCTCCTAGTCTGGTTGCTGATCCAGAGGAGATGACCCGTAGGTTTTGCCATGGTCTAGTTCCAGACATTAGCATTCTTATAGTGGCGAACGACACGACTGACTACTACCAGAGCCTAGAGTTGGCCCGGAGCATCGAGGAGCGTCTTCTGTCATGCAAGAGGCCGACTTCTGTACATCATGAGGGACCATCCAAGCGTCAGGCTTTCCAGCAGAGAGCACCGACGTCGCCCCAGCAGACTTACCGTCCCCCTACATCACATCACCCGACCCCGCCAGTTAGAGCCCCGGGACCCCGACAGCAGCCGAAGGGAGGTTTTTGTGCATTCTGCAAGAGGGTAGGCCACGACGTTTCCATCTGCAGGAAGAAGTTGGGGCAGTGTTTGGCTTGTGGGTCTTCCACCCATCAGCTTCGAGAGTGCCCAGTAGCGAAGACTAGAGGACCACTCCCGACTCAGCAGCAGAGGTTCGAGCAGCATCTGCAGCAGCAGAAGGGACCTCAGGAGAGGGTTTATAGTCTAGCCTTCGAGCCGGAGCCGGAGCAGGTTTCGGAGCCAGATTACTTAGCTGACGTCATCACAGGTCATGTTTATTTGCATACTTTTTTAGCTCTATGCTTGTTTGATTCTGGTGCATCTCATAGCTTCCTGTCATTAGAGTTTATGCATGAACATCACTTAGTATCTACACCTACTACGGAGATTAGTAGAGTAATGACGGGAGGAGGACCAGTGCCTATTAGAGCTAGCTATAGATGCTCTATTATGATAGCCGGGAGAGAGTTCGAGGGGCGATTCTTTGTGATGCCACTCCCCGGTTATGATATTATATTGGGGATGGAGTGGCTTAGCTATGCCCATGCATCTATAGATTGCCATGAGGGTAGTATTTTGTTCAGTCCCCCAGGCACAGCACCATTCAGTGTCAGGAGGACAGGGCCGGAGATCAGCCTAGAGCCGAGCTGTTGTGCTACAGTCGGGGATGCAGCACCGCCACACCCTATCATTAGGGAGTTATGGATGTATTCCCAGAGGATCTTCCAGGGCTTCCGTCTGACAGAGATGTGGAATTCACTATAGATTTAGTGCCGGGTTCATCACCAGTATCCCGGGCTTGCTATAAAGTGAATCCCAAGGAGGCCATAGAGATGAAAGAGCAGATTGATGACCTGTTGAAAAAGGGTTTCATTCGATCCAGTGCTTCTCCATGGGGAGCACCAGTGCTCTTTGTGCCTAAGAAGGATGGTACAGTCCGGTTGTGTATTGACTACCGGGCCTTGAATGCCATCACTATCAAGAAAAAATATCCTCTGCCCAGGATAGATGATTTGTTCGACCAGTTGAGCGGGGCGAAGGTGTTTTCCAGGATAGACTTGAGATTCGGGTACCACCAGGTGAAGGTTAGGCCAGCAGACATCCAGAAGACGGCGTTCAACACGAAGTACGGGCAGTACGAGTTTCTGGTGATGCCATTTGGTCTCACAAAGGCGCCAGCTGTCTTTATGAACTTGATAAATAAGACATTTTACCAGTATCTGGATAAGTTCGTCGTAGTGTTTATCGACGACATCCTGATATACTCGAAGACGCCAGAGGAGCATGCAGAGCACTTGCGGATAGTTTTGGGGATTCTGAGACAGGAGAGATTGTTTGCCAAATTGTCGAAGTACGAGTTCTTTTTAGATCGAGTGGAGTTTCTCGGCCATGTAGTCACTGGAGATGGAATCTCGGTGGATCCCAGGAAGATTGCTGCAGTTGAGACATGGAAGGCTCCGACGTCAGTTTCAGAGATCAGGAGCTTTCTGGGTTTAGCAGGCTATTATAGAAAGTTCGTCCTGGACTTTGCTAGGATAGCTGAACCCATGACGAAGCTGATGCAGAAGGACGCAGAGTACATTTGGTCAGAGGACTGCCAGACAGCATTTGAGGAGCTGAAGAGGAGGCTGACAACCGCTCCAGTTCTGACTTTACCTTCAGGTTCTGGAGGTTTTACCATTTACAACGATGCTTCTGGAAAGGGGCTAGGATGTGTCCTACAGCAGCATGGTAAAGTAATTGCTTATGCATCTAGGCAATTGCGGACTCATGAGAGGAATTATCCTACCCATGACCTCGAGTTAGCTGCGGTGATCTTTGCACTCAAGTTATGGAAACATTACTTATACGGAGAGCGTGTGGAAATCTTTACTGACCACAAAAGCTTGAAGTATGTGTTCACGCAGAAAGAGCTAAACATGAGGCAAAGACGATAGTTGGAGTTGATGAAGGACTTCGATATCGATTTACAGTATCACCCCAGGAAAGCAAATGTGGTGGCAGATGCGCTGAGCAGGCATCCGATGGCATGGTACCTGATGATAGATCGGCATTTGCGGGAGGATCTGGAGAAGCTCGGTATCGAGCTAGTTCGGCCAGGATCAGTGATACAGATGATGGCGCTTGACATTCAGTCAGGTTTGATAGAGCAGATCCGGGAGGCACAGTCTACAGATGAGAGCCTTCGCAGACTTCGACCCCAGGCTTTAGCGGGATTGCTAGATGACTTCACGATAGCAGAGGATGGATCCTTGAGGCATGACAGCCGATTGTGCGTGCCGAAGGGAGAGCTAGTAGAGGCAGTCTTACAGGAGACGCACCGGTCGAGATATTCTATTCACCCTGGTGCTAACAAGATGTACCGTGACTTGCAGGAACATCTTTGGTGGCACGGAATGAAGAGGGATGTATCACGTTTCATCTCGAGATGCCTAGTTTGCCAGCAGGTCAAGGCGGAGCGCCAGAGGCCAGCTGGTTTGTTGCAGCCGTTACCTATTCCCGAGTGGAAGTGGAAACATATTACGATGGACTTCATTTCAGGGCTTCCTCGTTCCCAAGGAGGGAAGGATGCCATTTGGGTCATCGTAGATAGGCTGACGAAGAGTGCGCACTTCATACCCTTCAAGGTGGGGCTTTCCACCGAGAAGTTGGCAGAGCTATACATGCAGCAGATAGTTCGCCTACACGGAGTGCCGGTGAGCATCGTGTCAGACAGAGACAACAGATTCATATCTCACTACTGGAGGAGCTTGCAGGAGGAGTTGGGCAGTAGGCTCAAGTTCAGTACGACGTACCACCCGCAGACAGATAGGCAGTCCGAGAGGACGATACAGACACTGGAGGATATGTTGAGGACCTGCGTGCTGGACTTCGGAGGATCATGGGAGAGCCATCTGCACTTGGTAGAGTTTTCATACAACACAACAGCTACCAGGCCAGTATTGGTATGTCTCCTTTCGAGGCGCTATATGGACGACGATGTCGCACACCGCTCTTTTGGGATGATGTTGGGGACAGAGTTATGCTTGGGCCAGAGATGATCACGGATGCAGCAGAGAAAGTCAGGATGATCAGAGACAGGCTCAGAGTAGCTCAGGATAGGCAAAAACACTGGGCTAATGCTAGTCGCAGACCGATGGAGTTCGCAGACGGTGATATGGTGCTAGTGAAGATATCACCTACTAGAGGGACGATCCGGTTCGGACGAGGAGGGAAGCTGAGCCCCAGATACATCGGGCCGTTCGAGGTACTTGGCAGGATCGGAGAGGTAGCTTACAGGGTTGCACTTCCACCCAACCTAGCAGGAGTTCACGATGTCTTTTACGTATCTCAGCTGAGGAGATATGTTCCAGACCCCAGTCATGTGCTAGATCATTCAGATTGGAGGTCGGACCGAGCCTTACAGTTTCTGAGCAGCCAGTGGAGATATTAGACAGGAGAGAGAAGAGGCTGAGGAACAAGGTTATATCCCTAGTACGAGTAGCTTGGAGCCGTCACTCCCCAGGTGAATCTACTTGGAAGAGGGAGTCGGACATGAGGGAGAGGTACCCTTACTTGTTCGATCCAACCGCTGCGAGGGAACCACCCGTTCCCGCTTGATACCTTAGAGGTTAGTTTCGATCGCAGCCTTAGTCATTTTGTTGCATTGCTTGCTATGTTAGAATATTGTAGGGTCTTCAATCCTTGTGAATTTCGAGGATGAAATTTTTCAAGGAGGGAAGACTTGTAAGCCCCTGATTTTTAAATTTTATTTTAATTAGTGCTAATTAATTTTTAATGTCATTTTTAGCTTTAAAATATTTATTTAGATTTTTAGGAATTTTTCTAGAATTTTTAAAAAATTTTCTAATGAGTTTTAATACAAAAAAATATCAATATGTAATTTTCAAAATTGTTTTGATATCTTTCTGCAATTTTTAAATTTGTTTTTATAATAGTTTACAATTAGTAAAATGTTTTTGATTTAGGAATGCAAATTTTATTTTGCATTCATACACTGTTAAAGCCTTTGTGCAATAACCAAAACGTAGAGGACCTAAGTGCAAACTTCCGAAACCCCCCCCCCCCCGACCACTCTCTCTCTCTTCCCTCACCCACTCTCGTTGACCCCCCAGACCGACGACTGCCCGCCGCCACGCCGCCCTGCCCCCGCCATTTTCGGCCAGACCGACCGACCTACGACCGCCCTAACCCCTCTATTTAAACCCCCGCAGCCCACCGACCTAGCTACGACCACCACAATGCCCCACGACCGCCCAGCCACCACCGTTCTTCCCCAAAAACCCTAACCGTAACCCTAACTCGATCAACTACTCCGCCCAGCCCCACCGACGAGCACCACCGCCCGCAACCACCACCATCAGACGCGCCGCGCTGAGCCGCGCCCAGCACCACCAGAGCGCCACCGCCACAACGCCTCAGTCGCCGTCGAGCACCCTCGAAACTTCTTTGAGAAGTCGGACACGTACGTGTCAGTTTGCTTTCATGTCGTTTGTGTCTCGATTTCACGTGGGAGACTCGCCAGGACACGGGATGCTCGTCCAGTAGTTGGACACATGAATCAGTGTTCGTGCGTGTCGTGCGTAGCACGGACACGTTGTTACCTGTGTCCTTAACTGTCTGGACACAGGACCGATTTATATTTTTTTTTATTTGTAATCTAACCTAAACAGAAATAAAACTAACTAAACCTAACCCCTAACACAACTGATGGGCTGACCCCCTGGCCAGCCCGACCCGTGTTAAACTCCCCCCCTGCGCGCTCGAGTTCGAGCCCCCTCTTCCTTTCTGTTTTCTTTTTTTTCTGTTTCTTTTCTTTTTCTTTTCCTGTTTTATATATATATTTGTATATATATATATATATATATATATATATATATATATATATATATATATATATATATATATTAGTATATATATATATGTATATACTGTATTTTGACAGTATTTCATATATATGTATATATATTTCATAGTTAGTAAATTTTATATATATATGTTTATATTTATATATATATATACATATATGTATATATGTACATATATTTTCATGTGTATATATATATTATATATATACACTATATTATTAAGTGTATTCTTATATATATATATATATATATATATATATATATATATATATATATATATATATATATATATATATATATATATATATATATATATACTTTATAAATTAAGTATTTTTCCTTACATATATATATGTACTTTTAAAACATATGTATGTATATTTTCAATATGCATAATTTTACCATATTAAAATATTAATATTATTTTTGTACTTTCACCAAATTCTATTTTTATTGTATTTAAATTACTGCAACCATTTGGTGTCCAAGCCTAGCATGGGTATTTGGATCCAAATATGTTTTCATACATTCAAGACCTGTACAAGTCATATTGGACTTGATTCATGGCCTTGGGTCCTGTATTTGAACTTTGGTTCAAATTATATACATGGACAAAATACGCAGATAATTAATTATTGTGTGCAATACTGTTTTTGATTTTCTAAAAATACTTAGAGTACTGTTAAAATTCTGGAAAAATAGTATTTAGATACTATGTTAATTTAGCTAATTTAGTATAATTTTTGTAGTATTTAAATTACTATTTTGCCACTAGTTTGGCATATGAAACCAAAACTCATTTTCTGTACACTTAGGAAAACTAATTTTTATAAAATATTTGTACTTGTTAATAAATTCCAAAAAAATTATAATAAATTTCTATGATTAACAAGGATCACTTTTGGTACTTTACTTTAAGAAAAACTAGGCTTTGTGTCTATCTCTAAAATTGTTAGAACACAATGGTCTTTGATTTATTTATTGATTAATTACGACTTGTAGCTTTTTGTGTTATTTTGAGTTTTAGCCGTATTGAACCCCACCCCTCACTAGTGTAAAGACCCTAGAAAGTTAGTTAAAGTAGTGTGTCACCTCACATTTGTCTCCTAAGCTAAAATCATCATTTTGGCTAGGTGCCCAGTCACAAGTCGTGTTTCACCAAGTAGTGTCCTAGTGTTTTAGCTTAGTGTAAAAGCTAAGTTATTGTATTTACTTCTACAGTGACGAGTTACCGGACATCCATAGCACTGTTATCGCAGCTTGTTTCGTTTTGCTTTGCTAAAGGCAAGTACTTTCTACGAACTTTACATACTGCTATAAACCATAAAAACTGTGATTCACCAACCATGTTAAATGCTGATCCTTGGGATAGCAAGTTAGAACTTTACATGTTGTATTACTTTCAGTCTCTACCATGTTTATACCATATCTCATATCTCTCACATGCTTAAATAACGGGTTAAGGGGAAACTGCTAGTAGTGTACGTGATCATGACCCCCTTCTCCGTATGTATTTACCGAGCACCGTTACATTCTATATGTATCTGTGTCGTATGTCTGGTCCCGTATTTGTGTATGGATATACACCGATGCCGTTATGTGTACGTATGTGCACATCAGAAAATTGATATGTACCGCTGTACATTCTGATTATCTATTGACTGATCACTCACCTACTACAGTTTTAAACTTTAAAATGTATATCTATTGCCATGATAAAATGTACCTAAAAAAACTGAACCAACATGATATGTCATTTCCTTTTCATCACATGATCAGTATTATATGTTTGTTAGATTTAGTACTTGCTCCCGTCCTGACAGGATAACGTTGTAGGTGTCCTTACTGAGGTGGAGTTACTCTGCGATGCATATTATGGAGATACTGCCGAGGACCCGGCTTTGCCATACGAGGACGTTCCTGCGGGGAGACTCGTCTAGTTTGCTTAGCTATTTGGGATATTTAGTGTAGTCATGTATTAGGCTACATATTTTGTAACTGGACATATATCCATTTTTACATTTCAGTTCACTTGTACTTGGACATTTTACTATATACGACGACTTTTGTGTTTGGAGCATTTATGATTATTCTTCACTTATAGAACTATTAGCACATTTAGTCTTATCATGTTGTCTTTAGAACAGCTTACTACGTTTTATCTCAACGTAGGCTGGGCATGACTCGGCCTGGCCCAACAATTTGGGTAGCGGGTCGTGACATGTTTTTAGTGGTGGCCCATGCAGGTCCTGACTAAACTGTTTGGTTACGTTATTGTACCAAGCATGCCTACAATTAGGAACTTAAGGTAATTAGACAACATTAGGAATGACGCTTAGAACACCTAGAGGAATGCTAGGATTTCAACATAGGATATACATCACATGTTTGCTATTATAATTAGATTTTCTTGCATATGATTACTTACTTTAAATAAGTCCTTATAAGTCTTTTTATGTGTAAATTAGATGGTGCTTACTCGTTCATCCCACTATGTTACGCCCGAGAATGGGGCCCTCCATAACTGGACCAAACGGAGTATTTTCTGGGACTTGCCTTATTGGAAAGATAATCTTATAAGGCATAATCTTGATGTCATGCATATCGAAAAGAATGTGTTCGATAATGTCTTCAATACCGTCATGGATATTAAAAGAAAGACGAAGGACAATCCAAAAGCAAGACAAGACATGGCCGAGATATGCAAACGTCATGGTCTAAACTTGATAGAAAGGGGAGCTGGTGGACAATTAAGTAAGCCTATAGTGCCATATACATTGAGCAAGGAAGATAGATTAATAATCTGCAAGTGGATATCTACTTTAAGATTTTCCGACGGCTATGTGTCGAATTTGTCTAGATGCGTTGATCTCAATGAACGCAAGCTAACAGTAATGAAGAGTCACGACTGTCACGTGTTTATAGAAAGATTACTGCCCATTGCTTTGAGAGAGTTGTTGCCTTCTGCTGTATGGGTTCCGTTGGCCGAGCTGTCTACATCCTTCAGGGATATCTGTTCAACTAAGCTGACGGTGCAACATATGGTACAACTTGAGGAGAAGATTGTCTTAACAATTTGCAAGTTAGAGAAAATATTTCTATCGGACTTTTTCGACAATATTGAGCATCTACCGATTCATCTACCATACGAAGTCCGTGTCGGTGCATCTGTTCATTATCGATGGATGTACGCCTTTGAAAGGTAAACAAAAATTGATATAATTTAAGTAGAATTTTATAATCTATTGTCAATTCTTAAGATAATTTGTCTTTCTAGGTACCGACACCATCTAAAGAAAAAAGTTGGCAACAAGGCTCATATAGAGGCTTCGACATGTAAAGCATATCTTATCGAGGAGGTGTCAAACTTTTGCTCCATTTATTTTGATACTCATGTCGAGACAAATCAAAATAGACCTCAAAGGAATGACGAAGACGTTGAGGATGGAGGTATATTCAATTTAAGGGGCAAGCCTATTGGGGCTAGTAAGAATCGGTGGTTGACTGACGATGAGAATGATGCCGCGCACCGATATGTATTGTTAAATTGTGACATACAAGAAGTGAGAGATTTGGAGAAGTAAGTGACTACACCTCGTTATAATCTCTAATTTGGTGAAGTAAGTGACTACAATTATTTTTATTCTCTCTAACAGTGTATTTAGAGATGAAGTCAAAATAAGGACACCCGATATTACCGATGAAGGATTTCAAAGAGAGGTTGATTGTACCTTTTCGACCTGGTTTAAAAATATGTAAGTAACTGAGATAATATGTTATGCGGCTACCATTAAAATATATACAAGTAAAACATTTAAATTATCTTTATTTGTTTACAGGTTTTATTGCCTGAAACAACACTCACAAATGAGAGTATTCGTTATTTGGCATTGGGACCGAAGAAGCATGCGAAGACTTGGCCAGGCTATGTCGTTAATGGCTTCAAGTTTAAGGCAACTCAGCATGCTATAAATGCCGAATTTGTCAATGACAACTTCAGTACTAAGGATTCTGGTGTTTGCATAAGAGGTACCATCTATGACGACGAGCCGGACTTTGACTATTATGGAGTGCTTCGGGATATTGTAGATTTACAATATAGTGTCCCATATGATATGCATATTGTGATGTTCAAATGTGAGTGGTTTGATACGATACCAAATATCGGTTGGAGAATCGATAAATAATTTAGATTCGTCGATATAAATCATCGCAGGAGGTATAGAGGGTCCGACACGTTTGCGATAGCAAGTCAGGCTGTTCAAGTCTACTATACAAGCTACCCAAGGCGTCGTAGAGATCGATTTGACTGGTAGGCAGTATACAAGATTAAATCTAGAAATACATTCAACGTTGGAGACCCAGCACACCAAGAGGACGAGATCGAAAAGCCCCAATACTTGGGACAACAGTCGGATACCATGGATGTTGAATTAGAGGTTGATATACCTCCTGCTGAGGAAAATAGAGGGAAGGAAGAGGTTGATATACAAGACTTAGATGTCAACCAGGGGAGGAAGAGGCATCTTGTCCCAAGTATTGAGACTGAAGAAGAAGAAGAAGAAGAAGAAGAAGAACTTGATGATGATGAGGATGAGGATACAGATGAAGTCGATGATGAGGATGAGGATGATGATGAGAATGAAGACGAGGACGATGACGATGATTAAATATCGGTATATTTTAGTTCATATTTTTGTCGAGGCCGAGGCCGAGGACGAGGACGATTCAGTTTAAATTAAACTTCTGTATTCTTCTTTCAGTTCATGTTTTTGTCGTTCGATCATCTACTTATTGTATGATTTTCTTTTTGCAGATGGCACTCCTAGTCCTACTCCTCTGGCCTGCACTCGTCGTCCTGCTGCTGGTATATATATTTTAGTTTATTTTTATATTCATTTATACTTCTATATTATTAATTATGTTTATGTGTTCTATTTACAGGGCATGGTTGCGAACACTCGTGCTGGTGGTGCTGGCCGTCGTGGTGGTGGTGGTGGTGGTTGTGGTGGTGGTGGTGGTGGTCGTGGGCGTGGGCGTGGTGGTAGCAGTCGTGGTAGCCATACGTCTTCCCCGGATGTGACCTCCGATCCCGACCTGGAGAGCCTGGGCACAAACTCTTGCCGCCGTCAATTTACCTCGGTGCCACCATCATCTTCGTCAAGGCCTGCGACTCCATCCGCTAGCGGATTCGTTCCTCCATCCGCTAGCGGACCCGTTCCGCCACCGGATGCACCAGCGGATGCAGCAGCGGACCCAGCAGTTACTGCACGGTGGGCCCCGGAGTACCCCCGGATTCAGTTTCATCCTATTACCGAGGAGTACATACGCGGACCCTCGGATCCTCCGACGCCACCAGAGAGGCCGATGGGCAAGTTTCGACGAGAGATATGGCCCGCGGGTAAATCGTAAGTAAATTTAAGTTAATTTATTAAATTTGTTTCACTTATTCAAGTCAATAATCCAGTCGTTGCTTCTTTATAGATTTTTTTCGTAGGATGTTACCCAAAATTTAGGGTGCATTATCCGAGAAAACTACCATGGCCCCTACCTCAATTTTTCTGAGGTGCCTCAGAACAGGTAGTACGTCTGGCCGACGAGATGAGGGTATATATCTTTTGGTTAATTATTAATTATTCTTTAAATCATTAATTTTTTAATTATGTGATATTTGAATTTGTGTGTCAGAGGACGTTCTAGTGGCCCCCCATCACGAGAAGGAGATCCGCAGGACCTACAAAGCCGCCGCCGGGAAGAAGATACGAGATGCGGTGTACGACCTTCGTACGGCGCATACGAAGAAGGACTGGATCCGGACGGAGTACTATGAGGAGATGTTGGAGAATATGGATACTCCTCAATACAAGGAAAAATTAGAGAAAGCCAAGGCGAATAGACAGGCCGTGGGTCTGCATACGGGAGAATCAAGGTCCCACGCACGGACGCGTGCAGATTTGGTGAGATACCACAAATTCATTCCACTATTTAATTTGGTACTATTAATATACGAAGTTAATTAAATTCTACGTATGCAGGCCCAACAGGCAGTAAAGGAGGGGAGAGAGGCGGAGGCGGTCACCGCTCACGACATATTCGTGTATACGTACAAGAAACGGAAGGACGGAAGCTTCGTCGATGCGAGGGCCCAAGAGACTGATGTAAGTACTTACGTTTATGAGATTTATTTTAGAAATATAATTATTGTTAAGTTAATTAGGTAAACTTAGGATTAAAACTATAAATTAGGAAAATATAGGATTTAGATTATAACTTAGAAAAACTTATAGTATAAACACATTCATTGGATAGGCTGCGTATCGTGAGGCACTCCGTCGGATTGAGCCCCCTGCCGAGGATGTCGGCGAAATGACGTCCACCCAGACGCCCTCTTCTATGGCCGCTCGCTACGACGACGTGTTCATAGAATCCGCCAACGTCTTTAGGAAAGGGTGCCTGTACGGCTTAGGTTCCATGGCAGATTTTTTACAGACGTCGACTCCGAGATATCCTCCGCCTCCTCCCGTGCCCCCTGCAGACGATATGAGGACGCAGCTTGCGACTCTCGCCACAGCGGTGTCGGATTTACGGTCGATAGTGCTTGGATACTATCTGCATCCTTCTTCTGCTCCCGATCCGTCTGCTCCTGATCCGTCTGCTGCCGCTCCGTCTACTGATGCTGCCGGTGCTTCGGATCGAACTGGTCCTTCTTCTACCGAACGGCTTTCTTTTGACCGCTCTTCCGAGGCCCGCCTGGTACCGGATGCTGCTATCGTGGCGCTCCTTGACATGATGTCGTCAGAGCAGCTACGCTCGCTTCTAGACCATGTCTTGTCCCAAGTGCCGCCACACATGGTGGAGCATTATATACGCAAAGCGAAAGCGGCGGAGAGAGCACGAGACGATCCACCTCCTCCTTCTCAGTGATTTTGTTTATGTTTTTGGACATTTAGACATTTGGATATGTGTATATTTTGGATATTTTGTTTATGTTTGGATATTTTGCTATGTATGTTGGGATATTGTGTTGGATATTTTGTTGGTCATTGTGTTAGATATTTTTTGTGTATGTTGGGATATATTGGATGTTTGGAGATATTGTGTTGGCAATATGGATATTTGTTGGATATGTTGGATGTCGGATATGTTATATTTGTGTATGGTGGATGCTGGATATGTTATATTACAGGGAATAGTCTCTTTCCTGCAATTTTTTTTCAAAAATATTGCAGTTAGCGACGGATTGCCGACGGGTTGCCAACGGAATGTTGCAGGTAGCGACGGATTGCCGACGAATTATCCGTCGGCCAGTTTCTGGAAAACACATAGCGACGGAATGGCGACGGATTGCCCGTCGCTCAGTTTCTGGAAATATGAAAGATATCCAGAAGCATGGCGACGGATTATCCGTCGCCAAATCGCCGCTAATCCGACGAGGTACTGCATTTAGCGACGGACTCGCGATAGGATAGCGACGAAAAATCCGTCGCTAACTGTATGAATAGCAGGATAGCGACGGATGTCCGACGGATTATCCGTCGGCCTCGTTCTGGAAAAACACTAAGCGACGGAATGGCGACGAATTTCTCGTCGCTCAGGTTCTGGAAATATGGTAGATATCCAGAGGCATGACGACGGATTATCCGTCGCTACTCCGCCGCTAATCCGACGACATTGCCGACAGATTACCGACGGATTAGCGACGGATGTTGCGTATCAGAAACCCTCTGATACGCGTTTAGCGACGATTTAGCGACGTATTATCCGTCGCTAATCTTTGCTACATTAAAATTTTAGACTGTCGAAGTTGACGGGAAGCCGTCGGCTAGCCATCGCTAACTGTTTTGATTTAGCCAACGGTAATCCGTCGCTAAGTAGTCGCTCAGCGACGGACTAGCGACGGACTAGTTTTAGCGACGAGGTTATTCTCGACGGATTTTTTCAGCCCGTATCCGTCGGTAATCCGTCGGTAATGTGAATTACCGACGGATTACCGACGGATAGGGCCGTCGCTAAATAGTTGTATTTTAGTAGTGGGTCAAGTCGTTCACTTCCCGCCACTTTTACCATGCCTGCCCCACTTTTTGTTTGCAAGTGAAGATTAAAAATATAGGGGGACATCAACTTATTTTTGTCAGAGAAAAGACACTTGCAACACGATCGCAAGATCAATTAAACCGAAAAATATATGGATATACTAAATAGACCTAGGTATATTTAGTTACTATATATATTAACAAAAAAAAGCTCAATTAAACCGAAAAATTGAATAAACCAAAAATCGAACAGATTTGATTCAGTTCGATTTGATTCGGTTATGGGCCATTTCGGTTCGATTTTGCTTATTCGGCTTCGATCGAATTCAGTTTTTGGTTATTCGGTTCAGTTGGAACCGAATTAACCGAATGCTCACCCATAATCTAGACAATAGACTTCACAATATTTTACTTCCACATCATCAATTATGAATAAAAATATTTATAAAAGAAGGAAGAAGTGAAAAAGTTGTCTTGGGAGTTGAAAAAAAAGTAATTTTATTGTCTTCTCAAACTTTTGTATTGGAGAACACTTTTTTATCTCATTGTCTTGTGTGAATATTATCTTACCACATCATAAGAATCACAACACAAAACAAGACAATAGGGTTGGAGATGCTCTAATACAATCCATTACATTCGGCATACTAGCCTTAAGTCTTCTCCAATGCTTCTATGTATAATTGACATTATTTTCATATAAAAATCAAACTATAAAAAAATATGTCTACAATGGTTGGTCTTTATATTTATTCATACCAACTATACTTATTCATATAAAATTTTAACTATAAAAAATATTAAATATTATGGGACCCATTTTCATAATTCACATAGATATAGGAAAACTCTATCAACGACTTAGCTCCTTCACTTTTAATATTTTTCATCTAGGATAGAGCCTTAGATAGAAATCCTCATTTGAGACATTTTTTTTATAGAGATGCTCTATTATAGAGTTTGTCAAATGAAGAGCCCCCGATTGAAGAAGGCGTTAATGTAGCTACTATTTTTGTTCGCATGTTTTGTAGTTATTTCTATGGAGATGCTCAGTTTGGTTTAACAAAAGTTCAACAACTATCTTAATTCAGTTATTTGGTCCTACTCATTATTATCGGGATCATGAATACTTGCAGCAAGAAATATATGGAAGAGTTGGCGTTGGACTAACCGAAAATCTGAGTTCACCGGAAGTTCGGTTTAAATTTTTTAAAATTTTGGTTTTGTTAATATTACATTAGTAATAATTCGGTAGAAAGGAAGATTTGAAAAAAGGAATTATTGTGATACGTAACATGATATTTCCATAATTTCTTTTAGTTTTAGCTGGATTTTTTTTAGTCTAGTCAGGTTGGAATATGGACATGGTTTAATGAAAACGAATCAAATGGGATGGATCTAAACAGGAGCTGGCAAAATTTCATTTCCGTCCCACCCCACTGCCGTCAACCGTGTTGTGAATATTCCTATGCACTTCTACATTTTTTTCATAAAGTATATATTTATCATCAAAAGTTAATCATCTCAAAATTTACATTTTTTTTTCTACTTGAATTAGTCACATATATTTCTCTTGTTAAAGCATCATATATTTTAAAACAAGCAAAGAGCAATTAGAATTTATTGTTTTAAAAGAACTTCTCTCATCGATGAAGGATAAAAAGCTTCTTATGGAAAAAGATGAAGACATTTTAATGTTGGAAGTGAACTACTTTTCAGAGGCGGAAGTGAATATGGACGTGATTTTTTTTTTCACGTACGGATAAAGACAGAGCCAAAAATTTGTTGACTTGAGTGGTCTAACTCATATAAAATAAATAATAAAAATATGGCTAGACTGGAATCCATAGGCTCGTTTGGATCAAGTTTTTGTATGGGTAAAGTGCATTTAAACCCTCCTTAGATGTCACGAAATGCAAATAAAGACTCGTTGATCCGAAAAAGACAGCTAGATACGAAAATGCTCAAATCCTCCCCCCTGCTGTTAAAATCCGTTAAAAATGTCTTAAAAGACGATTTTGCCCCTCCCCTCTCCTCCCCCCCCTCTCTCTCCGGTGGTGGGGGGCGGGTCGCCGGCGGAGGGAGGAGGTCGGTGGGCGGGTCGCCAGCGGAGGGAGGAGTGGGGGGGAGGGGGCGGGGGGCGGGTCGCCGGCGGAGGGAGGAGGGGGGGTGGTCGGGGATGACCGGTGGAGGGAGGAGGGGGGGTGGTCGGGGATGACCGGTGGAGGAAGGAGGGCGGGTTGCCGACGGAGGTCGCCGGCGGAGGGGGGGGAAGGGGAGGGTAGAGGCTGGTAGGGAAGGGTGGGAGGGGTAGTTTACGTAGTTTATATTTTTTTTTAAAGACTTAACGGCCATTTTAACGGACATTTAACGGATAAGGGCCATTCTAAACAAAACAGGTTTTTTTGGAGGTGCAAACTGCTTAAGTTTTCTAATAGGTCTTATTTTGCAAACGAGGCAACTCTAAGGAGGGTTTAAATGCACTTTACCCTTTTTGTATTCATAGGAATAGGTTTTCAATTTCTTTTCCATGAGAAAGAAATTCAACATTTTCATACCCATGTTTGGTCAGATTGGGAATAGGTAGTTCAAAAATTTTAAAAATTTCATCTCCATGTTTCATTTACAAAGGGATAGAAATATTAATATATTTAGTTTTTCTTTAATACCCTTTCATTAATTTCATGATGATTTACATATTTGGGATAGAAGTTAAAATTTTGAAAATAAGAAGAGGGTATAACCGTCCAAACAAAATAGCCAAACATCATTCCTAGAAAAGCAAATCTATTTTCAAGGAGGACTTGGGAATAGTTTTTCCAAGTCAATAGGAATAGTTTTCTCCCCTAAGCCCCTCATATTTCCTTCTTATTCACAATCCTAACATAACAAAAATGAATAAGGAATTCAAAATCTATTCCCAAGTAACAAAAACTTGAGCCAAACGCCCCTAAGTTGTTATGTCTTTTGTGTATAGAAGTGATTAGGATTTGAAAGACGGAAGGAGGTGTTAATTTTTGATAATCTACAAAAATCCAAAGAGAGATCGGGTACTTTACAAACCTATGGGGGGAAACTATGATAAATTAAAGAAGCCCAAAATTCTAACATGAAAAAGACATAGCAAAGCAGAAATCAGAGGAAGAAATACCAAGATAAAGAGAAATATAATGGGAAAAAATAAATGAACTACATAAGCAAGATCATACAAATTCTAAATGTGACAATATTAAATAAATAAAAAACTTAAACATGTACCTTAAACTATACTAAGATTCTTAAAAGGGCCCTAAAGAAACAAATGCCCACGTATAGGGGCTGTTTGGATAGACGTAACTCTTTGAAAGTGTAAAAGTGGCACTTGCAGCAAGTTGAGTTTCAGGGCACTTGCAGCAAGTGGCACTTTCCAAAATGTGTTTGGATAGAGTACTTTTTGTCTGCTGCAAGTGGAAGAAAAATGGGTTTGGTGTTTGGATGGTTGTTGTAAGTGGAAAGTGGAAGTTGTTTTGGAGATGTGGTAAACCTAGGTATAGTAACCCCAGATTTTATTTTATTTATAAATCTCTCTCTCTCTCTCCTCTCTCTCTCACTTTACTCTGCTTCCTCATCTTCTCCAGCCCCTCCAGTCCACCGCCACCACCCCATGCCACCGCCACCGCCACCGCCGCCACGTCCTCCTCCTCCCCCTCCTCCTCCAGGCCACCGCCCCCGCCCCACGCCACCGCCAACACCACCGCCGCCGCCACGACCTCCGGCCCCTCCTTCCCAAGACCTCCTACTCCCCCTCCTCCTCCAGGCTACCGTCCCCGTCCCACGCCACCGCCCCACGCCATCGCCCAACGCTACCGCCTCCAGGCTACCAGCACCGCCACCCTCAGCACCACCAGCACCGTCCCACGCCACCGCTGTCACGCTCTGATCTGAAAAATTGCTCGTCCTCGCTAGATTTCATTCGAATCATCGTCCTCACTGGGACGTGATGCCGCACGAGCCTGGAGTTGCGCTCGTGTAAGGCAAGATAACAGGTTCACATAGTGTTTATCTCAAATTGATAACATAAGCAGCGGAAGAAAACAGAGTATACAATAAGAATCTCTTTTATTACTAATGAACTGAAGGTTACAAATGCTTGAATAGTCCAACTGAATATGCCAACTGGCTACAATGCTCATGACCTCTCTAGCTCACAAAGGATTACATTATTCCATACATTATGTCTCTATATAGCCAACAAGTAGTCTTCGGCCGAATATCTCCATGTTGCAAGTCCGAACGCCTAATGCGGTAATTTCTCTTGAAACGCTAAGGATTCCATGCCTCAGCATGTCCAAGCCAAGACCGCCCTGAGCCGAACATAACCTGAATCTGCAAGCAAACTAGTGGAGGATTAGTGCTTTCGTCCTCGCTGCACTGATCAAGACTCACTTGCACCCAAACCAAACACTAAGTATTTTTAGTGAAATATGCAACATTATTTGGTGACCTTTCTATTTAGCCTTAGGATCAGTTTCATGGTAATGTTCAATGCATAACAACTTAATGTAAATGTGTCCAACATCGTGTTCCTGCAGCAGATACAATTAGACATAATCTGAACATAAACATAGTGATTCGTGCATAACTCCATCCCTTTTTGCCTAGCCTACAATGGTTAGAACTTTACATAAGCAATCATACAATTCACGCAACTGACCAACCATACTTAGACATATGCATAAGGGTGGCAGGCCCTGCGCCTGCACCCAACTCTAATCTCAGCCCACCGGCCCTATCTATATGAAAGGTTACAGTATTTTGCACTGTAATGGACTTGGCATCCTTATGTGTAAGCCTATGATCGCTCCAATACAGGTTGCTAGCCCAGTATCCAAAAGATCCTAAACTTACTGATATCATAGCTTATCATAACACTGGACTGGTCCCAACTCGTCCTAATGATGTGCACCATAAATACCATACATAATTACCTTCTAAGCCGAACGGTTCCGGTGCCTCGGTCGTAATCGTCCGAGGGAAGCCACACCCGTGCACTGGTCATCCGAGTCCATTGACCATACAATTTGCATCATAGCATATAAGTCATATCATACCAACCAATCTCATGTTCCATTAACATAATCCACCATCTCTATCTCAAGTTCTGACGGCATCATGCCCCAACACATCCGTATTGATGCACGACGCCCAACGGCTTAGACTTCTCATACTTATATTCAATGTGTTCCATTCATAAGTTATTCACATAGCCTAGTTCCATAGTTACTTAGTCATTTCCTAGCTTCCACGCACGAGGGCTCGCTCGATGCCATAATTAATATTCTAGGCCTAGAGTTCAATATTCTCGGAGTCGTGCACGTGATGCACATCTCGATATTGTCTTTCAATGTCCTACCATTACCGTCCTACCGCGACCCGTACATTTGATGCACATCGCTTCAATTGTTCAATGTTCTATCTTAATGTTCGACACATACTAAGACCTTTCATCGTCCGAGCCACACTCGCTAACTCACTAGCAATTTACGCATATGAGGATATATTTTATTAGACGTGAAGGAATAGGGAAAGAGAGTCAGGAACCCGCCCACCTTAAGTCGATACGCCTTGTCATTTTGCCGAGCTGATGCGGCTCGATTCCATAACTTGGTTGCGCGGCTATCTCTTCTGACTTAGCCACTCCGTTAAGCTACTCGATTGATTCGACCTATCGCGCCCTATGCCACAATCCGTTGCAAGGCAACGATTTAGTTTTGCGAACACCATTTCGAATAAGGTAAAAATGTCGACCCTTATCGTTCAGTGTAAAAGCATAGCCTGCACACCAGATCAACTAAAATCGGTACTTGCTCAAACGGGACTTATCCTTTGCATCGACTCGATTCATAGATTCCAATCGACTCAAAGCTTTCCTTCGGCCAACGTAACTCTTGCATCAATTCGTATTGATACTTCATCGGGTCAAGGCAACTCTTCGAGTCAAAGACTCATCGTAAAGCACCGTACGGAGCGGGGCATTACATAATATACCACTCACAACAAGGTTCGTCCTCGAACTGAAACCAACACTTAATCCAAGTGTCTCTCTAGATCGTTTCACGATCTCGTGCTAACCATCGTTGGAATCATACAACTTAGTTTGGATCATACACATATTTTAGGCGTCCCACCGATATATGTATTTCAGCCAAGCTCAGTTGTAGGATATCGGGACAAGGATAACAAGCTCAACTTAAATCCTCAAGCACCAATCATTCTGTACTCGACTTAGTCAAATCTTAGCACCTATTCCCCTAAAATACTTCTCGTATACATTATCCCATAACATGCGATCATCCTCCAAAACATTTCTGCGTATAACTTAACTCAAAACCGTTACTTCGATCCCATAAGTTTCTCGCTGGCCACCTAACACCCGTATTGCATTAAGTCATTGCGCATCCGATCGTAATAATTCTCCGCAATGCCTATTCGTTAAATCAGTTTTCTATCTGTCATACCACCCAAGTCTTTTCACTTAGTCGTTCATAACATTTGGCTTCAATGACATGGACTAAGTCCAACATATCTAAATTTGTCCTTGCCTACAATCCGTACTATGCATCGTACGCAACTATCCTAACATAATTCATGTTCTCAAAACTATCTACGCATCGCGTCTGGGGCTACCCCCGCTAGGTAACTTATCCAGACATCGTGCCTAATCTCTCCCGACACAAGAGGTCAACTTGAGTCTACGATACTCAAAGGCAACAAACTTTTCGACCCAAGGTCTCTTACGATACGTCCATCTTTGATTCTTGATCGAATAGGAATTCCTTACTCAATCTTTGAATAAATCCCAACTAGTTTGTTTCGTAACATAAATCGCGTGCCCAAACACACATAGCGTAACCGTTACTCAACCCGATCTACGACACAATTCTTAGGGTCATTCTACTATTCGTCGCTCTCACGTATTATAGAATTCTAGCAATCGCCTTACCAGCATCACTACGTTAAGTACGTTCCTCAACGTCTATTCAATCATCGCCCAACCAAGTCTATTTACGTACTTATTCGATCGATCATAACTTTTCTGACCATATCGATCTAGTCGAAGGCTACTCGCTAACTTCCGAAACACGATACTCACTCGCTTAGACTTATCCTCAACATGTACTACATCATCCTTCATCCTCGACGAAATTTCTTATACGACTTCATCGGGTCATCCTATGGGACTTCAACATTCACTGGATTTGGCGGTCAAGTCTTCTAGGGTCATCTGTCCCGAAACTACGTTCGATAATTGAAGATCATCAACGAGGGACAGTTACAACGAACCAAGCTATATCCTATCGTGGAGCCAAACCAATTCTCGACAATTCCTATGAGACTTCATCCAATCCGTCATGATTTACCAATCCATAATTTATCTACCCCCGCGCAACTGATGCGCCGTTACTACTCGAATCACTCATGCACTACCGTTAACATTATCACAACCGAGCAATATTTGTTTTCCTTGTGTACGAGTCTATCTACTCACGGTCAATATCTGACACACTCTATACATATTGCAACAATCCTCAAATTCACCTTCGCATCAAACCACAAGTCTAAATCCAATTTGCCACGCCTTGTAAGTTCGATCATCCCTGCTGGATGAATCACCATACCAGCGATCACGCGGAATGATCGTCCTAATTCGACGTGACGTATGTGCGAGTCTAGTATTGCACTCGCACAAGACAAGAACGTCAACGTAGTGGTTATCCACGAAGTAATCTAGACACTTTCGTTTTCATCCAAGTAGTACCCATCCACTCTCAAATTCTCCGAAGCATTCCTATCATTATCATCCAAATTGCCATCAACGTAACTTGCATCTTATTCATCCAACAACAATGCTCAACATAATTTTTGTTCATTCGATCAAAGTATCCTCGAGTTATTGCATATCGTCTTTGATACGCCTCAATACCATCGTCGATATACATAACTTGAACATCTTCCTCTCTCATAAGCTCCAATTCGTTGTAATCATTGTTATCATCCAAACTCGAATACGAATCAAGTCTTACACACATCAAGATCCATTCAGTTGTAACTAACTACCATCATCACGACACAATTAAAACTGTTACGTATCCGACACGGACACGAAACCATCACAAAATCTCACATATCAAAAGCCAAATCAACAATCACCAATGCAATAATATCAAAAATAAATCAAAGAGGTCCAATGACCAAAATACCCTTGGGCCAGAAATGATACTGAAAATATCCTAATCACATGGTTAGGCTCTAGGTCAAACAGTCCTTAAGGTTTCACTAGCAAAACATCAAAAATCTCAAGCCATGGCTTAAAAATTTAAAATGATTAAAATCTCCAAAATCAAAGCATGAATTAAATGACAATAATTAAATGACTAAAATTATAAAATTTAAAATTACTCTCAATTAAAAACTGGGTGCAACAAGTCTATCCACCATAAAAAGAATTCATCCTCAAAAATTAAGGTGGTAGTGCTCCTTATAGGTCAAACATCCCACAAACAAAAATCTCAAAATCATGCAGTTCGATAATCATATGCGTCTGTCCAGAATCATGATACTCAGAATCTCCATCATGCTTGTGAGCAAGGCTACGATAATCACAGAGTCCTTGACTAAGGTACATACCTCTAGAATCATGGTATTTAAAATTTTTGCATTGCCGCATGATTGGCAGCGAAAACCTTAAATTCCCACACCCGAGAAATACATCCATAATCTGACTATATGTCCTCACTATGCCTGCTAGCATGAACCTAGAGGATTCTGAATCTCATAATCGAGGTGACCTAGCCCATACGACTTATCTCGGAAGAAAATCACATAACAAGAACAAAATTTTATCAAACGATCAAGGGACAGATGTAATTGAATTTCAAACAGTTTATAAGGAGACAAATGCGAAAATGAGATCGAAAGATTGGAACCTGTAATCTGCCCTGCTACTGCCTGACTGTCCTCAACTGTCATGGCGAAAGCTCGCCCCTGTTGGCCTTCCCTAGCCTGCTGTACGCTGTCCTGGCTTGCCTGTCTGGCTGCATGTGCAGCACAGTTCTTCATCTGGTGATCTGGAGCTCTACAGAATAAACAAACTCCCAGCCTCATCCTGCAAACCTGCCAGGTGTGCCCCGGCTTCCAGCAGAAAGCACACTGCATGGCCTGCCTCTGGCCCTGACCCTGCTGCTGGTAGGCACGTACTGGTGCCTGCTGTACTCTCTCCTGGCCTCCTCGGACATCCACGAAAACGGTAATCCTTCAGCTGGTGGTCGGGCGCCCTACAGTATAGACACACTGCCCAACCTCATCCTGCAAACCTTCCGGGTGTGCCCCGGCTTCCCGCAGAAGCCGCACGGAGTAGTCTGCCTCCGGTCCTGTCCCTGGTGCTGAACTGGGGCACCCTGTACTGTACCCGATACTACCCTCTCAAATGCTGCCATTGTCAGCTGGTGGGAGTTCTCCTATACTCTGCCGTAGCACCTCTGTCTGGCGGTGAGATGCGTCATCCTGATGCTGTTGTGCCTCGGCCTGGGCCCTTTGGGTCTGCAATATCTGCTGTAGAAGGGCCATCATCTGCTGTACATCAGTCGGTAGCGGAGGTGGCGGTGGAAGAGTCTCAGGAATGACAATAGACGATCCCTGCTGCTGGAGGTGGAAGACCTCCTGGAACCGTCGCTGCTACTCCCGCCTGAAGGGCAGGAACTGAGGTGGCAACTCCCTCAAATACAGCTCCCGCAGCCGGAGGTAGAGGTCCTACCGGATCGGGCCTCTCCGGAACAGCACTAGGTCTTGTTACCTGAGAACGGGTAATCGCCATCCTGAGGATAGAATGAAACAAGGAGATAAATATGGCACACGATAAGGAATATCAAGGAAGGACAATTGAATTCAATGCAAGAAGAGTTGTCATGGTAATCAAAAGATCAGAATTTTCCTAAAATGTGATTAACTCCTATCATATCCTAGATCCTATGTCCTAGTCGCAGGCTCGTAATTATTACTCTAAGTCGAGCACCATTACGAGATCACACTATTTGCGATACTGACCTGCATGGGCCACCACAAAAACATGTCACGACCCGCATCCTGAGGGGCACGAGCACGTGGTTATGTCCAGCCTACGCCGCAGAATCGGCGGTAGAACGCTGTATAGGTCGTCTATAAAAATTACACTAAACAGTAAAAAGGTACCTGTACGGTATATACACTCCGAATGGAGGTGACATAGCAAATACAGTCTCAATCACAAGATAAAACTAAGGTAGATAGCACGGAAAGAAAATATGATAGATGTGAAAACAGGAAATGAGTTCAACATCCAACACAGCTAGAGAGAAACAAACAACATCACAGCGTCACAAAATATAAATATAAGCTACTACAGTCTAAAACAAAAGCTGGATCGCAGTTCAGGCAAGCCTAACTAAGCTAACTACTATAGGAGTATAAAGTCTAGTGGCTCAACTATCAGGCCACAGTCCTGGCCTAAGTCTCCATCTGTTTCGACCCCATAGTAGGTCGAGCAGCCTGCCTCAGAAACTATCTGTAATATGTCAACGGTATCCTGTCAGGAAAATGAGCAAGTATAAACACTAACAGCAGTTCCATATGAATTGACAAATTCTATAAGAGACAGTATAATGAAATATAAGACAAAAATATGGGAAAACTTGGGAGCCATTCGAAAGCCGAGTTACAACCCGTAAACCAAACAAGGACCGGGGTTGTAACCCTTCTCCCCTCCAATCAAAGTTTAGCATAATAGCATGTAAAACATATAAAATACGAGACAAAATCAACATGAAATATATATCAGGATGTGAGTACTGAATAGGACGATAATATATATATATATAGGATGACTTGGAAACTATTCGGAAGCCGAGTTACAACCCTTAAACCAAACAAGGACCGGGGTTGTAACCCTTCTCCCGAACAGAACTTAGCCTCCTATGATAAATAAATATAAAAATGTGACTTGAATTATTCGAGCGTTATGTGATTGGCTTGGAAATTGTTACAGGACATGCTATCCACTTGGCCCGACAATCACATAAAAATCAGGAAAGGGTCATGCCGGCCAACCTGGATAACGAGCACATGAATAAGATCTCGCTACACCCTACGTGAGGTGAGAGTGGCACAAGCACATGAATATAGTGACATGAGGCTTTGATCACATAGCCCCTAATAATTCTCCACCCCCAAATAGTATAATGGATCTGGACATGACACGTCATGACACTAGATTCCATAAGAGGGTAGTAAATCCCCTTAGGAATCGGTGTCAATACTAATACAGGGAATAAGACAAAAATGTACCAATATACCAAGAAAATCTAGGAACAACATCCCATGTCATGATCCAACATATACTAGTCCGTGAACGATCGTGACTAGAAATCGAGTAAGACACTACAACTGAATCGGATATAGCAGATATCAAGACAATGAAAACTATAAGTGAATGTACTCGCCTGTGGTCCTAAGCTGATAAGATGAACAGGTGCTCAGAGATATCACAGACCTAAAGATGAGATACCATGAGTCCAAACAGGATTTAATAATGAAAGGAAAGCTAATTTAGTCATGATATGCAAGTCTAAGTCAAAACTAGGTCAAACTAAGTCACACCAAGCTAAACTAGGTTACACTAGGACAACCAAGGTCAAACAAGGTCACAGGAAGTCAATCCAAGTCAAACTAGGTTAATCTGGGTCAAAGGTTGACTTACAGTTGACTTTTGGTCAAAATGTCAACTCTGGTCAACTTTGGTCAATACTGAGTCCACCCTAGGTCAACCCTAGGTCAAACTAGTCAAATGTTGACTAACAGTTGACTTTTAGTCAACTCTGGTTTGGTTTTGGGTCGATTCTAGGTTAAGCGTTGACTCGAAGTTGACTTTCGGTCAAAAAGTCAACTCTTGGTCAACGGGGATCAAGACTAGCCTAAACTACCCTCGTCTAGTCCTTACCTACCAAGACAACCTATTTCTAACCCCATATAGAAATCAGAAATCCAATACCTTATATTACCCAATATCCTAACATTTATCCTTACAAGGTATTTCCGATACCTTGCCCATTACAAAGGAAAACCCCTCTAGATCTCAGGATACTAGCCTAGGCTTCTTAGGGTAGCTAGATACTATCCTATCTAGGATTTACCAACCAAAAAATCTAGGGTTCTTGGACATCTAGTCCATCTTATGGTCATGTTGGTCATCTTAACATTACCTTAGTGTATCGTCATGATACGCTATGGTATCTTGAGATACCATACTCTACTCTCTACCAACCTTCCTAGTTCACTCTTCCACACTCTCCTAGTGTCTAGGTTAGCCCTCTCTAATAGTCCACTAGGATATCAACCTAGTTAGGACACTAACTTAACTAACTCACTACTAACACAACACTAGCACCAACTCTAACACCAACCTCAAAACCTACACTAACACCCATAACCACTCTCTAAGATACCATCTAGGGACACTAAACTAAGGCCAAACTAGTGGGTTAGATAGGGTATCTAAGGGTCCTAATAGTGGGCTGATACTTATGCAATGAGGACTGAAATACATAGGTTTATATGGACTGAACTTATAGGATAATATATGGACTAAATTTTATGAATGAATGGTGGGTGAATGAGTGACTGAATGAATGGGGGAAATGAATGAATGCATGGATGAAATGAAGAATGAATGAATGGATGTGAAAGAATGGAAGAATGAATGGGTGAATGAATGGAAGAATGAACGGAAGAATGGATGTTATAGATGTATAGATGCTTGAATGATAAATTGAATGAATGGTGGACTGATTTGTATGGATAAAATGGGATGAATATTGGACTGATTTCGAAATGGGAAGTATGGACTTGAATTGAATGGATGAAATGGATTGATACGTAATGAATGATATATATATATATATATATATATATATATATATATATATATATATATATAGTATATATATATATATATATATAGGACTGAAATCTATGTGGACTGAATTTAAATGTAAGGATATGGGAAATGGAGTGAGATGTGGAGTGAAATATTGAATGAATGGGAGAGTGAATGGATTGAATGAATAATGGAATGAATGTTTGAATGTATAAAATGAATTGAAGAATGGATGAATGGATGATTGGAAGGATGAAATGAAATAAGATGGCTGATATGGGCTGTCCCCAACCCCCCCCCCCCCCCCCCCCCCCCCCACGTAGCTGCTGAATGCAGCAGCTTAATGCTGCTACTGCAGTTGTGCTTATATGCAGTCCCCTATGGGGACTGCTGCCACCCTGCTGCTGCCTATGGCAGCAGCACACTGCCGAGCAGTGCTCCTACTGCTACTGTGCAGTTACTTAATCCCCCCTTCCATCCTTCATTCCTCACTCTCTCTATCACTCTAATCTCTAATCCCCTTCTCACTCTCCACTTCCTCTCTCAATCACATTCTCTACTCTCCCTTCTCTTCTATATCCTCCATACATACATACATACATATATACATATGTATAACCACACACACACACACACACATATATATATATACATATCCACACACACACACATACATATATATGTATGCACACACACACACACACACACACACACACACACATATATATATATATATATATATATATATATATATATATATATATATATATATATATATACATATGCACACACACACACACACATATATATATATATATATATAGAGAGAGAGAGAGACACACTCACACAAATATATAATCAAGATACATAAATAATATAGACACACACACAACCACAAGATATATACATATAACACTCAAATATATATATTATATATATATATATATATATATATTTATATATATATATATATATATATATATATATATATATATATATATATATATATATATATATATATATATAGACACTAGTTATATATATATACAAAAAGAGACACAAATCTAAATATAAAATGAATATGATACATTATGATACGAGCATAGATACGACAAGAACAACAATCTAACATCTAAAATCTGAGATTTAATAGAAAAATATTCATTCAAACAATATCATAAACACAGGAGGTGTCCAACATTGGGGGTTTCCACATGGACACAAAACACAACAAAGGACACTCCTATGACCTCCAAATGGACACAAATGGAGATACAACCATGGGGGTCATTCCTATGGGTTCAAAATATTCCTATATGCATGTAGGGGTGGATTAGAGGAGAGATTATACCTTCCGGGAGAGGAATTCCAAGAGAAATTCTTCCGACACGACACCGACACGAAGTGGCCTCCAAATGGACACGAACAAGAGCCGAATCCTCCCAAACTTGGCTAGCACCCTCTCTTGCTTGAGTAGAGAAGAAATGAAGAAGATTGGATGGAGAAATGGATTAATTTGGAGATGAAATCAATGGAGTCTCTTCTCAAAATTTGGGAAAGAACAAGAGAGAGAAATTTGTGGATAAAATGAAATGAGAAGTGACTCATCCCTATCTACTCATGGCAGGCCAAGTGTGGGCATGTGTCCCCATTGGCAAAAGTCAAAAATACCCCCACTTGTCTCTAATTGAATTATATTAGGAATGGGTTTTAGGTTGAGGCTAATTTAGTCTAGTTTAAATCTCTAATTAGCAAAACGTAGTCATGAAATTTAGTCTAACTATACTAACTTAAATATTATCATATGTGGGCCATGTCTAACTAATAGGTGGGTCCCACTATAGTCAAAGCTACCCCGGGTCTCCGAAACAAGTCGGATTGAGTTGAAATTCGAACCCGACTCAAATAACCCCAAAATAATATCATAAATAATAAAATAAATTTCAAAAAATATTCTAAAATAAAAAATGACCAAAATACCCCTGTTCTTGAAAACTGGGGGTGACAACCTTGGGCAATCATATCGATCACACACGCAACATTCGGCCAACATAAACGTTCGCCTACTCAAACTCGACTTAGCGACCAACTCGACTCGTTATTATCGCATCCGCGATCTTCCAATCGCACTCGTTGTAACTCATACAATGATTTATTCTTGATACTTAAGGTCATTACTCAATCTCGTTTAACATATCGCTATCCATCCGCATAACCCTACAACATGTATCATACCAGGTCGACTCGTTGCACCGATACAACTAACGATTCACGACTTGATGCACTCCGTGCAACCAACAATACATCCATTCGCATAGCCACATAACACGCATCGCCTCATATATCGACTCGTTGCACTTCGTGCAACCAACAACATGTATCTCTCTGTACTTCGTACGACCAACAATATGTATCTCATTGCACTTCGTGCAACCAACATCACCATATTCGTTGCGCTTCATGCAACCAACGACTCGCAACATTGTTGTACTTCGAAAAACCAATATTGCATAACACGTTGTACTTCGTGCAACCAACATTCTCTGATGGCACTCGGAGGTAGCGTAATAGTCATGACATACTTGTGGCAGACGTACTCTTTTAATATAGACTTATTGTATGGAACATCCAATGTAGCATCGAGCATATCCATGAGCCATGCGATTGCGGAAACAACTCAGAGTAACTGATTTTCGATAACGAAGTGTAGCTTCCCTTCCCGAAAATTTTTTGAAAATATTTTTTTGATTTAAACAGTGATTTTTAGATTTTTATAAATAATTATTTAGTTAATTATTACGGTGGATGACCTTAGCCATGGTTGAGTTTTTGAGTACAAGATGACTAGGAATCATGGCACGGGTAGTGCAGTGGCGTGCTTTGACTAGTATATTAGCCATGCCAAGGAAGACCTAGCCATAAGTGTGTCCTAACTAGAAAAACCAGATCAAGTTGTGAATTAACCCCCACCGATGAATTATTTATTTAGTAATTAGATATATTAATTTTAGATAGCCCGATTGTACCAACTTAGTCCGAACTGGGCCCGAACCGAATCCAAGCCTTTGTAGGTATATAGTGAGGCCTAAGACGACCATGTAGGCATATTCTATGTGTGTACAAATATTTTTTAAATTATTTTAGGTATTGATGTGCATTTTTAATTGTTTGAATATTTGTACAAAAATTGTTATTTTTATTATTAAATATTGTTTTACAATATTTGTATAATTTTCTGGACCTGGATAAAGGTGAGTATTATGGATTCACCAAATCACCAGTTAAGTATTATTTTATTATTTGGTAGTGATTAAATAAATATATTTATTACTATTAGATATTATTATTTTATTGGTAATATTAATTTGTCATATAATGTTATAATATATATATTCATATTTACATGAATGGGTCCTACACTAGAAATAGATAATATTGAGGTTTTGTTTAGATTTATGGAGATTACTATATAAGTATAATTATATATATATGAATATATATGGATGCCTATTGTAAATATATATATTCTCTTTATTAATTTTACATATATATATATATATATATATATATATATATATATATATATATAATATAATATAATATATATATATATATATATATATATATAGAGAGAGAGAGAGAGAGAGAGTTATATATAGAGAGAGAGAGAGAGTTATATAAGTATATACAAATAAATGTGTATATACCGGTATATTATATATGTGTGTGTATATATATATACGTATATGTGTGTAAATATGTGCATACGTATATATGTACATAAGTATTTATAGGTATATAGATGTATATATATGTGTAATAATAATAAAAGAAAAGGAAAGAGAATAAATAAGAGGCAGCCCAACTAAACCCCAAGTCTTCCAAGCAAAATCCAGGCCGAGCCCACAGGCCTGAGCCCCAGAGCTTGCCAAAGCTCAAACAAAGCAAATCCCTTCACCCGACTACTGCGGAAAGTAACCTGAGCCGCGCGTAGGAAAAATATATAAGGAGAGTGATCGCGAGGGATATTCATCAAAACCCTAAACCACGCCGCCTCCCCACGCGACCCCAGACCATGGGCGGCCACCTCGACGCCGGAGCGCCACCGAGGGACTGTCGGACGGCGGCCAGAGACGCCAAACAGCACGCACACGCACGGCCTGCACGACAGCAGTAATAGCCTTCGAGGCCAACTTCGCAGCACGTTTTCTCGGCGTACGCTGGATCTTTTAGCGATCAATCACTTCAGGTACGCTCACAACCTATACGGCTTTGATTTCCTTCCAATAGTTTATAGGATAAAGACCTAGGTTGCTAGATAAATCGATCCAAACATGGAGAAAAAACTGTCCAAAGAACAGAACAGATTCTACCCAGACACGCGGATTGGAAGACAAATATTCGATAATCCATGACGATTCTTCAAAATCTATTTGAAGAGTCTTTTCGACAACCTATAGGGCAATAGAATCTAATTGGTAGTTTGGAATTTCATCAATTAAGTAGAGAAACAACGGTTGATTAAAATCAGTAAAAACCTACGAAAACAGTTTTTGAAATCTGAAAACTTCTCCGATACCACGTGCGTCCCGCCAAACCGGGCAACTTGGTCGCGAACCGAAAGCATCAAAAGGTGCGTAACGGCTTCGTGGTTGTGTGGGCTTTGATGGAATTCAAATTGGTCACGTGTGCACGACGAATTTGATACGTATCCGTCGAAATTCACCGTATCGGCCTCTGTGCAAACTTCTCAATTACTTCGTGCACGCTCGTCAGATCGAGACAAAACTTACGGCAACAGGGCTGTATCATTTTTCTGGTCCTGTATGCCAAGTTTGGTCCGATTCTGAGACAGTTGATTGGATCACCGTTTTGCGGGCCCTACGATCCGACTCAACGGGTGATTTTGTGCACGGCCCGACGGAATCTAACTTTGGACATACGGTTGGGTTCGTATCGAAAAATCGGATCCGTAGACATACATTTTGATGACTTTAGAGACCATTGACTCTGGCACGCTTTTTGGTGCAAAGCGGGTCGAACGGCGGACATCGTTTTTGTCCGAAATTACCGTTTTGTCCCTGTGTCCAGAATTGAACTTAAGGATAGACAATCCTAGCTAATTTGACTATTCTGAGACTGTTGGCATTGTCTGTTTCATCTTTCGGTGACAGTTGTGATAACTTGGACTGTATGGCTTACCAGTCGACTATATATTTGTTGGATCTGTGTGCAACCACCAGGCAAGATACCTTGCCTCCCTCTACAGTTTATTTACATGCATATTTATATTATTATACAGTTTTACTAGTTGATTATTTATATATGATTTGTATATCATGCCTGCTAGTTTATATATAGCCTTGTTTATAATTAGCTTTATAGTTCTTATTGGATTGGTTTTCTCGTATATCGTGATTGGGTCGTGTCGTGTCATCTCTTGTACTTGGACTGAGTCACATCGTTTCATAGGATGAATAAGTCATATCAGAACTATTGTACCTTAAAATTCTTGAAGCTAACCTGCGAGTCCACATTAGGGGGGAGGGTTAGTAGTTAAGCTAACTTGCGAGCCCACACCAGGGGGCGAGAGTTAGTAAGCTAATCTGCGAGTCCACATTAGAGACGAGGGTTAGTAGTTAAGCTAACTTGCGAGCCCACACCAAGGACGAGAGTTAGTAAGCTAATCTGCGAGTCCACATTAGAGGCGAGGGTTAGTAGTTAAGCTAACTTGCGAGCCCACACCAGGGACAAGAGTTAGTAAGCTAATCTGCGAGTCCACGTTAGGGACGAGGGTTAGTAGTTATATGTCCACACCTGCGAGTCCACACAAGGGACGAGGGTGATGCTAGCCTACGAGTCCACACCAGGGACGAGGGTTAGTATTATATGGTTCACACCTGCGAGTCCACACTAGGGACGAGGGTGATGCTAGCCTGCGAGTCCACACTAAGGGCGAGGGCTAGTAGTTGTTCAAACCTGCGAGTTCACACTAGGGGCGAGGGTTTGAGTATTCGATTGGTTATCCGTTGACATCGTGATATCGTGTTCTCTTGTTCTTCTCCAGCAGTTCGATTATGCGTAGTGGTTCTTCCAGTCGTGTATAGTCGTATTTTCGTGTTGATTAGTCTTCTCCCGTTTATTTCATGTATTTTTTTAGTACATAATAAACTGCTAGATAGGCATGTTTTTATGTTTCTTGCTATGTCCCCTGAGGACCTGATGATCTCTTCAGGTTAGTTATTGCGTGGAGTTAGTTAGCAGCTCTGGATGGCAGAAGTGATGATACGCTTGCGGGATTCAGGTATCATTATTGTGTTTATTATCCGCTCGTACTTTTCTTCATTATCATGAGATACCCTATTTCTTGATTCAGTTTAGACTCTTATTATTTTCTTTAGAGTCTTATCGGACATATATGCTAGTGGGCTGCAGACCACGACCCATAGTGTTCATTCATGTTTTATACTCTTATTGTGGATTGAGATATAGATTTGTTGCCATGATTTGGCAGTATACCATAGCCTTGACATCGTTTACGTATTCAATTCGGGCTGGAGTCCACTTGATGTGTAGCTGGCTTGCTCACGAGCTCGCATCCGAAAAGCGGGTGCGGGTCGTGACAAGTTTTTTTGGTGGCCCATACAGGTCAGAGCATATCGTACCGGTTACGTAACTGTACTGGTACGAGCCTGCGACCATGACTAACCCTTGGAAATCTCAATCCACTCTGCCTTGAAAATTCTCCTAGAAATTCTCTACGTCCTTGAAAACTCCATATTTGCTCTCGATTATACTTCTTTGCTTTCTGTACCATTGATTCTCGTCGCTTCCTATTCCGGGGTGACGAATGATCGTGTTATCTAGAATTCATCAGAAATTCTAAAATTATAGTATAATATTGCATGATTATTTAATGTTTGGTTGTTTATAGATATGAGGGAGTATATATGCCATATGCCTAGATATCTGTCGGTAGAATTGTTAGCAACTAGTTAGAAGACCATAAGACTTTAGTGACCGTATTTTGAGGAGTAGTGTGACCAATGGTGGGTAGAAGTCCTCGAAGTTTCGTAGTTACGAAATAACTAGAGAAGGTTATAAAATATTTTTGAGAAATTAAGTTGAGGAGATTAAGGTAATAGTGACTTAAAATTTTAAGAAATAGTTATGAATTAGAATTTCGAGGACGAAATTATTTTTAAGGTGGGTAGATTTGTAGCTTCCCTTCCAGAAAATTTTTTGAAAATATTTTTTTGATTTAAACAGTGATTTTTAGATTTTTATAAATAATTATTTAGTTAATTATTACGGTGGATGACCTTAGCCATGGTTGAGTTTTTGAGTACAAGATGACTAGGAATCATGGCACGGGTAGTGCAGTGGCGTACTTTGACTAGTGTATTAGCCATGCCGAGGAAGACCTAGCCATAAGTGTGTCCTAACTAGAAAAATCAGATCAAGTTGTGAATTAACCCCCACCTATGAATTATTTATTTAGTAATTAGATATGTTAATTTTAGATAGCCCGATTGTACCAACTTAGCCCGAACTGGGTTCGAACCGAATCCAAGCCTTTGTAGGTATATAGTGAGGCCTAAGACGACTATGTAGGCATATTCTATGTGTGTACAAATATTTTCTAGATTATTTTAGGTATTGATGTGCATTTTTAATTGTTTGAATATTTGTACGAAAATTGGTATTTTTATTATTAAATATTGTTTTACAATATTTGTATAATTTTCTGGACCTGGATAAAGGTGAGTAGTATGGATTCACCAAACCACCAGTTAACTATTATTTTATTATTTGGTAGTGATTAAATAAATATATTTATTACTATTAGATATTATTATTTTATTGGTAATATTATTTTGTCAGATAATGTTATAATATATATATTCATATTTACATGAATGGGTCCTACACTAGAAATAGATAATATTGAGGTTTTGTTTAGATTTATGGAGATTACTATATAAGTATAATTATATATATATGAATATATATGGATGCCTATTGTAAATATATATATTCTCTTTATTAATTTTATATATATATATATATATATATATATATAGAGAGAGAGAGAGAGAGAGAGTTATATAAGTATATACAAATAAATGTGTATATACCGGTATATTATATATGTGTATATATATATATATATATATATATATATATATATATATATATATATATATATATATATATATATATATATATATATATATATATATATATATATATATATATATATATATATATATATATATATATATATATATATATATATATATATATATATATATATATATATATATATATACACGTATATGTGTGTAAATATGTGCATACGTATATATGTACATAAGTATTTATAGGTATATAGATGTATATATATGTGTAATAATAATAAAAAAAAGGCAATAGAATAAATGAGAGGCAGCCCAACTAAACCCCAAGTCTTCCAAGCAAAATCCAGGCCGAGCCCACAGGCCTGAGCCCCAGAGCTTGCCAAAGCTCAAACAAAGCAAATCCCTTCACCCGACTACTGCGGAAAGGAACCTGAGGCGCGCGTAGAAAAAATATATAAGGAGAGTGATCGCGAGGGATATTCATTAAAACCCTAAACCACGCCCCCTCCCCACGCGACCCCAGATCATGGGCGGCCACCTCGACGCCGGAGCGCCAGCGAGGGACCGCCGGACTGTAATGCCCATATCTCGTATTACGTATTTGGAATACGTGTACGTATTTTGACCCACATTGCATGTCTTCCTGCTTGATTTATTTTGGTATTTCACTGATGAGTTTATCTTGGTTCGGTTCGATTTGTTGGCTTGGTTCGGTTTTGCTTGATTTATGAGAACCAAACCACTCCCACCTACCACCACACTCTTCACTAATTATCAATCCCACTCTCTCTCTTCCATTATTACTCATTACTCATTTCTTCTTCTCCATCTTTACTTTTCATCTACCAGGAAAGAGAGGGAGAGCTTAGGCAAGTGCACATTGCTTCATGGAGGAAGTCTATTTTTATTGTTCTATTGTCTTCCTCATGTGTTTCTAGCCCACTTTAGTACTTAGCATTTTTATTTCGTGGTTAATTTCTTGTAGATATAGTTTTATGGTATTTTTGGTTCCCATGAATTTTGATCTATCAAACTTGCATATTTTGCTAGTTGATGGTTCCATGTTGTAGAGAATTTTATTTTACCCAAATTTGACCTACGGGAGTTTGGATTTGGGTTCCTGATATTGTTTAGAGGAGCATGGAGGCCATGGTATTTTTCATGGACATGTTCTCTGTGGGAGCCATTAATTGCACTCTGAGCCGCATGAGCCTTTAATTGCAAGACCCTTTTATTTTAGTTGCTTGTAAGCTTGCATGTATTTGCATGCAACTTGCTGAGCCGCATAGGCCATTAGCTGGCCTTTTATTGTTTTGCACTTAGTAAATACAATTAGAAATGACCCGCATGGCTTTCTTTTAATATTACTTTAATATTACATTGCATTATACTAATGCTTGTATGGAGGGAAAATGAGCCGCATATGCCAACCTATCTGGGCCGCATGGCCTATGAATGCAATAGCAAGCATTTAGCTCATATGTATTATTTAAATGCAACAACTAGCATCCAGCCGCATGCATTCTTTAACACAATGTGCATCAGTCGCATGAAGACCTTGTAAATACTTAACGCATTAAGAAGGTGCATCAGCCGCATGCATTCCTTACTACATTTACCAATGCAATGGTTAATGCAATGCACATTCTGCCGCCTGCATTTCCTTACTACATTTACTAATGCAAATGGTTAATGCAATACACATTCTTCAATACACATTCTTTAATGCACTTTCTGTAATGCATTTATTAGATGCATTTGTTAAATGCATTTGATTTATACCTACTGTAATGCATTCTTTAAATGCATTTACATTCAACAAGCCTTGCTTGCAGGCACACCCCGTAGTGAGCCGCATGAGGCATTGTGATTTTGATGCATTTCATCTGCACGTATTCTTGTATAGAATTCTAGTGTAGCCGCATGCATTGCTTGCAGGCACACACAGTAATGAGCCGCATGGCTCCATATAGTGGTGTATTATTTAATCTCCTATAAATTTGTATTTGCTTGCAAATGCTAATTGTAGCCGCATGGGAATTTATTAATTGCTTGCATGCATTAAATTGCCTGCCTGGCCCAGCACTTTAGCTGTCGCATGGCCCTTGGCTTTTAGTTGCATTCAGCAACTTAGATTGGCCGCATGGCTTTACTTAATTATTTGCATATAGCCATTTTTTTAATTTTGGCCACATGGCTCCAGTACTTGAGTGGCTACGTGTCCTTTTCTTGTGCTTGAGTGGAAGCTTGCATTTATTGCGGGTTCCTCTCTCCTTGTCTTTTCTGGTTGCATGAATATTTCTTGCTGGCCGCATGGCCGCCCTTCAGTTATTTTTCTGGCCGCATAAGCTTTGGCTGGCCGCATGGGTGGCCTCCCACTCTCTTTGACCGCAAGTATGTTCTCCCACTTTTGGGCCGCATGGAGTCCACTTTGATTGTTTAAATGTTTTATTTGCTTGAATTGTGGTCAGAATTTCTTTCCACTCCCAACATGAAAGTTGTAGAGTTTCTCCTTGACTTCAAGAATATATATATTATTATTTAATTGTGCAAGTTTCTTTCCTCCTTGATATATGATATGACTTGATAGTAACCCGCCGTGGTGCACTCCTGACAAGATAACTTGACCTGACAAACTTGACATGATAATTCTTGATAGTGGCCCGATGTGGCGCACTCTTGACATGATATATCTCGAATGATGTTGCGACGGCTAACATGACACGACAAGATTGAATGGCCTGGACACCGTGGATGATTGTGCTTGTACAAATGAACCTGTCTTGTCTTGCATCATGTCTAGGACTGGAACCCCTGAGTACCACGGTCAGGGTACCCACTATAAATGGCTAAGGCTAATAACTAGCATAATTCAGTAGTCATGAGAGATTTCCCCAGTTACAGGCGATTCCGTTATCCCGGCCACAATTGTTGGACTTGTAGCCTACCGTCGAGTAGGGCACATTTCCAGTCCACTGTCATGTGGGGCACACCTGGATTAGCTGCAGGGCTTGTGGCTGGAGGAACATCTCATTGCATATTGCTAGTAACTAGGCCTGTGATAACCCTAGTTAGTTAAAGTATCAAGCCGTACTTATTGTGTGGCCATAAAATGTTGGATGGAGTTTACGAGTCTATTCTTGTCTTGATTCTGTACAAGATTGTTACATGACCTATTTTCTTATTTTATCCTGCCGATAAATGGTGGGAGAAACCAAGTTCTGTTTAGACGAAGGGTTACATCCCCGGTCCTTGTTTGGTTTACGGATTGTAACCTGGTTATCTGAATAGTCCCATGGTTATCTCATCGTATATCACCCGTCCTGCTTGTCATGTTTTACCTTACCTACAGGAATTGGAGACAGAGTTCTATTCAGGTGAAAGGTTACAACCCCGGTCCTTGTTTGGTTTAAGGGTCGTGACCTGGCTACTTGAATGGTTCCCTCGTACTCTATTTTGACTATGGTTATTCTTTTAATATCAAGCCCTTTTCATTACTGTCTTTTATGTAATTATATTCTTGTGCTAATTGCTGGTTTTAGTTCTTAAGTGAAGCCTCCTTTGTGGCACTTACTCTTTCTGGGGTCTGACCCAGCTGGTTTTGTATGGCCAGATTCCGGAGCAACCCCAGGGGATCTACCGACTTTCCAGCCCGATATTGAACACCAGGCGTAACCAGGGCAACGAGTGGGTTATTTTTGGCTCTCTCACTCTATTGTAAAATTATTCTTTTGAGGTGTTTAGCCACCGAACAAGTGTTAGCTCATGTACATTTTACTTACTGTCTGCCTACGGGCTGTAACATGGTTGGCAACCTAGGGTTGATCATGTATGACTAAACTCTTGCTAGTCCACACATTTTGTAACGACTAGCTTCATGATCAGCTGAATATATAATGTTTGGAACGCCTTACTATTGTATATTTGGTGATCTTATATCTTGTAACATTTATTTGCTTGCTTGTGATTGAGACACTAGGCTTGTTATTGACCATAGCGACTGATGGATTGTAGATAAACCCTCATATATCTAGACAGCCGTGACCGTATAGTGGAGTGGATCCTATTTCATTATACATAGCTGGCTATGTCTGCCCCCCGCTCTCCAGTGTTCTGGTTCTGGGGCGTGACACGGACGGCGGCCAGAGGCGCCAAACAGCACGCACACGCGCGGCCTGCACGACAGCAGTAGTAGCCTTCGAGGCCAACTTCGCAGCACGTTTTCTCGGCGTACACTGGATCTTTTAGCGATCAATCACTTCTGGTACCCTCACAACCTATACGGCTTTGATTTCCTTCCAATAGTTTATAGGATAAAGACGTAGGTTGCTAGATAAATCGATCCAAACATGGAGATAAACCTGTCCAAAGAACAGAACAGATTCGACCCAGACACGCGGATTGGAAGGCAAATATCCGATAATCCATGACGATTCTTCGAAATCTATTTGAAGAGTCTTTTCGACAACCTATAGGGCAGTAGAATCTAATTGGTAGTTTGGAATTTCATCAATTAAGTAGAGAAACAACGGTTGATTAAAATCAGCAAAAACCTACGAAAACAGTTTTCGAAATCTGGAAATTTCTCCGATACCACGTGCGTTCCGTCAAACCGGGCGACTTTGTCGCAAACCGAAAGCATCGAAAGGTACGTAACGGCTTCGTGGTCGTGTGGGCTTTGACGGAATTCAAATTGGTCGCGTGTGCGCGACCAATTTGATGCGTATCCGTCAAAATTCACCGTATCGACCTCTGTGCAAACTTCTCAATTACTTCATGCACGCTCGTCAGATCGAGACGAAACTTGCGCCAACAGGACCGTATCATCTTTCTGGTCCTGCATGCCAAGTTTGGTCCGATTCTGAGATAGTTGATTGGATCACCGTTTCGCGGGCCCCACGATCCGACTCAACGGGTGATTTTGTGCACGGCCCGCCGGAATCTAACTTTGGACATACGGTTGAGTTCGTATCAGAAAACCAGATTCATAGACATACAGTTTGATGACTTTAGAGACCATTGACTCTGGCACGCTTTTCGGTACAAAGCGGGTCCAACGACGGACATCGTTTTTGTCCAAAATTACCGTTTTGCCCCTGTGTCTAGAATTGGACTTAAGGACAGGCAATCCTAGCTAATTTGACTATTCTGAGATTGTTGGCATTGTCTGTTTCAGCTTTTGGAGACAGTTGTGATGACTTGGACTGTATGGCTTACCAGTCGACTATATATTTGTTGGATCTGTGTGCAACCACCAGGCAAGATACCTTGCCTCCCTCAACAGTTTATTTACATGCATATTTATATTATTATACAGTTTTACTAGTTGATTATTTATATGTAATTTGTATATCATGCCTGCTAGTTTATATATAGCCTTGTTTATAATTAGCTTTGTAGTTCATATTGGATTAGTTTTCTCGTGTATCGTGATTGGGTCGTGTCGTGTCATCTCTTGTACTTGGACTGAGTCGCATTGTGTCATGGGATGAATAAGTCATATCGAAACTGCTGTACCTTGAAATTCTTGAAGCTAACCTACGAGTCCACATTAGGGGCGAGGGTTAGTAGTTAAGCTAACTTGCGAGCCCACACAAGGGGCGAGAGTTAGTAAGCTAATCTGCGAGTCCACATTAGGGGCGAGGGTTAGTAGTTAAGCTAACTTGCGAGCCCACACCATGGGCGAGAGTTAGTAAGCTAATCTGCGAGTCCACATTAGGGGCGAGGGTTAGTAGTTAAGCTAACTTGCGAGCCCACACCAGGGGCGAGAGTTAGTAAGCTAATCTGTGAGTCCACATTAGGGGCGAAGGTTAGTAGTTATATGTCCACACCTGCGAGTCCACACAAGGGACGAGGGTGATGCTAGCCTGCGAGTCCACACCAGGGACGAGGGTTATTAGTATATGGTTCACACCTGCGAGTCCACACTAGGGACGAGGGTGATGCTAGCCTGCGAGTCCACACTAGGGGTAAGGGCTAGTAGTTGTTCAAACCTGCGAGTCCACACTAGGGGCGAGGGTTTGAGTATTCAATTGGTTATCCGTTGACATCGTGATATCGTGTTCTCTTGTTCTTCTCCAGCAGTTCGATTATGCGTAGTGGTTCTTCCAGTCGTGTATAGTCGTGTTGATTAGTCTTCCCTCGTTTATTTCCTGTATTTTCTTTAGTGCATGATAAACTGCTAGATAGACATATTTTTATGTATCTTACTATGTCCCCTGAGTACCTGATGATCTCTTCAGGTTAGTTATTGCGTGGAGTTAGTTAGCAGCTCTGGATGGCAGAAGTGATGATACGCTTGCGGGATCCAGGTATCGTTATTGTGTTTATTATCCGCTCGTGCTTTTCTTCATTATCATGAGATACCCTGTTTCTTGATTCAGTTTAGACTCTTATTATTTTCTTTAGAGTCGTATCGGACATATATGCTAGTGGGCTGCAGACCACGACCCATAGTGTTTATTCATGTTCTATACTCTTATTGTGGATTGAGATATAGATTTGTTGCCATGATTTGGCAGTATACCAAAGCCTTGACATCGTTTACGTATTCGAGTCGGGCTGGAGTCCGCTTGATGCGTAGCTGGCTTGCTCACGAGCTCGCGTCCGAAAAGCGGGTGCGGGTCGTGACACGAAGCAACTGAGGGTCAAAGAGATTCGTTCATGGTCTAGAGGATGGAACCGCTCTGATACCAACTTGTCACGCCCCAATCCGAGAAATCGCTCGTCCTCGCTAGATTTCACCCGAATCATCGTCCTCACTGGAGCGAGATACCGTACGAGCCTGGAGTTGCGCTCGTACAAGACAAGATAACATGTTCACATAGTGTTTATCTCAAATTGATAACATAAGCAGCGGAAAAAAATAGAGTATACAATAAGAATCTCTTTTATTACTAATGAACTTAAGGTTACAAAGGCTTGAATAGCCCAACTGAATATGCCAACTGGCTAATCTCTCTAGCTTACAAAGGATTACATTGTTCCATACATTATGCCTATATATAGCCAACAAGTAGTCTTCGGCCAAACATCTCCATGTTGCAAGTCCGAATGCCAATACGGTAACTCTTGAAACGCTAAGGATGCCATGCCTCGGCACGTCCAAGCCAAGCCCGCCCCGAGCCGAACATAACCTGAATCTGCAAGCAAACTAGTGGAGGATTAGTGATTTCGTCCTCGCTGCACTGATCAAGACCCACTCGCACCCAAACCAAATACTAAGTATTTTTAGTAAAATATGCAACATTATTTGGTGATCTTTCTATTTAGCCTTAGGATCAGTTTCATGGCAATGTTCAATGCATAACAACTTAATATAATATGTCTAACATCGTGTTCCTGTAGCAGATACAGTTAGACATAATCTGAACATAAACATAGTGATTCGTGCATAACTCCGTCCCTTTTTTCCTAGCCTACAATGGTTAGAACTTTACATAAGCAATCATACAATTCACGCAACTGACCAACTATACTTAGACATCTGCATAAGGGTGGCAGGCCATGTGCCTGCACCCAACTCTAATCTCAGCCCACCGGTCCTATCTATATGAAAGGTCACGGTATTTCGTACCGTAATGGACTTGGCATCCTTATGTATAAGCCTATGATCGCTCCAATACGGGTTGCTAGTCCAGTATCCGAAGGATCCCAAACTTACTGATATCATAGCTTATCACAACACTGGACGGTCGCAACCCGTCCTAATGATGTGCACCATAAATATCATACATAATTTCCTCCTAGGCCGAACGGTCCCGGTGCCCCGGTCGTAACCGTCCGAGGGAAGCCGCACCCGTGCACGGGCCATCCGAGTCTATTGACCATGCAATACGCGCCATAGCATACAAGTCATATCATACCAACCAATCTCATATTCCATAAACAAAATCCACCATCTCTATCTCAAGTTCTGACGGCATCATGTCCCAACACATCCGTATTGATGCACGACGCCCAACGGCTTAGACTTCTCGTACTTATATTTAACGCGTTCCATTCATAAGTTATTCACATAGCTTAGTTCGGTAGTTACTTAGTCATTTCCTAGCTTCCGTGCATGAGGACACGCTCGGCGCCATAATCAATGTTCTAGGCCTAGTGTTCAATGTTCTCAGAGTCGTGCACGTGATGCACATCTCGATATTGTCTTTCAATGTTCTACCATCACTGCCCTACCGCGACCCGTATATTTGATGCACGTCGCTTCAATTGTTCAATGTTCTATCTTAATGTTCGACACATACTAACATCTTTCATCGTCCGAGCCACGCTCGCTAACTCAATAGCAATTTACGCATACAATGATATATTTTATTAGACGTGAAGGAATAGGGAGAGAGAGTCAGGAACCCGCCCACCTTAAGCCGATACGCCTTGTCGTTTTGCCGAGCTGATGCGGCTCGATTCCATAACTTGGTTGCGCGGCTAACGCTTCTGACTTAGCCACTCCGTTGAGCTACTCGATTGATTCGGCCTATCGCGCCCATGCCACAATCCGTTGCAAGGCGCGACGATTTGGGTTTGCGAACACCATTTCGAATAAGGCAAAAATGTCGACCCTTATCGTTCAGCGTAAAAACATAGCCTGCACACCAGATCAACTAAAATCAACACTTGCTCAAACGGGTCTTATCCTTTGCATCGACTATATTCATAGATTCCAATCGACTCAAAGCTTTCCTTCGGCCAACGTAACTCTTGCATCGATTCGCATTGATACTTCATCGGATCAAGGCAACTCTTCGAGTCAACGACTCATCGTAATGTATCGTGCGGAGCGGGGCGTTACAACCGCCTCCAGGCCACCAGCACCGCCACCCTCCCAACACCGCCACCACCCCACTCAAACCCCGCTCCACCACCACTTTCATCTCTCCTCCCTCACTTTTGTGAAGGAAGTAAAAATCATCCAAAATGTGGGGACAACAACTGTGCAGCAAGTGAGATTCCTCACTTGTTGCCTCCAGTTGCTGCGAACCAAACACCGCGAGTCCCGCAAAATCCAGCCACTCCCCGCAAATCCCTCCACTTCCCGCACTTTGTGCGAACCAAACAGCCCCATACTTAGCTTACAGTGGTTTGGTGTGCTTGCATGTGGTTTTTGCTAACACGTGTAGAAGTAGAACGGTGTACTGTGTACCCTTGTTAGCAATCACCCGAATATAACACGTATATATGCGAATTTTTTCGTATCTTTTAGAAACGTATAATACTAGCGTACTTTTAAAATATTTGAATCAGTATATAAATTTTAAGCATGCAAAATTTTAAGCGTATTTTGTATAAATTATTGAAAAATTTGGCCCAAAAAATGTGGTGGAAGTCTGTTTAATTAACCAAATTTGATAACATGTTTAAAAAGTGAACTCTCTAACTTCAATATTTTCATTTGTTGAATATTTGACCGATTTTTTTAATATATTTTATTTGTACTATGTCGATTTATACTCGTACTTTTGTCGTCCCGAATTTTTTTTTCATTTGCCGAATTGCTAACAGCGCTTTGTACATGTGTGGGCTAGGAGATGGTATCCTTTTCTTTCATTCGTTTGATCAAGTAGAAGTCATAAAAATTAGATGATTCCCTTCGCAAAGTATAAGTCATAAAAAAGTAGCCTTTGGCAACTACAGGGGCAAGCTAGTCATATGCTTACAAAAATCGTCCCACATTCAGAACTAATTTTCCAAAATTAAAAAGAAAATGATAAGTAATTGTTACCAAACTTGTAGAATAATTTTGAAAGAATTCTGGTGAGGAATCCCCAACTATAAATGTTCAGTGTGCCAGGCTCTGGACCGGGCCAACATGGGCCGTGTCCCGGTAGAATGTCAGGACTATATTCAGGTTGGCCCACAGGACTGCTCATTTTAAAAGGATTATTTACGCTAACTATTCCTAAGTTTTTGGTTTATAACACAGGATAATTCTACTTTTAAACTAATTATATTGAATAACCCTCCTTTTAGGAATTTTTTTAAAAAAAATGGACAGTTAGTGTTATAATCGTTAATTTTTATCTTAAAGTATGACTTCTCTGTGTAATAAACATAAAAGCATAGAAATGGTGAGTATAATTAGTTTAAAGTAGAAGGTATCTTTTATTATAAATCCAAAACTTAGGAATAATTAGTGTAAACAATCTTTTTATAAAATTAAAAGTTATATATATATGAATTGTGTTTGGATCTTTTTAAGGGATCAAAGGTTCCATTGATAGAAGTTTATTAGTTCTAGTGGCTAGCAGCAGCTGGTCGGATGGATTCGACTACATGGTAAAATGGATTATTCATTCCAATTAATAATCTTAGTGTGTGTGTGTAAATATATATATATTTTTTGAAAATGATAATTGTGTCGAACGCTCCTACCAGAATTTGATTTCCTGACCACTTGAAATGCATGTCTTACCACTACCATTAGATACTAGAGTTTATATATATATATATATATATATATATATATATATATATATATATATATATATATAGCAAATGACCTCTAGCCTAGTGGTTAAGAAAGATACATGCGGTCCAAGTGATCGGGAATTCGAGCCCCAGTGGAGACGAGTTCACCAAAATTATCCATTGCTATATATATATATATATATATATATATATATATATATATATATATAATGGTAAAATTTTTGAATTTCGAAAATATTCTTACATGTCTATATTAATTAAAAATGGTTCTTAAGGACAATTTAGGTCAATGGCTCTTAAACATTTAAATAACCTTTGAGATTCCTAGGAAGGCCCCAACAACCATATTATGACAGTATATTAAAATACTTGGCCACCCAAAAACATTGGAGAAAGAAAGGAAAAAGAAAAAAAATCATAGGACATGAGGCCAGGCAAGTAATCAAACATGTGACGCATATCTATCCGCTATCCCACAAGCTTAATTCTTTTCTTGGACTGGTAACTTAATAATAATCAAACCACTTCTTCCAACCTATTAGTTAATCACAAGTTACTGTATGCATGCTATATTTTTTAAAAAAACTAGTTTAATAATCAAAGTCATGATTGTTCATTAATTTGTTGAAATTTTGAATTTTGTCTCTAAAGATGGTCTTAGACCTCGTTTGGTTCACGGATTTAAGGAATCAAGAAAGAAAGTTGTTCTTTTTTTTTGTTTGGTAGTCACAAATCTGGGAATCAATTTCTTGACAATGAAAAAAATTGGTAGGAATATGGTTCCACTCAAAACCCATGGGATTGATTTTTCCTCCTCCTTTCCTAATATTTATTACAAAAGTTATAACAAAAATAACCATGTGTCATTGTCACGCCCCAGAACCAGAATACTGGAGAGCGGGGGAATGACTCAGCCAGCTACGTATTACGGGTAGATGAATACCGTATAATACGATCAATGCTGTCTAAAAGACGAGGGGGTGCATACTACATGAAAGTCTCACTATGGTCATTTCACATCTATTGTCTCAATCATTCAAATAAGAAACAGAAATAGAGAACATGTAAGATAAAGCAGTAAGGCGTCCCAAACGCTCAGTCAAAATGTTCTTGATATCTGGCTGTACAAAACATAGCTAGATGATGTAGCAAAGTATACACAATTGTTATCAGCTGCAGTCTGACTTAATTACAATTATGTAAAAGTAAGTGCAAGACAATCCGACTAACATGTCGGTGCCAAATGACAAAGTATATAGTAAATAACAAAACGAGCGAGGAGGTAAGGAACCCACTCGAGTCCTCCTGCGATCATCCCTCTAGTATTGACCATCTTGGAGGTGGAAGTAAGCGGAGTCCTCGGGAACCGGCTCTAAATCTGGCCATGCAAAACCAGAGAGGTTAGACCTCTAATAGCAAGTACCACAAGGAAGCACGATATGAGAAATTAAAACCAGTAATAAGAAAATATGATAAGTAGATCTCTGCTTGCCACTGGGATTCACATAACATCACGACACTTCGAACCAACCTCCCAACCAAACAAGGACAGAAGTTGGCCCGTCATGCCCTGACATTCTGATCATCTCAGTTAGGTAACAGAGTAGGTACAGCACACAAACAAATCAATTTAAACGGCCATGCAACTACTACGGCTTGCTACTGTGAGTTCCAAGTTATCCTGGAATTATGCAATAAAGGATTCCTCAGCTCTTACTATGTGCAAGCAAGGCTAGTTTACCCAGTCAATCAATTGCGCCAATCATGAATTAGACGAGTCCCAGCGGGATGTCCGTCATCAATATACAATATACAATAGATAATATAACCAGATACCGCTCCCTGCCCGTGTGGCAGATTTGCAGTATCTGTGGGGACTAACCGGCCTGTCGGGCACTACTAGTCCCAAGAGGGCTGCCATGTAAGAACTCGGGAATCTATTCTCTCCATGCAATTATTATTTTATTTAACTTAATAGTCTCTATGTTGAGTGAAATCCCATGCCGTGGATCATGGTCATTCAAATGAGTACTTCCGTACAAGTACGATATGCCCAACTCTACAACGATACCTGTGCGGTTAGGTTGTAGGTCTTACATAGCGTAATGCAACAATCAAAACTAACCACGGAATAATCATGCCTTGACCATCAAGTACACATGCTACTTTTGTAGAAAAATAAATAAATAAATTGAAGCCTGCATGTGTGCCTGTATGTCAATATCCGGGATCGGCCAATCGATTATAATAGTTCATAGTTAATATGAACGTGTCTCATTCATTCAATTCAATAAGACGACTAGCCAGTCTCTTAGTTCCAACTAGGAACGCATGATCAATTATTAGTCAAGTAACAGTCGGGGTCAATTCATGACATGGCATAAAGGTCAAATTAGTATTAAGCATGGTCGAGTCCATAACTGGTATAAAATAGTTGGTAACATATTCTTGAAGCCAAGAAAAAGATCTACAAATTTCATGTTGGGAGTTGGAAGAAATTCTAGCCACAATTCAGTCAAAATAGAACATATGATAGTCAGAAACAACCAAAATAGGCATATGCGGCCTATTCTGCGACATGATATGCGCCTACTGCGACATGCGCCTCATGCGGCTCAACTGCGACATGATATGCGCCTACCGCGACATGCGTCTCATGCGGCTCAACTGCGACATGATATGCGCCTACTGTGACATGCGCCTCATGCGGCTCAACTGTGACATGATATGCGCCTACTGCGACATGCGCCTCATGCGGCTCAACTGCGACATGATATGCGCCTACTGCGACATATGCCTCCTGCTGCAGATGAATATAGAACGAACAAAATGCTTCTTCCATAACTTCCATAAAACAAATCGAAATCTAACTTTTCAAAAGCCAAACTTTAGTAGAATTAAATTCTCTACAACATGGAACCACTTATTTTTAAAAACAACAATGTTTGATAGATCAAAACCCTAAATTCATATGAAAACCAAAACTATGAAAACCAAAACTTAAAACTTAGATCTACACCCAACCATCCATGGAAATCAAGAACTTCAAGACCTAAACTTGTAGAGGAAGAGAAGATGAACAACATAGACTAAAAATAAATAGGGATGCATGAAATTCCTCATGGTGTGCAAGATGTACTTGCCTCTCCAAATGGGTTAGGGTTTGGTGGAGGAGTAAATATGAATGAATGAAGAGAGAGAATGGAAGAAGAAGTTTTATATCAAGGTCAAGTTGTCACCCTCATTTCCTGTATTTCCCGTATTTCGTATTTATACTCGTATTTAGATTTTGGCATGTATTTTTATTTTTTTCGACTTGTGAAATTTTGGTAATTCTCGTATTCTTGGGTTTTTGGCATGGCTCGATTTTAATTGGGGTGGTTTGTTTTGGTTCGGTTTATGCATGGAGCACCTTAACCTATGCTACCCCTCATCCCTACCACAATTCCCCCTCTTTATATCCCCACCTACCACTCTCTCTCTTCATTACCATCACCATTTATTTTCTTCTTCTTCTCCTTCCTCCAGAACTCTCCCAACCCATAGGCAAGTGCACCTTGCCATCACATGAGAACCCTATTTTCTTGGTCCATTAGCTAGATTAGGACATGGAGATCAACATTAGTTCTTGGGTTTTTATGATTTGGAGTCTCTGTTGATGTAGATCTAAGTTATTGCTATTTTCGGATTTTGCATGTTTTGATCCTTTTGGTTGGTTTTCTTGAGTTCTGATGTTTCTATATGGAAGAGCTTTCAGTTTCACTCCAGTTGGAGCCTTGGAAATCCGAATTTGGAGTTCGGATGGCCAAGTTATGAACTTTTGAAGTTTTGGTTTCAGCCATGTGTTCTTGCTGTTTGGAGAAGACAGTGAGCAGTGGCAGAGCTTCTTAGCTTATGCCACGCAGCCTTAGGTACGCTTCCTGTTGGAAGCGTGTCTCCTTGAGCGTGCGTGACTTTTCACGCAGCTGCTCCTGTAGCGTGCGTGACTTTTCACCCACGCTGCTCCCTTGAGCGTGCGTGACTTTTCACGCAGCTGCTCCTGTAGCGTGCATGACTTTTCACCTACGCTGCTTCCCTGAGCGTGCGTGACTTTTCACCAACACTGCTTCCCTGAGCGTGCGTGACTTTTCACCTACGCTGCTTCCCTGAGCGTGCGTGACTTTTCACCTACGCTGCTCTCTCAGCGTACGTGACTTTTCACCCACGCTGCTCCCTTGAGCGTGCGTGACTTTTCACGCAGCTGCTCCTGTAGCGTGCGTGACTTTTCACCCACGCTGCTCCCTTGAGCGTGCGTGACTTTTCACGCAGCTGCTCCTGTAGCGTGCGTGACTTTTCACCTACGCTGCTTCCCTGAGCGTGCGTGACTTTTCACCTACGCTGCTTCCCTGAGCGTGCGTGACTTTTCACCTACGCTGCTCCCTGAGCGTGCGTGACTTTTCACCTACGCTGCTCTCTCAGCGTGCGTGACTTTTTACCTACGCTGCTTCCCTGAGCGTGCGTGACTCTTCATGTACGCTGCTTCCCTTGAGCGTGCGTGACTTTTCGCGTACGCAGCTCCCCCTGCGTGCGTGACTTTTGTGTACGCTGCCCCCTGACCCCTTGCTTAACCCATTGGCTCTTGGATTTTTGGTCTTAATTCTTTAAAGCTTTGCTCTTCTATAGCCCTGTATATTGATATTTTATTAGATATTTTACGTCCATTTTATATCCTTACGCCTTTTGTCCTGAACTTGATAATCACGAATTTACTTGATATATTTAGAATTGATAATTGAGCATGACCTGATAAGTGGCCCGTCGTGGCGCACTCCTGACTAGTACACTTGATATGATAACCTGACCTGATATATCTTGAATAGCTGTTGCGACGGCTACCTGACATGACCTGACTTGTATAATTAATTCTGATACCGTGGGCGATTGTGCTTGTACAAATAATCCAGTCATGTCTTGCATCATGTCTAGGAGGGGACTCCTGAGTACCACGGTCAGAAGTACCCACTGAATTGGACTAAGGTTAATAATTAGTATAATTCACTAGTCATGAAGAGATGTTCCCCAGTTACAGGCGATCCCGTTATCCCGGCCGCAAATGATTGGACTTGTAGCATGCCGACGAGTAGGGCACATTTCCAGCCCACTGTTATGTGGGACAACCCTCCATTGTCACTTAAATGATTGAACTCTATTGTCACTATAATGCATGGTACTCTCTAGATTGTCACTATAATGATTGCCTGGATAACCTGGATAGCTGCAGGGCCTGTGACTACTTGGAGCATCTCATTGCATCTTGCTAGTAACTAGGATTGTGATAACCCTAGTTAGTTAATGTAGAAAGCCGTAGGCAATGATTGGCCGTGATTGCTTGGATGGAGTCTAGTCCAGTATAGTATTATCTAGAATTGATTGACTGTAAGACTGTACCAGAATGATTGAAGGATTGTCACTATAATGATTGTCACTATAATGATTGTCACTCCAGATTGTTACTTGACCTGATTTCTTATACTTATCTTGCCGATAAATGGTGAGAGAAACCAAGTTCCGCTCAGACGAAGGGTTACAACTCCGGTCCTTGTTTGGTTTACGGGTTGTAACCTAGCTATCTGAATAGTCCCATAGTTATCTCATCGTATATCATCCTGACATGCTTTTCCATATGTTCTGTCTTTTAGTGATTCTATGCAAGATTGTCTTTTATAATTACCCATCATGCTTTTTCTTAAATTACTGTCTCTTATTATGTAATTATATTATTGTGCTAATTTGCTGGCTTTGGTTCTTATTTTGTGGCCTCCTTTGTGGCACTTGCTCTTCCTGGGGTCTGACCCAGCTGGTTTTGTATGGCCAGATACCGGAGCAGCAGCAAAGGATCTACCTGTCTTCCAGCCCGATGGTGGTCACCAGGCGTAACCAGGGCATCGAGTGGGTTTCTTTTGTTCTCCCACTGTAATATTGTAAATTATTCTTTTGAGGCGTTTAGCCGACGAGCAAGTGTTAGCTCGATTGTACTTACTTACTGTCTGCCTACGGGCTGTAACATGATTGACAAGCCCCGGGGGTTGATCATGTATGACTGAACTCTTGCTAGTCCTCACATTTTGTAACGACTAGCTTCATGATCATCTGGATATGTAATGTTTGGGACGCCTTACAATTGTATATTTGGAGATCTGATATCTTGTGATTATTATTAGTTGGTTGAGATTGAGACAATAGGCTATTTTATGACCTTAAGAGACTGATGGATTGTAGTGAAACCCTCACATATCTAGACAGCCGTGACCGTATAGCGGTGTGGATCCCATTCTGTTATACGTAGCTGGCTGTGTCTGCCCCCGCTCTCCAGTATTCTGGTTCTGGGGCGTGACACAAGTGGATCTCCACCATTCATTCTCTCCACCAAATCCAAGCCATCCATTCCTTTCCATGTTGAACCAAACCACACCAAGTTGGTTTACCATGAACCAGAATGAACCAAGAGCCAAGAAAAAGCAGAAAATAAAATATAGAAAAATTAATAAGCACGAAATTGAAGAATTTAAATACAGAACAAATACATGATAAATATTGAATAAATACATTCAAGAAGTACACGTATAAAAATACTTATTCTGGGAACGGGGAGTGACAGTCATTGCTTATTTTACCATCTATGTCACAATTTCAAGTGTGTATTTTAATATATATATTTATATTGAATATATTTCTAGATGACAAGGTTCAAGACGTCTAATAAATATTTATGTTTTTGTCATCCATTTTTCAGAAAATTTTCTTTTGGAGCTAGCTAGGCCCCTTCAGAACCTAGCGATTCGAACTCGGACTCGGACGTGGGATGCAAAGTGACGCTTTGATAACGCACCTTGTACGTAAGGGCGATGAAGGAGCGTTCCAAATATTTATCACTTTGAACTTGCCGGTTCCTGAGAGCATGTTTTTCCATTATCGAGTCTTGTTTTGAGTAACGATGATCTTTATCACCCCGGTAACATTTTCTCTCTCGGGTTTCTGATTATATTTTTTTGTTATAGCAAGTGTATTGCACATTTTTCAATTGCAGCAACTTGTTGTTGCAATATTTTTTAAAAAAATTACTGTAATATTCTATTTTACGTACTTTGACTGACATATTTTGTACAATTTTTGTAATCCGAAAATAATATAATTCTAGGAGGTTAAACCATTTTTTTTGGTATGTTATCAGCAGGACCGGCCCAGAGGGTGTGTGAGTTAATGGGCCCTCAATAGACAAACCCTCCAAACATGACCCAATGTTACATACAACCCCAGTTAGCCCTTGTAATGGGAAGGCCCAAAGAAGCTCTAGACTCACTATAGTAGTACTTCATAGCTAATATTTTAGTAGGAAGACGGTCCAAAGGAGGGCTAAACCCACTTAGTTATACATAATAAGCTTTATTAACCAAAATGCTAATAACATAATTCGAACCATATAACAAGAAACACATCGAGAGAGCCATTACCGGATGACCAACTAATTTACTTGTTATTTTTAAAAAGTATCTTTTACTATTCTAACACTTAATTTTTTATTTTGTCTTCAAATATTCTTGTTTTTATTTGTTTTATTTGATTGTTAGAAAAATGATAGAAAGGTCACTCAAATAGTTACATTTTAATTATTTTTTAGGCTAAATTGTACTTTGATACCCTCAACTATTCCGATTTTTCAACTTCATACCCTAAACTATTTTACTCAACAACTTAATACCTCAACTATTATTTTTTTTTCAACTTCATACCTAAAATTTTAAAAATTTCGAAAATATCCTTCTCCCTTCTCTCTCTCCCCTTCTCCTCCTCCCCTCCCCCCCCCCCCCCCCCCCCGGCCCCACTCCGGCCACCCCCTCCTCCCGCGCAGCCCCAGCCCCCCTCCCTCCTGCCCCGCCCCCCCCTCCGACCACCCCCCTCTCCCGCTTCCGGCCACCTCCCCCTCCCGCTTCCGGCCGCCTCCCCGCCTCCCGCTTCCGGCTGTCTCCCCCTCCCCCCTCCCGCTTTCGTCCACCCTCCCTCAGCCCCCCCTCCTCCCACGCTACCATGCCCTAGGGGGAGAGGCGGGGGCGGGTGGCCGGAAGCGGGAGGGGGGGGGGGGGGGAGGCGGCCGGAAGCGGGAGGGGGGGGGGGGGGGGAGGCGGCCGGAAGCGGGAATGGGGGGTGGGTGGGGGATAATTTTTTAGTTTGACCAAGGGTAATTTCGTCCAAAAAAAATTTCGGGTATCAACTTGTTACAAAAAAAAGTTTAGGGTATCAAGTTGAAAAGCAGAAATAATTGAGGGTATCAAAGTACAATTAAGCCTATTTTTTATTTGCTACTTTCTTAAAATATTTTATTTTTTAAGTTGATTAATAAAATTGGTATCTCGAGAAGAAAAAAAATACATAAAATTTGTTTAGAAAAACCAAATGTTTTCTATTTATCTATGCAAGAGGCTTCACTTTCATATCCTGCCCTAAGACCCTAGAGTTCTCGGCCCGGCCCTGCTTTATCAGCTTCACACACATCCTTTTCTTTCATTAGTTTGTAGCAAAACAAAGCAGATATAATACTACTACATATTGAATTAAAAACTGCTATGATTCCTGAGTGGATTGGAGTGGTAGTGGTCCCCTACAGCATGGCAAGTATATACTCAAAGCTCTCGGTTGGTTTGGATTGGAGAGGAAATTAGAGTGTCGAGAAAGAAAGAAAGAGCAGCAGCAGATGGTGTTGCCATATGTGCAGCGGCAGCAGCAGCAGCAGCCTAGCTACGATCACGAGAACGTCAACGTAGCATTTGCAGCAGCAGCAGCAGCTGTGGAACGAAATCATAGAGCTAGCTTAGAGGCCCAGTACTGCTGCATGCATTTTGTGTGTGAAGTACAACAATAGCGCGACGAGACATTAATGGACATTGCCTTAATTTGCACCAGCAATGGCGGCAGCAGCGCAACGACGCAGCGGTAGAGCCAGTTAGTATAAATATGGCAATGGCTCTGGACCCCCCCCCCCCCCAACCCCCCCCCCCCCCCCCAACCCCACCCCCCCCCCCCCCCCCCCCCCCCCCCCGGCGCCTATCTAGATTTTTTTTTTTTCAAATTAGCTTTTTCTATTTTTTAATTTGTGATTTTATTACTTTTTTCGTTAATATGGATACCTCAAATATTGTTGCCACTTTGGTACCTTTCTCGTGTTCAACACTATTTCCCGTTATGTCCAGCTGGGGCTCGGTTCCATCGGCAACCTATGCAGAGACGTCACATGGCTTGCGAGCTTGGGAGTATATCTGCCAAATATCACTAGGTCACTGGGCTTCTTGATCTGTAGCCATAGTCGGTCATAAAAATATTATTAAATTTTATATGAAGTTTTTTAGTTTTTTATGTTCCATAATCGATTTTGTTCTGATAGAACAAGATTTGGGTGATTATAAGTCTACAACCAAATGTTTAAAACCTAAATACAATATCTCTCTCTAATCCCTTACACATTGGTCCCACCTCCCCTCTCATCCCGTGTTACATGGGTTCCATTCGACCCCACTATTTCTCCTCCTCTTCTCCAATTGAAGTCGAACACGTAACGATAGTAAGAAAATTGTAAGCATTTGGTTGTAAATATAGCAAAGCTCGATGATAAAACTCGTCCCAAAATACAACAAGAATATTTTTTGTTTATTGGTTCAGCTATTTGAATTATTTTTTCCTATTAAGCTATGTTAAGTCCTAACGAGTCCTTTCACTACAATATTGTTGTTACTCGGTACCAGTTTACACGTTTAAATAATTTTATTTTTATTTTTTAGTTCTTGATTGATATCGTACTTTCACTTTTTATTCTATACTTTAATATATTATCACTAATCTATCTTATCATTATAGTTTCGACCTTTAATCTAACAATCCTGAACTGGGACGTGTGAAAATCAATCTTATGTTTCGGCTATCATATCATATACTCCTAAAATCTCTATTATATTGATTTTTCTACAGTAGCATTCATCTAATGGTTTAATATTACAAAATCCAAATCATCAAAAAGATTTTTTTTTATATCCTCAATTGATAATATATTTAACTTTCCACGAATATATTTTTTACTCTATATTTTATTATATTATCACTTATCTATTTTGGCATTTTTATTTCGATTACACTAATTTTTTTGATATATTTCTTAATTATTCAACACTATGATCCATAAAATATTGCTAGTCTGATAGCAGTCACAAAAATTATTCTTTCAACTCCAAAGACATCTCTTCGGGGCCGGTCTTGAGCTCATGAGGGCCCGAGACGAACTTTGAAATGAGATAGATCCTCATACATAATGTAAACAAAAAATTAGAAAACTAAAACAAAAATAAAATTAAAAAAAATGTTATCACCAAGAATTAAACTAATGACCTCATGTATGCAAGCCTAATATAGTAACCACTACACTATAATTATTGTATGTTAAATGGGGCCCATAAAACATACTGGATATTTAAATTGATTTTTTAGACTATCCGAATCCGTGGGTCCGTCCTGATTGGGCCAGAATCGGGTCTGAATATCTTGTTAATAATAATACTCTATTTCAACCATTCTAATTCGACACATTACATAGAGTTAATTAGTTGTACCCCCATGGTTTGTACGTATTTTGATAGCTGTTTTCGTTGTTTTAAAAATAAAGAATACCCCCCTGATTTATAGAGTTAATTAGTTGCACATTTCTGATGTATAGAAGAAAATGAATAAAAAATTAAACATCCAAGGAGGTGTTATTTATTTTTAAAATAAAAAAAATTGTTACCAAAATAAGTACATAGAAAAGTACAACTAATTAACTCCATTACATAATCTTCAATCATTATGACTGATTGATATTAAATATAGAAAATCATCACTTCTAGACACAAAATCTTGATACGTATCTATTGTTTTGCATTTAATAACATCACAATCAGATTATTTTTCTTTTATCAAAAACGTAAATATTCTAACTTATTATCAGCCCTATTCTCCTACACACGTGTTCGCCATTGACATGCCTAGACAAAGACACGCATGCACTCCCCCCCAAGGCCAACCTTACCCAAACGAGCTTCCATGACGAGCATACCTGTCCCAGAGGTGTTCGGTAACAAAGAGAGCACAAGCCAGTCCTAAACAACATTTTCAAAAGTACAAGTTATGCTCAGCAAAACCACCGTTGCTGTTTCCATTCATATGACAGTGACAAAGAGGGATCTCACCCCTCACTCAGTGAGTCGGGAGCACCAAAGAAAGATTGGAGGAGGGGTGGGTCATTATAGAATGATACGTCTCCCTCTCTCTCTCTCTCTCTCTCTCTCTCATAATAATTCACCACCTTGGCTTCGTAATGGAGAAGCAGGAAAGTGGAAATGGCAACCATGGAGTAAGAAACCAGAGAGAGACACGTGTACGGGAAAAAGAGTCCCCCAATCCTCTGACACGGACTTTGACCTTATAGGTAGAAGATGTGTGAAAGAGGAGAGAGAGAAAAGAATACATTGGCACGTTGGCCGATGCCACCCCCATGTCTTTACATAATTACAATTCAACCCCTACTTTCTTTCCCTAATTAATCACCGTAAAAAAAAGAGACTAAATTATAACTTGATACCCTCAACCATTACTGTTTTTCAACTTGATATTCTCAACTTTTATAGGTACCAACTTGATATTCTGGAAAAGAAAAAAAAAGGCCCAAATTGTTCCTTCTCTTTTCCCCCCACCCTTCTAACCCCCTCTCTCTCCGGTTGCGGGTGGCAGCGGGCGGACACGGGACAGAGCGCGGGAGCGCGTGCGACCGGGTGCGGGGCAGAGCGCGGCGGCGTGTGGGGGTGCATGCGAGCTGGAGCGTGTGCTCGGAGGCGGGTTGGGTGGGTCGTCGGGGCCGGGTGCGGATAGGGGGGTGGTCGCCGGAGGGAGGTGGCCGCCGGAGGAGGGGGGTGGGGGACGGGGGAGGGGGGGTGGAGGAAGTAGCAGCCGAGGGGAGGGTAATGTAGGAATATATAAAAAATTGGGTATCAAGTTAGAAATATAAGTTGAGATAGAGTATTAAGTTAGTACATATAAAAGTTGAGGGTATCAAGTTGAAAAACAGTAACAGTTGAGGGTATCAATTTACAATTTAGCAAAAAAAAAATTATAAATTAGATTAGTTATTAAATTATTAAAATAAGATTTTAAACTATACATAATTTTATTACTTTTAAAATATACATAATTTTAATATAAAATATACATAAATTGAGTGTATTTAATAATTGTAAATTTTATCATGTTTCTAATTTTAGATCGAAATTGAAATTTAAACAATCATTTTTAGTATTTTCAAAATTGAATTATTTTTTTTTTTCAAATCGAACCTAATCTTTATTATTAGGTCGTTCTCCGTCCAAATTGCCTGAAAAGAGAACTACCAAACTTTTTTTTTTCCTATAATATTCTTTCTACGATATGACAATTCACTCTTATAATTTCACAATTCGTGAGCTACAAAGTTATCCCTATTATTTTGTATTAGGGTGTGGTGCAAGGCAAATCAAAATAGGGTTTTGAAGTATTCACAGGGTATGACGTATGATGAACTAGCTTCTGTAGGTTGCTACTTGTTGCTATGAACTCTTCTGCAGTTGAAACTAACAAATCATCATTTGGGACAATTTTCTCCCTAAAATAAAATACAAGAAAAATATTCACATAAAAATGAACGTATAGTGTTGCGAAACTCTAGTTTATGCAGGATAAAATTAAGATACATACAACCTTTTATATATATTTATATATATATATATATATATATATATATATATATATATATATATATATATATATGAGAAGCCTCGCCAAAGGGCCAACGATTGGAGGCGACAGGACTCTGTCACAATCCGAACCCCCTCTCTCTCTCTATATATATATAGAGAGAGAGAATAAGGAAGGTAAGGTGGCTATATGTCAGCCCTCCATGCTATCATCGGGAACAGATCTGCTGTCCTAAGAATTACATGTCTCATTCTATCCCCTCCCTATTTCATGTGGACCACAATTTACATATCTACTCCTAAATTCTATGGTGGCCCACATGTAATATGGGGGGACAGAATAAGACAGATAATTCTCGAGACAACAGATTTGGACTCGCTATCATCGTACACTTGCACATTTTTCGGTCTCGCTATCATCGTACACTTGCACATTTTTCGGTGCATGATAATAGCATGGGGGATGACACATAGTCACCACCCATAGGATGGCACCTCACCTTAAAAAAAAAATAAAAAAAAAAAAAAAAAAAAAAAAAAAAAAATATATATATATATATATATATATATATATATATATATATATATATATAGAGAGAGAGAGAGAGAGAGAGAGAGAGAGAGAGAGGGGTTAATACAAGTAGTAATACGAAATGGCAACAGGTAGCTAATGCAAAATTAGCCGAATAATAGTACTTTCTGGATTCAATTACCAGATTCGGTCACATGGGGTCAAAGGAGAGGCTGGCCCGGTTCAAACAAAGCAAAAGAGGAACTAGGAATGAATGAGAAAAGAATTAAGACCAAAGAGAAAGGAGCATTAAGACGAGAGAACAACATATGCATCTCCCATCTTCCTTTCACTCCTTTTGATGCTCGCTCTCCCACTACCTTACTATTCACTACTCTCTCTATTATCCACTTTTTTCCACTTCCAACAACACCCCACCACCACTGCCACCACCACTGCCACAAGCCAAGTAATGAGCTACTACTGCATCTCTGGAAAAAGTAACATCACTTGACCAACAAATAATGTAAGCATTAACACAAAGGGACCACTGAGTAAAGACTCTCATACTGAATGTAATAATAATTCATCATACTCTCATATGCATTTTGCTAGTCCTCTCTATCTGTACATGTTTTTATTCATAACTTCAAACAACTTAATCCCCTCCCCTTTCTCCCTGTTTTGCTTCCTTCCAGTTCCTCATCAAAAATAAAATAAAAAACAAAAAAACAAAAAAAACAATAATTGGAAACCAATTCTCCCTCTTCAAACCAACATGTACAAGATCCCCCCTCCATGGCTGAGCTTTCAAAATTTAGCCACAATCCCCTCCCATTCATCACATTTTCAAGGATGTTCTCCTCCTCAAAACTGTGACCCACAGACTAAATCAAAGCTCTCACCTGAGTATCCCCTATGTAATGAATAATCAATATCCATAATCGTGGCTCTTCCTCCGACTGTTGCGATCACGAGTTCGTTTCTCAACGGAATTCTATCAAATCCACTGTGAGGATATTGCGCCCTTTTGAACTGTTTTGTCAGTCTTCCACAAAGATCCTGCGGATGAAATCTCGAAATCTTCTCGAGTAGAGCTTCGGGTCCACTGCCGAGATGGAGGAGGGATCCACCTGCAGCGACTTGTAAGCATGTTCGAGCTTCTTGGTGATGTCGTAGTCCTGGAGGATGTCGATGATCCCGAAATAGAGGACTACGTCGTAGACCTCGCCACCCTGTGATTGTATCCACAACCCTCCGTTACCACCACAAACCGTTAGAGGATAGGGTTCGAAGTTGCTCTTTCTGGTCAAGTGCTCTGCTCTAGCATGCATGTTTGATCCCAACCGCGTGATTGGCTTCCTGGTAAGAAAATTGGGTGTTTGGGGTTTTATCATTAGAGCTTTACGAGACAGAAATAAGTGAACTAGGATTAAACTATTGACATTTTATCGTTAGCACGAAAGAAATAATTAAGAAATCATGTTATAACCCTATGGTTTGCAGTTGGAGCAAACAGCTAGGACCAGATATAATGGAACACTCAATCCTTTGCTGGCCAGACAGTGTGCAATGGAGTTGCACAATGATGATGGAAATGCATCATTATGTATAGGAACTAATTGTGGGGCCTGTATAGGTAGTTGGGAAGCCACCCATTTAGACTTGTCTCCTTTATGAATCTAAACTAATCTTCCCATATCAATACAAATAAATTTGGAAATGTTGCAGCGGACACCAAGAGACTGTAGTGTTAGAGACTGTAAAATTACAGTGTATGATCCCTTTCAAAGGGACAGCAATGACTGTAACATATTGATCTCATGGCTTCTTGCACATGAATCGAAGGTGATTACAAGAACCTTACTCCAGTTTATTTTTCTATAATTGTTCACTATATCAACGCCAAGACCAAGTACTCATTCTTTTCTCTAAAATCAAGTTCCATGGAAGATGAAATACGCAAGAGAATTACCAATGATCACAAGAAGGAGAATAACATCTGAAATGACATATTTGTGTATGGCAGAACGAGAGATTTGTTGCTAGCCACGATGGTGGCAGGAATGCGTTAAAAACTAAAATTATCACATCCAACCGGCTGTTTGCAGTTGTAATGTAGCAAATGTATTGGTCATGCCTTCCAGGTATATGAAACACAAGTATAATTTATTGAATACAGAGAATAAGGATATAGGAGATAAGACATACCGGCTGTCCAGAATACCAAGATCCTTGCGTCCTGACTCTGCAAAACTATTTCCAACGGCGAGGCTCCCCTCATGGAACGAGTCTCGCTTGCCAGAATTTTCTAATAAAAAACATGGCTTCATGGGTTAGAATACACATGATATTACATACAGAACAACCATGTTAAGGTAGTTAACTTACTTGGGGAAGCAGAAAAAGGTGATGTCTGCAACTTAGAAGCTGGAATATCGTCACAGAAGTGAAGGCCAACCAATAGACTGTAATCCATGATCCCCTCTGCTTCCAAGAACTCACAATCTCGGTCAACTTGCCTGATCATACATGTGTTGCATCAGATCACATAGGATGAACTCCAGCAAACGGAGAGAAAAAAAATCATTAATTGATCAAATAATAGGTAAGTAAAGTACCGCAGGAGCTCCAGGAACAATCGCCTTTGCAAGCGAAACACAAAATTGAGGTCCAGATCCTTGAGGGTGGTGGTTTCATCAATCTCTCCCTCGGTCTTGTCAGTTGTCCGGCCATAGGACGAGCCTTTGAGATCGAATCGCCTATGGATTCGATGCTCCGAGCAGAACAAATTGCCCATTACAATGAAGCGAACCTGATTGTCACAAATCTTAATTAGCTCTAGAAGAACACTAACGTAAATTTTGACATTGCAATTGAACAAGTAACGAACTGATACCTTCTGCCCGCCAAAGGGTTTCACGCAATGCACGCCAAAGAACTTTGTGACAAGCGAATTCTCGTAGAGACACATGTGTTTGTAGTAACTGGGCAACATCCTAATAAGTACCTGCAAAAGAATGCATAAAGTAAATGGGTGTTGTTTCTGATGTATATCGATCACCAAGATAGAAGCATCATTCATACCGAGGTTCTACATCCTATTGTGCTCTTCCAATCATTGCAATGGGATAATTAAAAAAAAATTGACAATGAAAAAAAAAAAGATACATTCTTATCTTCATTACCAAATTTAGCTTAACTTGCATTGGTTTCACGACCACAAGAATAACTCAAAAGCCATATGCGAACTACTTAGAGAGGATTTTCAATAAAGTCTTGATTCATAGTACCGGAATATTCAAGCATACTAAGAGATACATACATTATGATATCAAACTAAGGAAATGAAAAGGCACATTGTATCATCAAGAGCGATGTCGATCATTCCACTCACAAACAATTGTGGTTGTAGTAAGTTTGTAATCATAATAACAATAATGTGCTTGTTAATTGCAGGATTCACGAACCTTGACTTCCGACTTCTTCACCGTCTTTATCATGAAGCGATCGTCCTGGGTCAGATAGAAGAAGCTCCCACTCTTCCCAGGTGATGAGAGTTCTCTCAGAGCATCACTTCCACAGATGGCCATCATGTAATCCCCGGGATCCACGGCGAACAATTTCCTCAAGTGTCTGATACAGGAACTTAGCAAAATTAACACCAACACAACCTACAAACAAATCTCAATTTGACAGAATTTGCAATCAGACGGACTACAGTCTACCTGAACACCATCGGGCAATAGTCCTTCCACCAGAAGTCGACCGACTGGTGAGGCGGCGTGATCTTGGATCCTTCCGGAGGGAACCTCGTCCAGTACTTCTCCCTCGGGTCGAAGTCCTCCGGCCTCAGTCCCCTCGTCTGCGTCACCGTCGCCTTGCCCACAGAGTACCTGCAAAATCCAAACCCAAAATTAGCAAACCAATCCAAAGAGTAGCCGAATACTTGAAAGATGGGGAGCTAGAACGATCCATACGTAATGCCCAATTGTAGGTTGAGCATAAGATCGTAGTTCTTATGCCCCTTGGAAATGGTATGCCCGGGTTTCTTCACCTCCCCTCCCATCTTGAAACAGGAAGGGCTCCTCCCGATCCTCTGCATCGGCGGAGCGCACTTGTCGAACACCTTGCCGTCGCCATTGCCGTTCCCGTCCCGATAAAGCATGGACGCCTCCAAATTGTCAATGATGTCGCAAGTGATGTCCCCGGCCTCCCCGTCAGACTCCCAAATGCAGATCCTCGGGAAGTACTTGTCTCCGCCTCCGATGCCGCCGGTGCTCCTCCTCCCCCTCCCGACGCTCCCGTCGACCGAAGAGCTCTTGTGGAACGCACTGGCGGCCGGGGAGGCGGAGGCGAGGCCGGGGGCGGCGGCATTGGCCGGGGGGTAGAACGTGCCGGTGAGCTGGCTCCTGCTCCAGTTGCCGATGTAGCAGCTCCCGTCGGGCCAGGTGAAGACGCCGTTCCCCTTGGGGACCCCGCCCTCCCAGTTGCCGTCGTAGCGGTTGCCGTTGGACCAGATGAGGACCCCGCGGCCGGAGATGGCGCCGCCCCTCCACTCGCCGACGTACTGGTTCCCGTTCCTCCACACGTACCGCCCGTGGCCGTCCTGGAGGTTGCGGCGCCACGTCCCCTCGTAGAAGTCGCCGTTGGCGTAGGACTTGGAGCCGTGCCCGTGCTTGCGGTCGGCGGACCAGGAGCCGTGGTAGGTGTCCCCGTCGGAGCCGGTGAACGTGCCGAAGCCCTCCATCCGGCCGTCGCGGAACTCCCCCTCGAACGTGGCGCCGGAGGGCCACGAGAACCTGCCCTTCCCGGAGGCCTTGCCGCGGCGCCACTCGCCCTCGTACATGCACCCGTCGCGCCACAGGTACTTGCCCGAGCCGTGCGGGCAGCCGTGCGCGAAGCCGCCGCGGTAGAGGTCTCCGTTCGGGAGGACCTTCTCCGTCTGCTTCGGCGGCGGCGGCGGATCCGCCGAGGCTGGAGCGATCTTGCGGCTCCGGAAGCTCGAGAAGTTTGAAATCTCCTCCTCCGGTTGCTGCTGCTGATGCTGACGACGCATCGGAGTGCTTCTCGCTAGAGCTCTCCCACCATTCTTCTCTATCATCTGGATCTACTCTGCAGAGAAGACAGCCAAGTTTTTTTTTTGGGAGATGAAAATGAGGAACAAATTTTTGGAGATGAACAAAAAAAAAAAGGTTGGGGGAATGGGGGTGATGGAAGCTATAGAGGCCGGCCCTCCCTCTGGTTTGGTTTGGTTCTTACAAATATGCTTTCTTTTGTTTCTTTATTTCTCTATTTCTTATTTTTTATTTTATTGGGGATCCGCTTTGTAGCTTTAACATTTGCCTGGCATAGGGAACGTTGCAGAAGAACAACGACAGTATATCCGGCCGAGAAGGGGTGTGGTCGGAATGACGGTTATACCCTCGGATTTTAAAGTGGAGAGGAGAGAAGAGTGGAAGGCAACTGTGTCTGTGAGAGCAAATCAATATGAGGTTTTGTATGGAATATTTTAGCAAATGTTCTCGTTTTAAATGCTAAAATATATATATATATATATATATATATATATATATATATATATATATATATATATATATATTTTTTTTTTTTTTTTTTTTTTTTTTTTTTTTTTTTTTTTTTTGAAGCAATGGGTACTTGTGACGAACTCGCCTCCACTGAGGCTCGAACTCCCGACCACTTGGGCCACATGCATCTCTCTTAACCACTAGACTAGAGGTCATTTGCATATATATATATATATATATATATATATATATATATATATATATATATATATATATATATATATATATATGATTGATTTTGTGGGAGTGCAATGGGTGCGACTGTACTAGACCTTCCGAATTTGTAGGTCTCCAAATTTTTTTTATATGCATATATATTATGTATACTAAACTAACTTATGGATACATAATTTAAAAAATCCAAAGATTTCAAACTTATGAATAAATAATTTAACAATTATGAATAAGTAATTTAAAATATATATATATATATATATATATATATATATATATATATATATATATATATATATATATGCATATTTTTTATGCATATTATAATACTAAACTAACTTATGAATAAAAAAATTATAAATTTATTGGCCTTCCTTATGTATACTAAGATAATCAAGTGGAGATTCTCTCAATTAACTTAGGCTATATCTGTTTCCAATTAAGAAATCAATTAACAAGGCTTCTATCGTTTCCAATTAAGGAATTAAGCCAAAGTTTTTCCCAATCACATGTATATTCAAAATTAATAAAAAATCCTAAGACTTAATTGGAAATCATAAAGCTTATATGATTCAAATAAAATCCTATGTATCCTTGACTCTATCAAAACGCCCACATTCCAACTTCTACCACTTCAAAAAAATGTCCACATATACCAAACCACCTCGTCTCCAATTCAGAACTCTTCGCCAATACCCCATGAGCACTCTGAAGTCCCAGCGCCGTCGACAAGCCCGCTCGTCAACCGCCGAAGAAGGTTGTGCACAAAGAAAACTGTTACACAGAATAAGCGTGGTTTTATGGAAAGTTCATGCGAGAAGGTCTCCACACTCATTCAACAAAATTCCAAAATAATTTTATGGGTACGATCTCCTATCACTCTAATTTAATCCTCTAAAATTTTGTAAGTTAATTCGAACTATAAATACATTAAATCATTAGCTAAAGTAGGCCTCCCAAAATTATAATTTTATATAAAAACTTGTCGATCGAGGGTTGTCTCAACAAATCGGACCAACCCGACTCGAACCGTGTGCATCGAAACACACGTACGTTATTTTCAGACGTGTGTGATTTGACGGAATTAAAATTGGTCGTACGAGCGCGACGTACTTGAAATTTCTCGGACGTGTCAATGCGTGTCCGATATGACACGGACATAACATGAATTATTATTATTTCAATTGAAAGATATTCTAGTTGAATGATTTTTCTTAATTGATGTTAATTTTGAATAATTTAATTTTTGAACTTTTTTATCAGAACTTTTTTATTAGAATTTTTTAAATATGAGAATAGGCCTCATTTATTTTTTTCGCATTGGGCCCAATCGTCCTTGACGAATCTCAGCTATATATATATATATATATATATATATATATATATATATATATATATATATATATATAAACTAATGCTTCCATTTTGTGTAAAATAATAATAATTTTAGTTAAAATTGTGGAAATAATTTTTTTCATAAAAAGGGGAGGATTTGTTAGCTTTTTAAAAAGGTGAAAATATATGCTAATTTTTATATTTAAAATGGAAACATATGCTTAAATCTCTTTTTTTTATTACTATTTATACGCACAATAATATTTTTGCTGCCACTTAGCATGTATTGCTACTAATATGCAAACAAGAATTCATACCTTTTTTTTTTTGGGTATTTGCATTTCGTAAAAGATAATAGGTGGAGCTGTATGTGTACATGCAAATCGACACACCCTTATTTTATACGGTGTTATTTGCTGCAAACTTGAAGCCACGTCACGTTTTGTACTGATTTATTTTAGCAGTTGCACAATAACTGCAAGTGAAACTTTAGCTGGTGCTAGAAAATCAATTAATAAAATTACACTAAAATTTTGTAACTTTTCCCAAACGGATGGTAATCATATATAAACATTTACATAATTATGAATATTATTAATTTCCAACGTTTGTGTAGTAAAAATGGTTAAAATTTTAATTGTGTTGTAGTTAATTAGTGACAAAGAGTTGAGAGAGATGGAGAGATGAATTGATCAAGTGTCTGAACCCTAGCTTTAAGGATTATCCATAGGTATCTATTTATAATAGCGTGTTGGCTTAATTAACAACTGAATGCAATAATATATTTACAATATTACAAAGAAATAGACATTAGTTACAACTAACTAAACACTAAATCTTGAGTGTGCACCACTCAATAATCAATCTTATATTAATCTTTATGAATGATGGTCAACATTAATCTTCAACGATAATTAGCATCAGTCTTCAGGAAATAGACTAACACTAATTTATGGGGATACACATATGTATATAAACTTCACCAGAAGCTTGATTCGATCGAAAAACCTGGTGGGAAGAATATTAATCAAGGAAAATAAGTGAGCCAATATTGATACGTTTGTAGGAGTCAAAATATCTAAAAGTTTGACCATCCTAATGTGATTGTCTCGTTAAAATCTTCTTAGTGTGCCAAAAGCTAAGTGAAAAACTGTCCATAAATTAGAAAAAAAAAGAGTACATTAAGGTCAAGTTATTATACTTTTGGATACTCTTCTTCGTTTTGATATTATCCCAAGCAACGAGCGTTGTAATGCAAAAAAGTCTATGCAATCTGATGCCATGAATGATCTTTTGAAAAGTGAACTTCGACATGGACTTTGTGAACATGTCAATCAAGCTTTCTTGGACGCTTCATTCGACATAGCTGCACCATTTCATTGAGCTAAGTCCCGCGAGACTAAGTTTTGTGGGGCGGTTGCAGCTCGGATCTGCTCCATTATAAGGAGCCCCCTGACTGCGAGGCTATTATATTCGACCTGTTACTCCATTTTGCAGAGTTGCTCTATTCGATAAAGCTAATGAATTAGTAAATTATGATTATCGCTTCATGCCATATTGTGCATGTTGTTAGCCTCGCGTACAATTAGATTAATTTGGACGAAAGTCAATAGCGTCAGAGACGCTACTAATGCCGGAGGATGGGTGGTCATTTTGGTACCACGTTGGTTTAAGAGTCATTGATGGCTAACTGGTTGATAATGAATTAAAAATATATTGAAAGTTATTGTTTGTTATGTTAGAAGATCTTAAATGAAAGTCATTTATGAATAGATTAGAAGATCTTAAACGAAAGTCAATTATAGCGTATAGATCAAAAGTTTAGTCATTTCCAAGTGATAGATTAAAAGAACTTTTCTTTAGAGGAAAAAAATTCCTCTCTTCATTTGATAAGAAGAAGACAACGAAAAATATTAAATCATAAAAAAAAACTTAGTCCATACTTGTATATTTGAGAATGACCATAAGATAGTGAGCTTTCGTGTGGTAGAGATATGTACTGATATTATGTTGTACAATTAATGGTAATAGACGAGGGAGATGGAGAGATGAATTCTTAAGTGACTGAATCATTCGAGACTTATTTGTAGACATCTATTTATAATAGTACGATGGCTTAACAACTGGATATAATAGTATCTTTACAAAACCACAAAATAAATAGTAATTCATACATTATTGGAATTGCTACAATCGTCTAATTGTTAGTTACAATTTGTATGATGTATCGCGTTGTTCGATAATCTTGTTAAACATTTTAAGACTTTGGACATTTGTCTTGTAGTTAATTAATTTTTGTTTTATTTATTTAACTCACAATGTTCTCTTCTCAAGCAAATAAATGCAGCTTAGAGCATCTCCAACCCTATTGTGACTTTGGAAAAAAGTTGTTGCCACATAGGAATGACAAAATTTTATTCAAAAGTTCTTCTCCAATGCAATTGTCAAGTCAATTGTGAAGCTTATGTGGCAAAAATTAAAGAAGACATTGTGAAGTTAGTTGTCTTGTTCTAGACAATGCACTTGACAATGCACTTGACAATGTCTTCTCTTCCATGTCATCAATTATGAATAAAAAATATTAGAAAAAAGAAAGAACATGAGTAGTTGTCATAAAAGTTGTCTTGGAAGTTGAAAAAAATAATTTTTATTGTCTCCTCAATACTTTTGAATTGGAGAGAGTTTTTCTGTCTCATTGTCTTTTGAGTTATAATTTTGCCACATAAACAAGACATTGTCTTGTGGCTCATGCCACATAGGAGCCACCTAAGACTCACAACACTCAACAAGACAATAGGGTTGGAGATGCTCTTAGGCATTGTAAAATTTAGTTCTCTTTCAAGATATAAGCCATATCAAACACTGTTCACAGAACATGCGTTTGCTAACTATCGCATTTATATTTTTCTTTTTCTTTCGCAAGTTAGCAGCAACATTTACATAATTACAATAAAATTTAATAAATTACGTACAGCTAGATGCAATACATGTGTACGTAGTATATACTTCGAGTTAATTAGTTGTAGTCCTCTATAATTTGTACGTATTTTGATAACTGTTCCTATTATTTTAAAAACAAAGAACACCGGTTGGATGCTTAATTTTCCACTCACTTTCTTCTATTCTATGTAACAGGAGATACAACTAATTAATTCTATAAATCATGAAGATGTTCTTTATTTTAAAACAATAAAAATGGTTACCAAAATGTGTACAAATCATGGGACTACAACTAATTAACTCATATACTTCAGAGAAATATTTTTTTCTTCTTCTTGGAGTTTCCAAATATGTCCTTCACGTCGCTGTCACAGTTATAGTGGTCCCTCGATCGATCTGTTGGTCGAGTGAGATTATCTAAGCAACTAACTAACTAAATACCAAATGTTTGCATCCCTTAATTAATATACAATCCCCAGACACGATAATAAAAACTGCAACGGAAATCTCACATCATCATCACCCACCTGTTAATTCCTATGTCTGTTAGGGGGTGAGCATTTTCCAGTTTTGGGCAGAAAATCTTTTCTAATAAAAGATTATGTTCAGTTTGAAATAAAAAAAAGGTTTCGATTTTAAAAATATTTAATTTTTTTTATTCAATTTTAGTTCTGTATTTCGATTTCAGTCAAAAATTTAAAATCTAATAATACTTATACAATTATGTATATACCATCAATTTTATGTATATTTTGTGATAAAAATGTGCATATTTTGAAAACAATAGTTTTATGTATATATTTTGAAATCCGACTTTACCTAGTCCAACTTTGACGTAACTTTAAAGTTCAATAGATGTGTGTATAAAATTATATATATTTTTAATATAATTTAGTCACTATTCCAACTTTAGATCCGTTCCATCAAATCCGGACTTGAAATGAGGCTCATGGGACGCTTGTCTTAGGTTCAAAATTTTAGAGGGCACCTTTTTTTATACTATTTAATGTATATAAGTCCGATTTTGAGTAAAAACTCCAGAGACTCGTTCTAATCATTTTAGTTAAAAGGTTCCTTTTTTTGTATAGGGTATCTAAACGTCATATATTACAATACTAAAAGACAAATCAGTTAGTCAGACGACAACTTTTTTGTTTTGTGTGTTTCTTGGAGATATAAATTGAACAAAAAAACAAGTTCTAATTTTACTTATTAGTTTGAAATATCTTTAATTTTATTAGTAATTCGTTATGTCATATATTAGTTTTAATTTTTTTTTACTGTTTTATTTCTCAAATTTGTATTGATAATATTATTGTATCATCATCGACGAAAAAAGTAAATTTTATTAACATTAAACTTTGAGGACACTACTTTAGAGATCGTCTCAGACCTCAAAATCTAAAATTCGGCACAGACCGCTATTAAACAATAAAAATATTTCAACCGAACAAACCAAATTGATTATTTGATTCGGTTCGATGCTAATTTCGGTTCGATTTCAATTTTTAATTTTTATATTTTCGGTTTATTTAGTTTTGACTATTTTAGTTCAGTTAAAATCAGATAACCAAACGCTCACCCCCTTTTGTCTGCCATTTGAATCTTATATATATATATATATATATATATATATATATATATATATATATATATATATATATATAGGAAGAATAATGCTATTTGTACTTCCAAATTGTACCTTCAAACCGTCCTTCCTTACGTGGTAGGTGACGTGATGGCAGTTGACGTGGCAAATTTTAAAATTAAAATTAAAATTAACATTAAAATTAATGTTAACATTAACATTAAAATTAATATTTTTGTTAACATTAAACAATAATATTAATATTAATATTAATATTAACATTAACATCAATATTAACATTAATTAATATTAATATTAACATTAAATTAATATTAAATTAACATTAATATTAATATTAATTAATATTAACATTAAATTAATATGGACAAATTTGGGTAATTAACTTTTTGGGTTAATATTTGTCATATTATTGGTCATGTCAGATGACACATAATATTATTTAATATGCCACGTCAACTGTCACATAAAGAGAAATGTATTGAAAGGACAATTTGAAAGTATGAATAGGGAGGGGAATGCAATGGTCTTTTCTAATATCTCTGATCTTATTTATTGGATTTTATTTCTTTATTTTTCTTGTCAGTGTTATTTGACAAACATTACTTTCTTAGCGCAACCGCAACGTCCTCTGTGCCTGATAGACGGACCATATGCGAGGTCCGTATTGGTCTTGTCTTCTCCACTGCAGAGTTCCTATATCGAAATTGATGCATGTTGAAACAAGAAAACTAGTCTGAATTTTAAACCTTTTTGTGTTCATCATCGGCCAGTTAAAAAAAAGGAAAGAATCATGGCAGACTAACCACCCCAAATTATGTAGTTGTAAAAGTAATATCTTTCCTGAAAATGCAAAGTAATACATGTTTTCAAACTTTTTTATTTTTTTTTATTTTTTTTCTTTTCTGTTTTTAAACTTCAATAATGCTAAGTTTACTACCAAATTCTTACAATCTTTTTTCAACCCCACTCACCAACCTCTTACACATGGGTCCCACCGGATCCCACCATCCCTCACACCCCCCTGCTACATGGGCTTCACCCGACCCCACCACTTACTCCTCTCCTCCAATCGAAACCTGACACGTGGCGGGAGTAAAGGGGTTGTAAGAATTTGGTTGTAGGCATAGCATTGCTCTTTAAACTTTGACAGGGAAGGACTGGTCATGAGTCATGACTAGGGATGGCAACAGGGACGGGTAGGGGCCGGAGATTACGCCTTTCCTTTCTATCTTCGTCTCCGGTTAGTGTTCTTATTCTCATTTCCGTCTTTATTTTCGAATGTGTTTAAATTTTTATCTCCATTTCCGTCTCCGTTAAACAATATAATTTTCGTTCAGTTATCTTTTTTGGGGCTGGATTTCCTGTCCCCTTTTCCATCTATGTTCCCCGTTAAATCTATTATTTATTGTCTAGGTTTATTCAAACAGAAGATGGCAAACAAGATGTCAGAAGACAAGTTTGGTCATTTTTAACATTCTAGTGGAGACATGCGACTAGGTCCTCACTTCTCAGCTTCAGACAACCATGATGATGAATTGATTAAATTGGTTTAGTAGTACCATTACATTCCCATAAATAATGAAAGATCCATGTTTGAAGAAAAATGTTTCCATCTCAGATGAAGTTGTCAGGACAGGGAGTATTATACTTATTATTATTTATATATATATGAACTATCGTGTCGGAGATTTATTGTGGCGGTGAGTACTATATCCATACCCGGTCCCGAATCTAACCGAAAATTTATTTTAATCCACATTCCCGTTTTTAAGTCTCCAAATCCTGCCCCATCAGGGGAAAATGGGGCCATCGACCGATTCGAAAAAAATTGACATCCCTAGCATGATCACTGTTAGACTCTATCTAGACTTATAATATCCTGTTTGGATTCGATTTGACGAAAAAGTAAATTATTTTTATGTTGAAAGTTTATATATATATATATATATATATATATATATATATATATATATATATATATATATATATATATATAATTTGTATTTCCTCACTTAAGCATCTCCCTCTATCCCCATGATCCATGATCACAGTCGTTAGACCTTGTTTAAGTCATTTAACCTTAAGTGTTGACTTGAACCATTCAAATCAACGATTAAGATAAAACGACTTAAATAAGATCCAACAGTATTTCAGGATGGCGGAGGATGCAAAAAATGAGAGGATATGGATCCCTCATTATATATATATATATATATATATATATATATATATATATATATGCAAATGACCTCTAGCCTAGTGGTTAAGAGAGATGCATGCGGCCCGAGTGGTCAGGAGTTCGAATCCCAGTTGGAGCAATTCCAATAAAAATTTACCTGTTTCCAATATATATATATATATATATATATATATATATATATATATATATATATATATATATATATATATATATATAATATTGTGAAAAAAAATTACATAAATAATATATACAACATAAATTAAATCTATTAAAAAGTCAAAAGATACCACTAATTAAGGTCACAATATAAAATAAAATTATTATACATACATTGATAATTCATATATTAGTTATTTGGGAAAAATACAACACAATTGTGATTAGTTTTTTTTTATAAATATGATAACTTAATATATAGTCATATTTTTTAAATAAATAGTGGTTAAAAATAATTTATGTCAAGTAAACGAGACATTAAGCTAAAAAAAGTAAACACTAAAATAAAATAGAATCACTATTTATTAGACTAAGTAAAGGAAAATATATTTATTTATTTGTAAAAAAATATATTCCAGTTTTATTCTCTTTCTATCTCTCGTTTTAGTCCTCTCTAAAATTAAAATTATTAAAATATTATCTGCAATCAGCAATGTCAAATGATAGATTAAATGGATTACCAATTTTATGTATTGAAAAAAAAATGCTAGAAAATTTAATTTGACTAGGAATTTGCTTATAGAGATGCAAGAAGAACATATTTTGCTGATAGATTAAATATATATTTTCAGATGATGCATAATGGTTGAGGATACTGAGAAGAAGTATTTGACAAGAAGGTGATGTCAAGAAGAAAAAAAAAAGGCTTGAGACAAAGTTATGCATAAACAAGTTGATTTTGTAACATGAAAATTAAAACAATAAATAGTATATGTTTATTTATTTTATATCTTTTTGGTACCCTAAAATTTTTATATGTATTTTTATTGTTAGATTATGTCATTTGAAAAGTAACAATGTTATTCAATTTACTATTTATAGTGTTGAGAAGTAAAAAAAAATGGAAGGGTCCAAATTTTGTTACCATACAAAGCCTCAAAATTCTAGAACCGACTCCGGTCAAAGGGTACAACGCCTTTGTGTTTAAAAGGCTATTTACCATAGAGGAAGAAGAGGATTGAGATCCCCTATCATATGTTTGTAGAGAAGAATTCGAACATGTGCCTTCAGCATCGGAATTCCGTTGCTACCACTATGTCACAACTCATGAACTATATTCTCCTATTTGCATCGACATTACTAGACATTATAATAGAAATTGACATTAGGGTATCCCAATTTGGAAGAAGATTACATGGTTTTGTCGGTCCAAGTATGTTGGAGAGAAAAAATTGATGCAAAGACGAGACAAGTAATATCCGAGTTAACTAGCCACTAATTGTGTAAATAATATCTGACCTAGGAACACCTTGTCAAAAAATACAAATTGTCCACTAGAAATTATCATGAAACTATATTCAAATCCTAACCAAACCCTTTACATATTCATGAACTTTGAAGTGAAGAGCCCTCTTCTACTACACTAACAAGGATCAAATTGAAAAAAAAAAAAAATATTTATTAGTCAATTAATCTAGTATGATCATTGAACTGTCAACAAATTCCGAGTTGATTGGTTTATACAGAAAACAAATGGTATGGATCAAATTTCTGTTCTTAGTTGTTCCAGAGGATAATTTTTAAGCAACTTTCTTAATTCTCATTAGGTTTTTTTTGTTTGGTACTACATTTCGTAAAGATCAAAATGTCCTTATATAAAAACAAGATTGTTGTTTAGCTATTATATTTCAGGGTTGCTAAAGAAAATAGGAGAACTCTACTATGTACATTTTTAATTAATTAAGTAATATAAATTTGACGAATATTTTAACATTATTGAACTATTAATAAAGTATGAATTAATCATTCTATACAGAAAACAAATGACACACGTTAAAACAAATGAAGGGGACAATTCCAGTTGGAAACTTTGTTTCTTTTCGGACATAACTTTTTTTTTTTTGGTTTGGTTTATGCTTTGTTCGGTAGAATATATAAATTGTAGTTTTTGGTATTTCTTGTTAGAATTTTATTGTGCCCTGTCGATTCATGAGATGAAGAACATAAATTAAATTGATTGCGGAAGCGTACCTAAATCCATTGCTTGACTTGATGGATGTTGAAGCAATCGTCTCTTTATTGGGTTCGATCTTCCAACCCGCTACGGCCCTTAATAACAAAGATGAAATCTTTATTCCTCTCTTTGTTGATGGGGATACTGAAGAGAATAGAGAAACCCTCTCTTTGGAAATAAATATTATGTTTGTTCGGATTTTTCTACTTCCAATTTGTGGAAATCGATCAAGCCAATTTCTTTATTATGCAACCAAAATAATCAACCATGGTATAGGGAAGAAAAGACATCAGTAATATTTTCTAGTTCAGTGACTATTTGACTTTGCCATTTGCTATTCCAATTGAAATTTGTCAATTGTGGTCGCTTTACAGTTGTATTGATCTATGGGCTCTTTGTTGCAACTTTTAATAGATACATTGATTTTTATTGAAATGATAGCAAGAAGTTATATTTCATTCAGAAAAATGTCTTTCTTCAAAGTTTCTGGTAGCTTCTTCATGTCATGATTGTAAAAATTTTATGTTATTTTAAATATGCATGTACATAAGATTTTGGATATGATTCGGTTTTATAAAATTTAGTCAACATTTAAATTTTTTGGTGCCTTTTGTGACTAGTAATAGTTGTCTAATATTTTAAATAGACCAATTGAAACAAGATGTCGCCAAAGTGACCTCTCTTGCGTAGATAGTATATGAGGGATGTTTGATGTTTATGTGTGTACATTCATGCGGGTATTAGCCGGCCCAAAGGAAGGTTAATACTTGGCCGAATTGCACACATACTTGTGGTGATAAATGTGTGACAATTATACGATTTACATGTGAATAATAATCCGATCCAAAGATAGGCTTATTATTTGACATGACTTATTGTCAACGTTTGATCACTACACCAAGAGTACCACTTGCAGTTAATATCACTGTCCAAACACTTGATATTAATGATGTACTAGGTATCTTGAGATGGGGTTCACCATTATTTGAATTTGTTTGACTATCTTTTATTCTTTGGTTATTAATTAGAGCATATTTGTTTATTTATTTTTTGTTCTCTTTTCAGCTAGTGTTGCTACAATATCTGCTAATCTGAACTCAATTCCAATGCTTAACGGGACAAACTTCAAGGACTGGAAAGAGAACATATATATTGTTCTCGGCTGCAGGGATCTAGACCTTGCACTTAGGATTGAGCGTCCCACTACTCCTAAGGATGGCAGTTCATCTGGTGACAGAGCGAACTTCGAGAAGTGGGAACGCTCAAACCGCATGAGTCTAATGATCATAAAGCGCGGTATTCCAGAGGCATTCAGGGGTGCAGTATCTGATGAGGTTACTAATGCCAAACAATTCCTTGCTGAAATCGAGAAGCGATTTGCAAAGAATGATAAGGCAGAAACAAGCACACTTTTGTTGCGCTTGATTACCATGAAGTATAAAGGCAAAGGTAACATAAGGGAGTACATCATGGAGATGTCTCATATTGCTTCAAAACTTAAGGCACTTAAGCTCGACTTGTCGGATGACTTGCTCGTTTATTTGGTATTGCTCTCACTTCCTATACAGTACAATCAGTTCAAGGTCAGTTACAACTATCAAAAGGAAAAATAGACTCTAAATGAGCTCATTTCGTACTGTGTACAAGAAGAAGAGAGATTGAAGCAAGATAAAACTGAAAGTGCTAATTTGGCTACCATCCCTAAAGACAAGTATACGGACACTAAGCGAAAGAATACAGAAGCTACTAAGGGTCCAGTGCAAAAGAAACAACAAACTGAGGCTAATGGTTGTTTCTTTTGTGGCAAGCTGGGACACGTAAAGAAGGAATGTACAAAGTACCACGCATGACGTGTAAAGAAAGGTACATTTCTTAATTTGGTATGATTTAGCTTCAGTATTAAGAAACACATGGTGATTAGATTTTGGTGCAACTACTCACATCAGTATTTCTATGCAGGGTTGCCAGATCTACCGAAAGCCAATTGATGGTGAAAGACACATCTATGTGGGAGACGGCAAGTCGGTAGAAGTGGATGCAATAGGACAAATTTTGGATATTAGTTATTATTGGATTTGATAGACAATTTTATCTAAAGCTTTTATTGCACCGTCTTTTAGACGAAATTTAGTTTCAGTTTTTTTTTGTTTGACAATCTTATTTATCATTGTTCATTTGGGAACAATAAAGTTTGATCTATCTTTAAATTCAAAATAATATTGGTATTATTTTTATTTTTTAAATATTCATGACATGCTATTATCACTTGAAACTATTGCGTCCTATAAAGAAATCTTGCATATGGAACCACGTGGTACTAAACACAAAAATAAAGAAATTTTTTTAGACGAGAAGTGTAATATTTTTTGAGGATGTTGAGTTTGGGGAAGAAATAAAGTCAATGACATTGTCTTTGAGGAGGAATCGATTGCGATTCCTACTATCACTTTTGACGATATGCAAGATTCTGCACCTGTCATTGATCAAGAAGTGAATTCAGAGCCTCAATAAGACAATGTCGAATTACCTCTATAAGTCGATGTTGAGCTACCTCAACAAGACAACATAAAGGCACGCCCCATTCAAGATAAGATAATTATTTCTGAGGAACAAACTCAACAACCTCAAGAGAAGAGGAAGAGATTGTTTATTAAAGAGACTTTCTCTTCGGTTTCTTTGAAAGACTCTTTTAAACCAATCATAGTACTTGTTGTACATTTTAATATTGAGCTACATCAAATGGATGTCAAAACGGTATTTCTCAATGGTAACATTGACGAAATAATTTATATGGTGCAATCAGAAAACTTTGTGTCAGAAGACCCAAAGAATATGGTTCGCAAACTGACAGAATCTATTTATGGACTCAAGCAGGCTTCTCGTCAAAGACACTTTGAGTTTTAACAAGTAACTATCTCGTTTGGTTTTGAGATGAACACTGTTGAAGATTGTGTGTATCACAAGTTTAGTGGGAGTAGAAATAACTTTCTGGTTTTGTACATTGATTGAAGTATTTAATGCAAACCAGGTGACACATCTCGTTAAAGGAGACAAATTCGGTCTCAAATAAGTGCCCTAAGGTTAGCCTTAAAATTAAGAAAATACAATAGATTTTTCCTTCATGATCAGTTGTAGGGAGTCTAATGTATGCATAAGTATGTACGCGTCAGGATATTGCGTACATAATTCAGATGTTAGGCAGATATTTAAGCATATATGGATGGATCATTGGGTAGCAGCCAAACTACTTAAGTAATTAATAGAGAACAAGAAATTATATGCTCTTTATAGGAGATGGAATAATTCTGGAGATCATAAGGTATTCCGACTCCGATTTTGTTAGATGCTAACACAGCAGGAGATCCACATCAGGTTATGCTGACTAATGGAGATATATTTTTGATGAGTGTCAAACATGCACTCATAATTTCTTCCATCATGAAAGCAAGGTTTATAACATGCTGTGGGGTATCTATTCAGGGAATATGGTTGCGAAATTGTCACAAGGCTGCGCCTACAGTACGGTATTGAAAGGCCACATGAAATTATGGTGTGACAATAAATCAACAGTACTGTATTCCAATAACAACAGAAACTTGTATAAGTCAAAGGATATTGACATAAAGTTTCTAGTTGTGAAGGAAAGAATTCAGAATGGTTATAGTGTTCATATAGCACAGTAGGACAAACTCCATGTTAGCGGATCCGCTCACAAAAGCATTATCACCCAGGGTCTTTCATGAGCATACTGCTCATATGGGTGTTAATTAAGAATATGGCAATATAGTGGGAGTTTGTATTTTATGTATTTGGGTGCTATTTGGTTTTGGACACATTTATGTATTAAAGTATTTTGGATATTTATCTGATCAGATATATGGAAATTCAGTTCATTCTGTTTTCATTATGTTAAAGTATTGATCTCATTAAAGTTAAGGAGGACCAGTTGGAAATAGACATGTATTGATCACATTGCGTGTAATTTCCATGCTACGCATCCATGATTGATCTATGTCGTTTAGCTATATTGGTATATGTGATCATTGATGGTTTAGTTACGCTATATGTGACGAAGGCCGCTTTGATCCTATGTTGATATGGTTAATGGACGAGATTGTCTGGATATACCCTAAGGATTAAGATAGCAATTTATGAGCTCATTAAGGTTAACACAATTATAAGGTTACATATGTGGCCCAGTGGGAGATTGTTAGAATTATTCAATAATTATGGGGCCACACATGTAAAATTAATTGTGTTTGGGCTATCTAAATAATTAAGCCAAATTAAAGTGGTCTATTTGAAAATTGGCTTAAGGGTATAATTGTCATGGAATTAATGTGTAGATACCGGAGATAATTCTAATTTGATGAGGGACCAAATTAGAAATATCATAACACACATATCTATATATATGTGTATTCATTAGGGTTATGGTCCCCAACTCATACGGCCACCAAAGAGAGGGTTTCTCTATTCTCTTCTGTATCCCCATCAACAAAGATAGGAACAAAGATTTTATCTTTGTTATTAAGGACCGTAGCGGATTGGAAGATCGAACCCAATAAAGAGACGATCGCTTCAACATCCATTAAGCCAAGCAATGGATTCAGGTACGCTTCCGCAATCAATTTAATTTATGTTCTTCATCTCATGAATCGACAGGGCACAATAAAATTCTAACATTTCTTTCCAACGTACACAATTATAATTTATAGTTTTGGGACAATACAATACTTTCTAAAGTACAATTCCCTTCTTCACATCTTTTTTTTGTTGTCTCTCGAGGGAGGTCAAATAAGTATGTTCGGTAGAATATATAAATTGTAGTTTTTTGTACTCATAACAATTTTAATATTCTTCAGAGAATGTTATTAAATGCCATTGCCATTTTTTAAGGGCATTCTTATAAGTACAAAAACAATTTAGAGAACTGTCTGAGCTCTCTAGTCTAGTGTTATTAGAGCGGACATATAGAGGAATTTGCAAGATTCGATCCCCCAATCCTGTGTGGGCGTGAGATTTCAAAAAAATAAAATAAAAAATTCAGAGAACTTATGATTCCCTCACAGTTATGTTGCAAAAGGTTACTCGAAGTATTTGCATTTTAGATAGTTGGAACTTCTTAATATCAAATAGAGGCTAACCCAAGCTGTAATAAATACCCTCTCTCACAGGATTTTGATAGCTCCATTGAGTTTATTTTTGTTCGCCACCAAAAATAAGGCCGTCTCCAATGGAGATTTTTAAAATTGGGTTTCTATCCTATTTGTCATTGTACTATATGCAAATTTTTATCCTAGTTAGACCATCTCCAATGATGATTTCTAAAATTGAGTTCTTATCCTACTTGGCATTGTACTTTAAGGAGATTTTTATCCTAGTTGGAAGAGTTTCTACATGGCAATTTATAAGGGCACATAAGAATTTGATCGGGGCTAGCCAGGATTAGGGCTAGCCAATGTTTGAGGAGATTTTACTGGGGCTATCCAAATATTTCACTCGTGGGGCTGCCCAAACCCCACACCCCCCAAACCCCAAAAATCAATCTCATTTCTAAATTTTACTCGCTCTCTTCACAAACCCTATTTCCCCTCATCATCTTCTTCTTCTTCTTCCTCTCCACCATTTCCCACTCCTGAAGCTACATATTATTTTGGATCTTCTTCTCCACCATTTCCCAACTCTCTCTCCCTACGATGGCACGCAAACGTTCTTCTCAATCAAGGTAAGAACCCTAATACTTAAAGTTGTCAATTTTTTCCCAAAACCCTAATAATTTAGTTCGAAAAATTCAAGTATACATTGTAATGGAATGATAGTTAAGATGACGGACAGTCGTTTTAGATGATCACGAATTTGTAATGGAATGATAGTTTAGAAAATCTCGAGTCGACTAGGACTGCCCATGTTTCTGGTAGTCCTATGTACTATTAGGACTGCCAGAAACTGTGGCAGTCCACTTGTACAGCAAGTATAACACAGGACTGCCGCACTTTGTGGCAGTCCTTTATACATCTAGGACTGCCACAAAGTGCGGCAGTCCTGTGTTATACTTGCTGTACAAGTGGACTGCCACAGTTTCTGGCAGTCCTATGTACTGTTAAGACTGCCTGAAACTGTGGCAGTCTACTTGTACAGCAAGTATAACACAGGACTGTTGCACTTTTTGGCAGTCCTTTATACATCTAGGACTGCCAAAAAGTGTGGCAATCCTGTGTTATACTTGCTGTACAAGTGGACTGCCACAGTTTCAGGTAGTCCTAACAGTATACAGGATTGCCAGAAACATGGGCAGTCCTGCATTGCACTTCTTATTTGCTGTTTGCTAAGTATTCTTCGATTGATATTAAATATTCGTAGTCACGAGCCGAATCCGAAGACGAAGGACGTTGAGGTCGAGCCTGAAAGAAAATGTCCTACCGCATCGGAGCGGAAGGCACGTGAAGCTGAGCGGGTTCGCGATAAACCAATAACGATAAGAGAACCGGAGGCACCCACTCAGACTACAACACGTCGAACCAAACGCGTTGCAAGTAAATCGAAGCAACAGAAGACTCGCCCTGATTCTTCCTCCTCCGATGATGATTTTGTTCATAGAGAGGGGGACGATGGTTCCGGACCTTCTCACGAGAAGGCCGCTTCTGATAGAGCTAATCGGAAAGTGATCCCAATCGGTTGCTCACTATTGAAGTCTCTGCCTAACCAAATATCTTACCAAATTTGGAAGGATCTGGCAAGTTTATTACCTTAGATGTAAATTGACTTTTGAAAATAGTAGTTATATTTTATATTTATATATTCTTTATCTTGTTTTATTTTCAGAAAAGCTCGCGTATCTTGCGGGTCATTAACCATGCTAAGATGTGCAGTACACGGGATTTTGAAAATTTGAAAGAAGGTGTATCTGGGCTTAGTAATTTGCTGTAGAAAGGAAGACGGGACTCCAACTCCTCGTACAGCTTTGCTCTAACCTGTCTCCATCCGTCTTTAACGGAATAGCCTAGATGTCTTGCAAGAACATGGTACCCACAATGTCCATCTTTAGGCACATCTTCAATAGACCAAATGTACTCCCGTATCGCAGGATAAAATATATGAATGTACATGTCGAATGTGACACCAACTATTGTTTTCTGTTTCTTTCGTTGAATAGGAATCTTTTCATTCCTCTTTGGACAAACGAACCTTTTCACGCTTCTTTCAATATGCTCAAATAATGATAGTTCTCTTCTAGTAGACTCGAGATTCTTCTTCTGTGTTCTTGTAAGTCTTCTTGGTGGTCTACCCTTCGGGGCAACGACAACAGATGGCTCATGCACATGACTACTTACCGGGTGGGCAAGTTCTTAAATTTTAAGTTCAATAGACTTCCTCTCAGGTTCTAGTGCAACACACCATCTTGCATGAAGGAGTTTAACTTCTGGCAAGAAAAAAAATTATCGTGACTGTCCACTATAGGCATGACTGACAACTGTCTCCAACATTGATCAACGACCACTACTGGAATAGGTCTACATTGACGTCGATATTCGTTGATCTCATGAGCACAAGGAAGGCCGAGAGAATGTCGATGTGTACAACCATATTCTTCGGTATCAAAACCAACTAAATTTGCCCGAGCAATCTCATCAAATAGCAACACTAATGCATAGTGAGACAATACATGGACTAAATCAGACAACAACTCTCCTTTCCTATGTTCGTGCTTTACAACATTCAGGCTCATCTGAAATGAAGCCTTTATCTCATTCACCGTCGAATTGATCATTAGATTTATCGACTGCCAAACTGACACAAAACCACCGACCGATGAACGTAGATATTTCTTCAGTGTTGAGTGTGAACCTTCGGCACGGTTGGTAGTGGTCGTGCCGTAATGCTTTACCTTATTCGTCCATGCTAAGACGAAATCTTCTTTATGTGGATCAACCCATGTGTCTTTGATATAAAATATACATGGCTTGTTGCTACTTTCCCACTTCTCTTTGAACTCCAACCATGCTTTGTCAAAAGCGTCTACAATATTTGTTCGCTACACAAGGGTCCAATCGTTATAGAATTCTGTGAAATGGTCCATATCAAGTTTGTCGTCTACTTTTTCAAACCTGTTCTTGTATTGTGCTTGAATATTTCGATTAATATGTCATGTGCATAGTAGTCTACGAGCATGAGGAAATACGATATCTATAGCATTCATCAATGCATATTCTCGATCGGTGACAAAAATAGACGGCTCTTTGTGTCCAGTGTAAAGTGTCTTCAATTTGTTCAATGCCCATGTATAGTCATCTACGGTTTCATTCTTCAAGAAACAAAATGCAACTGAAAATGATTTACCCGTTGACATGAAGCCGACAATGTAGAAAAATGGCATCTTGAATTTGTTAGTCTTGTACGTGCAATCAGCCACCAAGACATCGACAAAGGACCGTGCCAAATACGTACAATCCGAATGCGCCCAAAACATAGAAGTAATTTTATTAGACGGCGGATGTCTTCTATGGTACTCCACATAGTGATTGTCGGCAAGTAACTTCAAAACTTGTTGCATCGCCATTATTTCTCTTAGGGTATTTGTCCTCGATCTCGAGAGTGCATTGTAGATTGTCCTCATCGTAGACTTGTTCTTTTCATTCTTCTGGCGCACCGTGGAATAAATTTGTTTCGGTCCAACTCCGGAGCTGGACAATTCTTCAACTAACTTCTTGTCCTCTTCATTTAACCTTCCGGTATAGGGATGACCAGTAAGTGTCTCCGCCAGCGTATGATTGTGCATCCCATTTCTGACATCAACTGTCCACTTTCCACCATGTCTTGAGACAAGCACTATCTTGAAAGGACAACCACACTTTCTGGACCCTACCGCCTTTTTCGGGACTTTTTTGGGCACATTATTCTTTTCTGTGATGAAGCCTAAATGTTCCACCTCTTTCGCATTCAAGATCAACAGTTTTACGACACGACGGGCCTCATAATGACCTTAAAATGACAAGGACTGTGTTTGCTTGCCTTTCAACTTGTTTGCACCATTTTAATGCTTCTTCATAAGATTCAAAGGCGACATCCGTTGAGAATATATTACTCAAGTCAATGGAAATAGGAGGTGGTATGCCCTACATTAAATTTCCAAAAAAATTGCCAATCATAATAACAAAAAAATACAATATGAACAACTTCAGGACTGTCAAAAAAAATTGGCATTCCTTCAGGACTGTACAACAGGACTGCCAGACAGTCTGGCAGTCCTTCGTGTTTTATATACTGCCAAAAAGTCTGGCAGTCCTATTTTACACTAGTTCTACACATAGACTGCCGCATAATATGGCAGTCCTTCGTGTTTTATGGACTGCCAGAAAGTCTGGCAGTCCTGTTGTACAGTATTTCTACACATAGACTGCCACGTAATCTGGCAGTCCTAGTTACTTCTTGAACTGCCATATTTTGTGGCAGTCCTATTTTACACTAGTTCTACACATAGACTGCCGCGTAATATGGCAGTCTTTCGTGTTTTATGGACTGCCAGAAAGTCTGACAGTCCTGTTGTACAGTATTTCTACACATAGACTGCCGCATAATCTGGCAGTCCTAGTTACTTCTTGGACTGCCATCACTACTAAAGTATGCTCTATTAGGGACACGTAATTTAGCGACGGAATAAAATAACGTCGCTACATATTGAATATAGCGACTCCTTTTGATAGACATCGCAAAACATCGCTGAATAGCGACGTTCCGCGACATGAGATAATGTACGTCGCTGAATAGCGACGTTCAGCGACAGACGTAACTTAAGTTATGTCGCTACATAGCGACGTTCAGCGACGTCAAAAGCAGACGTCGCTAATGTTTTAATATATCCCGTTCGAAACTTTCATTTCTCCCTTCTCTCTCTCCTAAAAATTTTCCTCCGACGACAGCAGCCTCCGACGACGACGAAGCCCCCCTCCTCGCCGCCTCCCTCCTCCGACTGAGCCACCCTCTTCAGGTAAACCTTAACCCTAGCCCTAGTTATCTAGACACAGACACGGACACAAATGTGGGCACAGACACAGACGTCGTCCCAGCCTTACATTTATAACCCTCCCTTTTCCTCGCACCCACTTCCCTTTCCCTCCTCCAACCCGCCGCCGCCGCCGCCGCCGCCTCACCCTTCCGTCGACGAATATTTTATGGGCCACGTCCTCTCGAGCAGCACCCACTGCCCGCTGCATCACCAGGGCTACGACCTAGTTGAACTAGGTTGTGAACACTTGGTAGTGTTATTTTATGAAGAAAGAACCATTTTGATGCATTTTGTTTGCAACGTGTATGGTTTGATAGTGAGCTTGTAGCAAATAGACAAGTTGGTGCTTCTCTATATTATTGTAACCCTAATTTCACCAGAATTTTGGGTATGATAGTAAAGTGGCACAAAGCTAGCTAGAACTCTAGCTCTTTCTGTACAAATTAGGCAGCTTTAGATTTAGACCAGTTCTTCTTTCAAGCAATGTTGGGGCAATAGGAGTAATGTCTAGAGAATGAAGTGAACTCTTTAATCTGACTTAAAATGTTTTTGTTTGGTTTTATTCTCTCGATAGCATGAGCTAGCTGTAAAAGCAAACGAATTAGAGCTTGGGGTCAGTAGCAAGCACTTTAATCTGTGGTTGAAACAAAAGCTTGCCGAGTAAGTGTTTAATTGCTGCTGCAAACAACAATTAAACACTTACTCGGGTTGTGTGTGTAGATGTAGAGGTAGAGGGGACTTGTGCACAATAATGTGTGTGTGTGTGTGTGTGTAGAGGTAGAGGGGACTTGACCTAGCCCTAGGTTACTTTATGGGAAGTAGGGAGAGCTCGGGTTGTGTGTGTAGAGGTAGAGGTAGAGGAGACTTGTGCACAATAATGTGTGTGTGTGTAGAGGTAGAGGTAGAGGGGACTTGCCCTAGCTAGCCCTAGGTTACAGTATGGGAAGTAGGGAGAGCTCGGGTTGTGAGTGTAGAGGTAGAGGGATGGATACACAAGGTATCACTTCTATTTTCAGGCCTTGTTCAGTAGAGAACACAAGTGTGTGTGCAAGGTCTGTACATGGGACAACATGCCAGGAAATAGGGAGTTGTAGGGTGTGTTGATGGATAGTGTAAGGTAATAGGTAAAGTATATTATTGGAAAATTAAGTAGTTAAGGTATTAGTGTTAGTTAAGTTATTGATGAGTATAAGATACTATAATAGATAGTATATGATAAGGTAATAATAGAGTGAGTATTACCTACTAGTAGCTAAGGTATGGGTTATTACCTTAGTCTAAGGATTGGATATTAGGTAAGTGTCAAGCTACCTATGGGTTACATACCCCCATGTAGTAATATATATGAGATACAATTTCATTGTTCAGGTTATCCAACAGAAATCATTACTCAAATTATGAAGATACACTACTCATTATAATAAATACTTAGAGTGCAAAAAACACACACACACATATTATTAAGTGAAATACAAGGTAGACAAAGATACGAGGATATATAGATAATAGGTTAAGTGGTGATTTCTTAATGCAAGTATGGTAGGATTTTGGAACTCAGATGCTCCCGCAGATAGGAAGGCCTTTTGGTTGGCCCACTTCAAGATAAAAATTTTGTTTATTTTTAAATTTTAATAATTATTTGTGTAAATTATACAAATCTTTCTATTTTACTTCTTGTAGAGGACCTATTTCTATCCACCACACCGGGCGGCGAAGATCGAGGCCCAATTTTCTGTCGTCGCAGGCAAGCTTATCCGTGATGCGATCCACGACCAGAAGTCTCGTGATCGCTCCGGAAAGCCGATCCATGGTTGGATTATGCCAGAGCAGTGGACTGCGATGAAGGCTAGATTCGGCGAGACCAGGTACCAGGAGCGGTCTGACAAGGCCAAGGTGGCACGGTCGAGTGCCAGTAAGTGGTGTAGTGGAGCATTTTCGTCGTCTGGTACATTTCCTTTACCGGACATTATTTTATATATATTTGGATAGAATGTTTAATACTAATAATAGATAATATATTTTAACAGGTAAAAAAGGGTGAGGACCCCAACATGGTGACTATTTTCCTGGTCACCCATCGGAGGGCTGGGGAGTTTATTGATGAGAGGGCGACGCAGGCATATGTACGTTCTATTCTTTATATTAATTTACTATAATTTAGAAAACAGGAAAATAGATATCAATATAGACTTTAGCAAACACTTAGACGTTAGCAAACAATGTTCTAGGCCGAGTTTCTTCGGCTACAAGAGGAGGCGGCTGCTGCTGCTAGTGCGCCAGCAGAGGGAGGGGCTGGTACTTCCTCCCAGCCACCTACAGCTCTATCGTCGGACGACCTCTGGATGACCGCCGTTGGTGGTCTTCAGAAGGGTACGTACTACGGTACGGGATCCTACGACGCCTATTTGGCTTCAGAGTCGTCCCGGACCCCCTCTGTCAGTGCGTATTCTCCAGCTTTGCAGGCGTCATCACGAGCTCAGGATATTGGTTGTCAGATCGATGAGCTGCGTCGTGAGTTGTAGCAGCAGATTTCTGATCACCATACCGCAGAGCGACGATCCGACGATCTGATGATCACCGGACGATTTGATGCGGTCGAGCACAGTATACAGGAGCTGATGAGTTTGCAGCAGGCTACAGCTGCCAGCTTGCACACGCTCACCGAGTCTACAGAACGCACAGAGCGTAGACAGGTTGAGCTGGAGGGATCGCAGAGGACCGTGGCTGCCTCACTCACCCAGCTACATACTTCTCTTGAGGAGAATACTCAGAGGATGGTGAGTACCCTTGCTGCGCATGGTGACCGACTACGAGAGCTGGAGCAGATACGTCCTCCCGGTCCATCGACGATGTCGACTCCAGACGTTGTACTGCCTCCTCCTGCCCCTGTGGTGCAGCTTACACAAGAGCAGTATGAGTTCATGTTATCCCAGATACGGTACAAGGATCCTCAGTGATCCAGTAGATTTTTTTATCATCTTTGTGATGGAACTGGGGATTCCCAGGACCCTTTCTTTGGTGTGCGTATTGATCGATAGAAAGTTAAAAAGATCTAATACGCGTTCTAACCCTTCATAGGCGGAAACTAGGGTTCACGAATTATACCTGCGGCGGAAAGAAGATAAGTAATTTCTGGCAATCTCGATCGGACGACCCCAAGATCTTCTGTACGTATTCCTTCCTCGAGTTGGACGTTGTGTGGGCGACGATCTTCCAACCTTTTCTTCTTCTTGGCAGCCTTCCCTTTCTCTCCTTACGTAAATCACGAATTTAGAGAAAGTATTTGATTTCTGATCAGTCATCTGGCGGTCAGAGAATAGAGGATATATATAGGCTACGGCAGGGACCATGAGGAGAAATTAGGTTAGGTCTCCTAACGGATCTGGATATCCCGTGTTCAGTCCGAACACACAATCCAGGCCCGTTAACAATAGCTCGGTCCACTAATGAGCAATTGTTGCACTACCTTCCTAATCCCAAATTATGTTTGTGGGCTCCTTTTATTATATGCTCGTTTGGCTTCCCATGTTAAGATATCGTATGTCCGTCGATCAAATTAAGTTACTAACAACTATATTGATTCGACATCTTTTATCCTTAAGTAGTACCGCTCAACTTTATTTGTCATGTCGGATATAATCTACCTGCAGGGTTTACATGACAATCCTTATGAGCTCCTTAAGGGGACATCATCAACCCGATGTATCGGGACATGAATTCTATTTATAATCAACAGCCCATCATACATACAATGTTATTACCCAATTCATAGAGGTTGTTGATCCATAATGAATCTCACTCTTTTATGAGTCAAAGTAATGCACACTGCATATACATGTCTGTTATTATATCCGGATTAAGAGCACAAGCATCCATAAACAGAAGTGTTTGTTCTCTTATGTAGTCAGTACAAAGAGAACAACCTCAAGTGGTCCTGTTCAATACACACAAAGTGTACTAGTGTAAACCTATAGTCAAGATAGACTAATACCAGATTACACTACAACCTTTTCAATAGATTGTCCAAGTCCATCTAGGTTGTGAACAATTTATATACTCTATAGGGAACTGATAATATGATCTTCTGTGTGACACCACACACCATATTATCTACAATATAGAATATCAGACATTTGTATTAACGCTTGCAACAAATACAATATGCAAACATTTGCCCATATGATTCTCATTCAAAATTTAAGGAAATAAGGTTACTACAAAAGTGATGCTTTTAGTATATAACCCTAACAATCTCCCACTTATACTCAAAGCATTGCTTTTCAGTATACTGTTACAAATCTCCCACTTATACTTAAAGCCATGCTGCTACACATCTGACTCCCATTCCCTCAATATGACTATCAAAAGCCTTAGCTGGTAAGCTCTTTGTAAATGGATCAGCTAGGTTGTCGGCTGATGCTATCTTGATCACAACAACTTTTTTTTTTTTACGAAATCTCGTATTAGGTGGTACTTGTGCTCAATGTGTTTGCCTGTCTTATGGGCTCGTGGTTCCTTCGAGTTTGTAACTGCACCACTATTATCACAATAAAGTGTAATAGACTTAGGCAAAATAGGTACCACATCCAAGTCCAACAGAAAGTTTCTGAGCTAAACCGCTTCTTTGGCTGCCTCAGAGGCTGCCACATACTCGGCTTCCATGGTGGAATCAGCAATACATTTTTGCTTGATACTCCTCCACACAATGGCTCCACCTTCCAAAGTAAACACATAACCTGAGGTAGATTTCCTGGAATCCCTATCTGACTGAAAATCTGAGTCTGTATACCCCAAGAAAACTAAACTATCTGCCTGGTAAACTAGCATATACTCTTTAGTCCTTTTCAGGTACTTCAAAATATGCTTTACGGCAGTCCAGTGCTCTTGTCCTAGGTTAGACTGATATCTGCTGACCATGCCTACGACAAAGCAGATGTCTGGTCTCGTACATAGCATTGCATACATTAAGCTTCCTACTGCTGAAGCATAAGGAACTGCCTTCATGTTCTCTATCTCTTTAGGTGTCCTCGGACACTGCTCCTTTGATAGAGCAATTCCATGTCTAAAAGGTAAGAAATCTTTCTTAGAATTTTGCATACTAAAACGAGTTAGTACAGTATCGATATAGGAAGCTTGGGATAAGCCTAACATCCTTTTCTTGCGATCTCGTAGAACTTTGATCCCAAGGATGTGACCTACTTCTCCCAAGTCTTTCATATCAAACTGTTTGGATAACCATACCCTTACATCAGATATCACCTTAACATTATTTCTAATGAGCAAGATATCATCCACATAAAGTACTAGGAACACCACCACGTTTCCGTCACACTTTCTGTATACACATGATTCATTCAGACATTGATCAAATCCATAGGATTTTATCACCTGATCAAAACATATGTTCCAAGATCTGGAAGCTTGCTTAAGTCCATAAATGGACTTCTTGAGCTTACAAACAAGATGCTCTTGGCCCTTTTCAATGAACCCGTCTGGTTGCTTCATATAGATGTCTTCCTCAAGACTTCCATTAAGGAAAGCTGTCTTGACATCCATTTGCCAAATCTCAAAATCGAGATGAGCTGCAACAGATAAAAGACTCCTGATAGACTTAAGCATGGCTACATGATAAAAGGTTTTCTCATAATCGATACCCTCTCTTTGAGTAAAACCTTTTGCTACAAGCCGAGATTTAAAGGTTTCAACCTTACCGTCTGATTCTCTTTTTCTCTTATAGACCCACTTGCATCCAATGGCTTTTACACCAACGGGTGGTTCTACAAGCTCCCAGACCTGATTAGAATTCATAGATTCTATTTCAGATATTATTGTTTTTTCCAAGACTCTGCATCTTTATCTTGGAGTGCTTCATTGTAGGTACATAGATCATAATTTGGTCGCTGTACGTCGCTACACTGCTGACGTGGCAGGCATGCTATGTCATGTCATGTCATCACATAAAAAGAAATGACATCGCTAATATGGTCGCTGATGACGTCGCTAATTTGGTCGCTGTACGTCGCTACACTGCTGACGTGGCTGGCATGCCATATCATCACATAAAAAGAAATGACGTCGCTAAGTGGTCGCACTACGTCGCTGCTTTGGCGACGTACTGTTACGCCGCTATATTTCACTAATTTTGTGACGTCCTAGCGACATTGGTTGTGACGTCGCAAACAACGACGAAAGGCGACAAAATTGTCATCTGGGACTAGCTTTTCCGCGACCTTCATGTTTCGTCGCTAAAGTCGTCGCTAATTCCTATTAGCGACGTATTTTCATTATTTAGTGACGTATCCTGACGTCGCTAATTTGTCTTATTTTAGTAGTACATGTTTTGTGGCAGTCCACCTTTACAGACTGTTTGTTTCGGGACTGCCATAATATGTGGTAGTCCTAGTGTCCAAGTCTTCGGAAGAACTCTATGTGTCGACTACGTATTTGGTCGGTCAAAAATTTACCGAGAGTTCTTTGTATGTTTTGTCGTATTCTTCGAAAGATCCGGGTTCCTCGATTGATAGACGTGATGATCCACTTTCTTCCATAATTTCTACATTGGGACAAAATATAAGATTATTTTAAAAGAACAAATTATTTAAAAAATTATCGTTTAGCTGACGTAATCGTACCGAATATACTAAGAATCTTCCTTGCAGAATCTTCTAGTTTTGGAAAAATGTGGGGTTGAGAAAAAAGTTGGGACCACAAGTAGAAAGAACTAGGGTTTGGAGAAAAAGGGGGAGAGAGAATAGAAAGTGAGGAAGAAGACAAAAATTATAACGGTTATCTTTTATACCTACCACTTGGATAGCCCTGAGTAAATTTTCCAGTGGCAAACTTGTAAATAATGGAAAACTAACACTTGGCTAGCCCTGATCAAATTGTTATGTGCCCTTATAAATTACATTTCTACATAGAAATTATAGACATACAAAAATGCTCTCTAATGGTTCTCCATTTCTATCCTATGTGTCACATAGTAAAAAAAACAATTTAATGGTGTGGGGCCCAATAATAATTGTCATAAAAGAGAGGAGAATTTTTATGAGAGTTTCTACATGTAGAAACCCTCCTAGAAAGTTTCCATCCTACATCATTGCCACCTAGGATAGAAATGGTGATAGAATGTCATGACCCGATCCCAAATTATTGGGTCGAACCGGATCATGCCCAGCCTGTACCGTTGTGAGACGACGGCAGTAAGCTGTTCTATATGCAGGTATTCACAACAACATCTATGCATTTTGTCACAACTCAATACACGGAAATTTTAAAACTTTTTATTCAAAAATTGAAAAGTACAACTGGAAATGAAAGAACTGAAATAAAGTACTGAATTCAGAATAACAAAACTCCAAAACAAAAACTAGAAAACTGGAAAACAACTAGCTAGGCGGTCGGCTCATCGGCCTCAGGTTCTGCGTCCTCCAAGGGGGACTCTGGCAACACCACAGAATACAAAATCGGGTCATAGTAGCTATTGTACAATAGCCCAGCATCCTCAATGTCACCTAAAAATATGGGTCTCCAGTCAGGAGGGAGCAAGTACGAATATGTATCTCACATTTCAAATAATAATGGAAAAGTGTAGGCTAAACAGTTGAAACAATATTTTCCAGCAATTTAACAATTTAAAACAATATGATTTGAATGTGTAATCGTCTATGACCGGCTTGGGTTGTACAATAGCGTCCTAGCGATGCGATACGGCTTATCCCCGTGTGTAAGAGGGATAAGCTCGCACAATCATACAATATGGGGGGTATTGGTCATAAATGTTATACTATTTTCCCCAATCCCTACAATTAATATCAATCAATATTTGAACCCTAGGAGAGGATTCCGTGTAGCAATGTGGTTTAAACATGCAGCTTGACAATTACTAAATAAAATACAAGAAAATATAACCGTAACTTGCCTCTGTTAATTGACTGGATCGAGAAAGTCGGTACTGAGGAGGAAGTCAAGTTCGTCTCCGAGATCCTACAGTTGAGAACCTTGACATAGAACCATAATAAAACCATTCTAGGTGTGCTAGTTACAATCTCTAGAAGTAGACCCTGTCAGGTTTTAAGTTATTTAGTTAATCTACCAAAAAATGGTCTAACGTCGCAAAATATGTTCGTTATTATTTTAATTAAATAAGTCGGTTACTGATTAATTAGGAAAAATAGCAATTATCGGTTAATTTGGAAAAAACTTTGTATTTTAGATATATATATAAAACTAGGCTTATTCTTTTAAATGAGAAAACATGTGATTTGCTTAAATTACTAGATTATTTATTATGAGAAAACTTATTAATTTTTTTTATAAATTAAATATATCCATTTTATAATCTACGCGTTTAACGACGAAACCAACATTCCAAAAAATAAGAAAAAGTTACGCTACACAATACAGGGTCACAGAAAAATAAAGAAAAACTGGGCTTATGCCCTTTACAAATTATTTACATAAATTAAATAATCCTAAGGCGAGCTCTGAGTGCCGCGAACGGTCCAAACAGTAGGCCGAGGCCCTGCACCATAAATACTAAAAGCAGTACCAGTTCTAAAGTAAATTATAATTAAATTAAAATTAAAGAGTCTCAGACTTGGTCGTGCAATCTCATGTTGCTGGCTTACGCCTCAACGTACACGAAATTCTGTAGCGTTTGCATTTCGCCGAGGCTCATTCGACCGATATGGTCGTCGCCTAATGGGGATACGAAAACTCACAAAATCTGCATTTAAAGCCGACAAAACCAATTTTATAAATCATTTGCAAAGACCAGATTTGAAAATAGAATTTTATTTACCAATTTACTAAATTTAATTAAATACTTTTATTTTGAAAACCTTTCCGAAAATTTTGGCAGCACCTCCTCTGTAACTGGGACAACCCAATCCTGGGCGGATGCCAATCCGCAACACAAATAAATATCCCAAACCAGGGATCACTAATTACCAACCCAAAAATGAATATCCAACCCAAAATAATAAGCTACGACCAAAAATAGAGCATACTAAATAAGATAGAAAACAACCAGAGAACCAATCCGAAAATAATCACTACCCCACAGGATATAAATATTAGCCAAGCAAGCTAATTAGAAACAGTCCACAGAAACCAATACGAGCCGAACTCGGAAGGAATATCCCCTAGCGCAACTAGTAAAACCGATCTCCGCGTCGGGGTCGGGACCGCGTCATCACAGACTATCTACAGGAGGGACACGGGGACACGAAGTTATACCTCAATTGCTCGGCCAGAGCTCTCAGATAAAAATTAGGAGAAAAATGAATAATCCACGCGGCAGCGACACGGGAACAGAACGCCAGAGGGCACCGCGGGACAGCGGGTCGGGAAACCCGCGGGTCAGCGCTGGGAGAGCGGCCATGGGTCAGGGGATCGATGAGGCCACGGAAGGCGCGGACAGGGATCGACTCGGGACAGCTCGACCACAGGGGCAGCGGCCACGGGACAGAATGCCAGAGGGTTGTCAGGAGACGAAGCCGAGGCGGATTGGACGACCGGAGCTAGGGCTCGGCTCCGGACAGGGGGAAGCGGGCGGAGGTGCTGGCGTCGGGCTCGAGGGGGTCTGGAACGGCGGGCGGAGGCGCTGGCTCCGGCGGGCGGCTAAGGCACGGCCTAGTGGGGTCGAGGACGGGCTGGGCGCTCGGATGGACGGGGCCGCCGGTGAGGGCGTGGTCGCGCGGAGGGGCGCACGGGTCAGCGCCGGTGAGAGGGTCGGCCGGAAGGCGGTCGCGGGCTGGCCGAGGGGAACGGGGTCGGAGGAGCTGAGCGGCAGCGGGCACGCGGCCGACGGGACGACCGGCGGGGGCTGTCGCGGGTCGCGGTCGGCCGGGAGACGGCGCGCGTGGGCGCTGGAACGGCCGAGCGGTGGTCCGCGGGGCTGCAGTCGGGCGAGGGTCGGCCATGGACGGCCGGAGATGGTGGTGGATGATGGTGGTGGGTTTGGGATTTTGGGAAGAAGAAGGGTGAAGGGAAGATGATGCTGGTAGGTTAGAGTGTGTGAGAGAGAGAGTTTTAATTTGAGAGAAAATGGTAGTTTTTAGGGAGATGTGTGGACGCGGGGAAGATGGGGTTACGGAGAAATAGGGGGGGCTGTTGTCCAGGTCGTGGGGGGTTTTAGAATTAGGAATAGGTTTTAGTTTAGCATTTATTTTTCTTTTTTCTTTTAAACCAATATATATATATATATATATATATATATATATATATATATATATATATATATATATATATATATATATATAACCGGAATTTAAGAGAAAAAATAAGGACGGGTTCGGAACGGAGTCGGGCTTTGAAAATCGGGTTCGAACTCGGAGTCGTACCCCGGGCACGGGATCGGGACATGGCCACAATCAAAAATCCAATTAATTTATTTTTAAAAAAATAATGTTTTCCTGAACCGACTAATATAATAATAATAATAATAATAATAATAATAATAATAAAACTCTAACTGGGAATCCAAGACTATGCTGACAAAACAAAATCGGACAAATATCCCAAAAATGCAATAATTCCAATTTATCTAAAAATTCCAGAAAAATCAGGTTGCGGGTTTTACATAGAAATTACCATTGGGAGAAGTTTTTTCTAAAATGGATTTCTTCCATAGAAATAGGGAAGATAGAAACCCCCATTGGAGATGGTCTGGTGATTTCTAAAATTGAGTTTCTATCCTACTTGGCATTGTACTTTAAGAATATTTCCATCATAGTTGGAAGAGTTTCTACATAGGAATTGTACATACAAAAAACTACCCTCTAATGCTTCTCCATTTTTATCCTATGTGTCACAAAATAAAAGCACCAATTTAATGGTGTAGAGCCCAATAATAATTGTCATAAGAGATAGAATTTCTATGAGAATTTCTACATGTAGAAACTCTCATAGAATTTTTTCATCCTACATCATTGTCACATAGGATAGAAATGATGATAGAAACCACCATTGGTAGAAGTTTTTTCTAAAATTGATTTCTTCCATAGAAATATGGAAGATAGAAACCCCCATTGGCGATGGTCTTAATATAGTTTTTAGGTCATCTACAGTAGGAATTTCTAAAATTGGGTTTTCATCCTAATTGACATGGTACTTTAAGCAAATTTCTATCCTAGTTGTTAGAGTTTCTATATAAAAATTACATAAACAAAAGAATAGCCTCCAATGGTTCTTCATTTCTATCATATGTGGCAACAAATGAAATGATCACTTTAATATTGTGGGGCCTAATATTATTTGGTATAAGAGATTGAGAGTTTCTATGAGAGTTTATACATGTAGAAACGCTTATAGAAACTCTCCATTTTACATCAATGCCACATAAGATATAAATTGTGATAGAAATCTCCATTAGGAGAATTTTTTTTCTTTCTATAGTTGGTTTCTACCATATAAATAGGGGAGATAGAAACCCCCATTGGTGATGGCCTTATATAGCGCAAAAATACTCTCCAATGATTCTCAATTTCTATCATATGTGACAAAAAATAATATAATCAATTTAATAAAGTGGGCCCCAATATTAATTGCCATGAGAGATGGATACTTTGAGATAGGGATTTACTTCCTACATCAATGCCACCTAGGACATAAATTGGGAAAGAAATCAATATTGGGAGAATTTTTTTCTTTCAAAAATGGTTTTCTACATATAAATAGGGGAGGAAACCACCATTGGGAGAATTCTTTTTTCTAAAATGGTTTTCTACCATACAAATAAGGGAGAGAGAAACCTCCATTAGGAAATTTCTAAAATTGAGTTTCTATACTGCTTATCATTGTACTTTAAAAAAATTTCTATCATAGTTGCTAGAGTTTCTATATAGAAGTTGTGTACAAAAAATACTCTCTAATGGTTTTCCATTGCTGTGCTACGTGCCAACAAATAAAATGATCAATTTAATAATGTGGCCGTCCAATATTAATTGGTACTAGAGACGGATGATTTATATTAAGCCATCTCCAATGGGAGGTTCTATCTCCCAATTTCGATGGTAGATATCTAATTCAGAAAACACTTTTCCTAATGGTGGTTTCAACCTCACTTTCTATCATATGTGGCAGTGGTGTAGGATTGTCAGTGGAGTCCGTTTGGTAAACCGTATTTCGAGTTCGATTTTATTATTTTATGGATTTGCAGCCAAATCCACACTACAAAAAAAGTTGGCTTTTGGGACGACACTATTAGGAATGCTAGTCTGAAACGTCCTAAAAAATTTAGTTTTGGGGACCGCTATATTTTTTGTAACAAAAAATAGTATTATTTGGGACAAATTAAAAAATATCTCTCTTATTTGGGACTATTAAATTTATTTGTCCCAAATAATTTCTAGGACCGTCCCAAATAATCTCGGCGGGAATGCCAAATATTTGGGAGCTCATTACCATTTTTTTGGGAAAATTGTTACCCCCTCTCCTATTCTCTTTTATCCGTTGGATATCTCAGCAAAAATCATCACCCTTAGATCTCATAACTTCCCTAACCCTAATCAAACCTTTTCATTTTCCCCTTAGCTTTTTTTTTTTCATTCCCTGTATAAGTTTTCTCTCAATTTTTTTTTGCTTTCCCTCTCATTTTGGAAGCCCCTTGCATGTCGGTGCCATCCTGAGCCAGAGACTCTCCTCACTCCCATGCAACGCCACCCCCCTCGTAGCCATCTTGAGAAAGTCCTCCGCCATCACCACCTCAGCCGCGTCATCACTACGACGACACCACCATCACCATCCTTGCCTCTCGTAGTCTCCTTTCATCAAGCCTCCTCCATCCACGCAAACCCTAGCTAGAGGAGGGACACGAGCACAGGTAAGCTATATGCTAGCTAGTTAGGGTTTTACTTCTTCTCTTCTTTCGATTTCAAAAATTAGGGGTAGGGTTATGATTTATGTGTGTGCTTGTTTGTGAAAATTTTCAGGGACGTACATGTGTTAGAGCTATTAAGGAAGAAGCAATCGAACGTGATTATGTACAAAATCTCTCTCAAATCCTCTAAAATTCCTATTTTTTTCTCAATTTCATTAGGGTTCCTTGGTCAATTCAATCAATTTTTAGGGTTTCGATGAGCAAAAAGTTCGCATGTATTTTTAATATTTTTAGGTTTGTGATCGATGGCTCCGAAGTGGGAGCAGCTGCTATTCTCCATCCTAAGTCATATTTACATTTTTTGTTCTGTTTGGTTCCTATCACAAAGGTATCACACTCCTCCCCAATTTCTCGGGTTAGCGTTTCATTTTGTTTCTCTGATTGTGTGGTATAAAGATCTAATTCTAGAGAGATTGATTCATATTCTCATGCTTTCATAATCTTTGTTGAAAATTGATTTTGGCATATATTGAAGTATTGATGCAACAAGTAAGCAATAGTAGTAATAGTTGCCACATACTTCAGGATTTCGTTTATCAAGGAAAAAAATAAATATTTATTTTTCAAAGGTTTTGATATTTTTGTGAACGAAAATTGTAACCTTCGTCTGTTGTGTACAAAAGTATCAGGAAGGCCGGCGGTCTCTGTATAGCTGATGAAGTCCAGTCCGAATTTGCCCGGACAGGGAGCCATTTCTGGAGTTTTGAGGCTCATGGTGTAGTGCCCGACATAGTAACAATGGCAAAGGTGGAACTCTTGTAATCACTTCATCATCTCATAGTAACAATTACTTTTCGACAAAAAATAAAAAATCATCACTCTTCCTAAATTGATTCAGTCCTCACTTTGAATTTTCTTCGAATTCCATAAAAGAACTTGTAGCTTCTTTTGTCGATAACCTGTAATGTCAGCAGGGTATCAAAAATGGAATACCTATTAGGGCGGTAGTCACAACTCCAGAGATTGCTGAGGTCTTGACCCGGAGGAGCTACTTCAATACGTTTGGTGGTAATCCTGTCTGCACTGATGGGGGACTTGCTGTTCTTAGAGTTCTCGAGAAGGAAAGGCTTCAAGAGAATGCGTTCGTGGTAGGATCTTACTTAAAAGACCATCTCAAGGGACTCCAGGAGAAGCATGATAGTAAGCTCCTTAATCTCAAAGAACTGCACTTCTATTTTACATTCTGCATACCTAGATCTATATATGTGTAACCTAAATCTGTATCAATTATATGGGTTGGCTAATAATTAGATCGCGACATCGTGACCAGTCAGGAACTGCTAAAGTAGCTGATCTGTGATGGTCATGTAACCATCTTCGGACACTATACAGTATAGTATAAGTTTATCTTTGGTACTTGCTCTGTTGCGTCATGACTCGTATCATAGTACGTACGGACAGTCCAGAACCAGTGATGTTCCCATGTCATATACGGGGCTGGACATGTATGTATCAGATACAATGCAGACACTCGAGAATAAACAAGGACACACCAAAACTGGTACCTTATCCGTGTCTCTACATTCATGTTGTTCTGTGCATATTCGTGTCCATGCAACATAGCTCTTACACTATTACTGACTCTTTCAAGTAGTCTGATTATGGTATCTGTTCGGTTTTGCAGTCATTGGTGATGTGAGGGGAAGAGGTATGATGCTTGGGGTCGAATTGGTCACTGACCGCCAATTGAAGACTCCAGCGAAATCTGAAATATTACATGTCATGGACCAAATGAAAGGTACTATCCATCCCTCTTCCAATGTCCTTTGGAAGAGGCTCTGAGCAATGCTTGATCTTATTGCCTTCTTTAGGTCTGCAAGTATTTCCTCTTGCTATAACTCCTCTATTTTGAACTTAAGCTGCATATGTGCTACTATTTCCTCTCGTAGCCCTCTAGGAAGCCGATTCTTGCTTGGGTACTATGAAACTTCATTGATTTTTTTTCCTTCTGCAAGGAGCAGTCAATAACATACCTAGATTTAATGTTATATAAAATGCTACGTTAACCGGTTGAAACAATAATTTTAGGTAATCAATATTTCTCAAAATATTTTAGGTAAATCAACTGGGCATTTCTATAACCGAGTGTCATTACTTCTTCATATAAGGTTAGAACCAGTAAGGATATCAAGGAGTATTGTGAAGTTTAACAATAACATAATACATATTTCCTCTTCTTGAGTTTATTATTACTATTACAACTTACAAGTTACTAGGTTGTTCCAGACAGAAAACCAATGCTCAAATATTGGTAACTTATTTTTAGTACCTGAATTATAATTCACAATGAGTTGTGCCTCTATTGAACCTAGTTCACCAAGATAAGGAAAGAAAAATAATAATAACATAAAATAAAATCAGCTACTTAGTTTAGGATATCAAATACTACAACCTGTTGATCTCATGGCCGACAGTGGCGAGGGTGATTTCTAATAAGCAAGTTTTAAACAACGTTTCTTAATGGTTTCTTTTTGTGCTTTGGTCCAGCTATTTAGTATAATTGCCAGTTAATGCTTTGATTATTATGTTTGTGTGAAATGTTGAATGTCACCAGATGAAATATGTTATCAGGCACTGCTATGTTATGGGGGAGATGATGTATTTTATTGTGAATATGAGTATTGATGTTCGATGGCACAGTTTGAGGAGAACTGCAATATAATCGATAATGGTGATGTATGGAGTTTCTGAAATAGGCCAGCTGAATTTATCTTTTAAAAAGATAAGAGTTTTGGTTCCTTACTTTTTTTTTACTTCAATCTATAATACAAGGGAGCTGAGAACGAGGAGGATTGGAAATTTTCTAAAGATTCTTGCCGTACAGACGAAGATTAAGAATGATAAAAAGATACAGTGATTGATTCAACAGCCCACAAGTATTCAAATCATAAGTTGGTTGTGGTATGTCTTTCTATCTTGTATAGTTGCTTGCAATGTTTATTAATGTTTAAGTTGTTTGGGTAAATATCTTTCTTTCAAAGTCTTTTTGACATTGGAAAGGGCAAAAGCAAACCAAAATGCAACTTGAGGCTTATGTCATGCCGTCCTGGTTTTTGAAGACTTTTCGGATGTAAACAATAAGGCCTCATTTAGAAAGATGTAGCAAACCATTGATGTACAAATGGATGCCTGACTTACAGAAGATCTCCCCTACACGTTTGAAAGTTATCTGGATTATTTCTTATTCAGGTGTTGTACAACAGTCTTGATTAAAATGGTATATAATATTTCTTAAAAGATCTCTATATCTATGAAATTTATATGACAAGCTGCAAACTTTTAGTAGTACTCTTGGACTATGATACTTGATATTATCTTAAAGATTTATGTATCTAGGAAAATAACATGATATGATGCAAACTTTTAGTAGTAGTTGGGGATTATATAGCTAAGTGGCTTCCCTACTTTGTGCTTGCTTCTTTTAGTAGTAGTTGGGGATTATATAGCTAAGGGGATTCCCTACTTTTATGCTTTTTTCTTTGGAAAGTATCTTATTGTATGACCGACAATGAAGCTGCGATACAGATAATATTTTCAGTCTCCACATATACAAGTGAGTTCTTGAATGTCTCTTTTTCTAGAGCAGAGATTGTAATTCCAGGATCCATAGCAAACTATGGAAACTAAAGTTGGAGTAGTATGACTTAAAATCTTAATCATTCTTTCTATTACCATGTATCTAGCTAGAGAAATCTTAGTGTGTTTTCTTACTACAAATAATGAGAACATGTTCAAGGCTGGGAAATATTTTGTTAGTGGCTATGGTGCATGGACTCTACATAAGTGGGTTGGGAGAAATAACCTTCGAGATGGTTGTATCGAAAACTTCTGAATTTCTTCGAATGAATCCTCTAGGAAAGGTATGTGGCTATTATGATGTAGTATTTTTCAAGTGGAGAGAAGATTTGCACAACTCACAAATTAAAGGATCTATATGATCATGCAAAGGCATGTGCTAGAGACTTCTGAATTTCCCTTTTAGTTTCCTGATTTGAGGATTAAAATTGCTGATGTTACAGAGATGACACCTGGCATGCATGGAAGAGTGTATGTAGTTGCACCTCAAAATTTTAAGTTTATAGTTTTTCTATTGTTGTTTTTACGAGTTAAACTTGTTCCTTTTGCCCTTTTTAGTTACTTGATTCAAGGTTGACAATCCACTCTACGGCTCATCGTTGATTGAATGTGTAAGATTCTCTAGCACCATTTTAGAATTTTTTCTCTTTAATTGTTGTCATGGGTTTGGAATTATCTAATATGATGTTTATAGTTTTGGTCTCACATTTTTTTCTTTTCTGATAAAGTACATAGGTGTCCAAAACTTGGTACACCACAATGAGCAGTTGTAGCGATCAGGAAATGCTCCTCTCTGGCGGAGTTGCTCTACCTTTTATCCTGGTCCAGGTATGCTCACTTTTCTCTTCAAATTTGGCATCACTTTACTCCTGCAGATGCATACTTTCTCTATTTCGAACCCTTATTAGTATTGACAGTGGAATTGCTCTCATGTAGTTACCGATTGTAAGTTTATATTGTAGCGAGCCATTTGAAACTTCCTAAGTGATTTGTTTTTTTTTTGGGCTTGAAGAGGTCTTGCTCGCAAGAGTCTCAAGGAAATTTAAGGCCCATTTCCTTTCAGTTTTGTTTGATTGAGAGAATAGATTTGTTTGCCATTTATACTCCACTATCACTTATTTTCCTTGTTTCTAATTGAGGTCTAAGCTGTATATTGTAGTAGTGAAGTTGATTACATTGGATGCAATAATTGAAGTCGATTACTAAGAAAGATAAAAAGCATTTTGGATGCCATCGCCGGCTTTGCTCATTTCTTCCAATGGCCCAACATTTGAAGGAGATAAAACATAACAGTAAAATTGGAAAAGAAATAGTCTCTGCATTAGTTTATACTGCAGGTTGTCATATTTTCAGTCCCTTTACTAATATGGATATGGAAGTTGATCTCCATTTTGGTTATTTTGGCTAAGGTTGCAGGCTTGTAGTTTTAATGCCAATAGTTTATCTGTTTGCAATTATTCTTTCATTTCTCTAAATTTTTTGGCTATAGTTTATCATTCTTATAATGATTTTGGCTTTTATTTTTTTTACTATGTGCAACAATGTCGAGTATTTTTTGTATCAGAGTTCCAGTGTGCGCCAGTGTAAGTGTTGCTAGGCTAAATTCAATATGAACGTTTGGAAGTATATTATGGATGATATCGTGTATAAAACATTTGACTGTCATGTAGTGTCTTGTTGTGCCAGTATAAGTGTGCGCCAGTATAAGTGTTGCCAGTTTAAGTATCAGGTTTTCAATGTGTGTATGAAATTTGGTGTCGTGTAGTGTCTTGTTGTGCCACACATGTATAAGACATTTGACAGACAAGTATCTTCTAGATGATATCATGTATAAGACATTTGACTGTCATGTAGTGACTTGTTGTGCCACACATGAATAATACATTTGACTATCATGTAGTGTCTTATATCGTGTATAAGACATTGACACACATGTATAAGACATTTGACTGTCATGTAGTGTCTTGTTGTGCCACACATGAAATTTGGTGTCATGTAGTGTCTTGTTGCGTCCAAGTCCATGTCTGGATGATATCGTGTCATATTTGTTCCGGTGCATCATATCCTAAGAATCATAGACACTTCGAAAGTTGGTATTGTGTATTGCATCATGTCATACAAGTATCAAACATTTGACATACTTTCCTAAATACACCATGACATACCAAAATTAGCATATCCGGATCATGTCGTATCGATGTCTGTGCAACATTTTTCATTTAATGTTCCTTCTTGTTACTATTATCTATTCATCAAGTTTCTATATTTTTATTCTCATTCCATGAATGCTTTTACACTACTTAGCATGGCCCATGGCTTATTCATGTGTTTATTATTCTGAAGCAATCCCCTATTTTTGGTGGAACAAGTATGGTATGGGGTTAATTCTATTTATGTGACTTTCTTTTTAATGTCATAGATTTTCTTCTCGTTTTTGTAAAAAAATGACTTTTTTTTAAACATGTACTGCTTCCGATTTTCTCGTCATGAACCAGGGGTAACACATGTCTTAGTAACAGGAGGTGCTGGCTACATCAGGTCACAAGCTGCTCTTCGTCTCCTTAAGGACTCATACCGAGTTACCATAGTGGTATCCTCTCTTTTCACTCTCCCCCCTCCAAACCCCTTAATGATACACACATATATACATATCCAGGGGAAAAGAAGTACATGTATTGTGTGTTTTGTGTTGTTTACTATTCTTTCCACTATACCATTACAGGTTAATCTTTCTAGGGGAAATATGGGGGCCAACAAGATTCTCCAGGAGCTATTTCTAGAACCTGGAAGGCTCTAATTCATTTATGCTGATTTAGGAGACCCAAAAGTTGTATCCTGATCATGTAGACTTTTGAAATTATATGGAGATACAAGTTTTTGCTTAAGATGGATTTTGTTGTTATTCGTTTACATAATTTTAGGTTAACCAAATACTTGAACATGATGCATTTGATGCTGTTATGCACTTTGCCGATGTTGCTTATGTTGGTGAGAGTACACTTGAACCTCTTAGGTATGCTTTTTGTACGCTTTTCAGATAAGTTAACTTCTATCAAGTTAAGGTGTTGAGTTGTTTGCGAGATATAATTGCATACTTGTAGTATATGGCTAGTTTTTCTTAGACTCTAAATAATAATTTGTACATGATGTATTGACATGATAGATCTTGGCCACAACTTGTGGATATTTTGAGATACTAGTCCAGTTCAGTTAATCGAAAGAGTTCAATACTTGGAATTATTTTTTTGTAGTGTGGCCGTATGAGAAGCAAAAAATTTCTTATTTCATAATACAAGTTTTTTTTTTTGAAGTGACATAGTAATTTTGATTTGCTGGTGTTGGTGAATAAAACTTTCTGGCTTATTCATGAACCAAGGGTCATAATTACTTATAACTAACCATATTTCTGGCTTATTCATGTGTTTCCAGGTAGCCAATGCTGCGGGCAGCCATGGATGTGTGGATCGGTTTATCAATGGATGTGGAAAATCAAATATATATGTTTTGGACTTGTGTAAAAAGTCGTAGATTTTATTTTGTAAATTAAGTGAATGCTTACTGATGTAAAATTTGATGGGAACACTCTAAGTGATGTAAGACTTGGATTTCATTTTGTGAACAATGGGATATTACCTTTAAATATGTTTTATAGAAATCGTTTTGTTAATGTTGCGGCTACGCTTTGTTAATGTTGCGGCTACCATATGCATTTTTGATTAAATAAAATAGTTTTGTATGAATTTTTGTTGTATATAAAATTCAATTATATATTTTTTATATAAACAGGAAATTAGTAATTCCATAATAATTTAAACAATTGTTAAGTTTTTTCGCTCAATTACAGTACTTTTTAAAATTCCGTCCCTTATTTATTAGGACGAAATATATCTGTTACAAAAACTTGTTTTTTGGGACAAATTAATAAACCGTCACACAAAAGCATAGATTTGAAAACTTTTGAGACGTTTTGTCTAACCGTCCTTTAACAGTAATTAGGACGGCAATATCCGTCCCTAAAGTTTTTGCCACGCCACCTTAATGGGACCGTCCATTCCCGTCCCAAAGGCCGTCCCAAATATTTGTTGGGACGGTAATTGCAGTTTTAAAGACGATTTTTTGTTGTCCCCAAAGGTCACTTTTTTTGTAGTGCCATGAAATCCTATGTTTGGTTGGAGATGAATTTGGATAATGGAAAGTATGACCAAATCAAAAATTTGGATTTGGGAGAAAGAGGTTGGATTTGGAAGGAAAAAATTAGTTATTCTTTAATAATTTTGTTAAAATATAGTTTATTCAAAATTAACTAATAGTTAATTAAAAATTAGTCATTATTATTATTTTAAAAAATAATTTTTTATAAATAAAAATTATTATTGTTTTTAATAAAAAAATTAACTAATAGTTAGTTATCATAATTATATTCTAAATTAATAATTTATTAATTAATAATTTTATTATTTAAAAACATATAAAAATCTTAATTAGTAATTTATAACTTTATTAATCATAATTATAATAATTTTTTAATTATAATTTTAATCTTAATTAATAATTTATTAATTAATATCCTATTATAATCATAATTAATAATTAATTAGTCTTATTATGATATTAATTAATAATTTGTTAATTACTATTTAATTATAGTCTTAATTAACAATATTTCAATCACAATTGTAATCATATTTTATAATTTATAATTTAGTAACTAATATATTATAATAATTTAATTAATAATTTATTAATCAACATTATATTAATTTATAATTAATATTTTTAAAATAATTATTTTATAATTAATTAAAAATTAAATTATAGTTAATTAAAAATAGTCATTATAATTATTATTTTAAATAAATTTATAACTAAAATTATTAATAAAAAATAACCAATAGTTAGTTATCATAAATTATCATCGGAATTAATAATTACTTTCTAATAATTTAATAATTAATATATTATTAAAATTTTAATTAAAATTTTATTAATCGTCATTATAATCATTATTATATCTTAATTAATAACTTATTAATCATAACTGTTATCATATTATAATAATAATTTAATTATTAATCATGACTACAATTATAATTATAATAGCTAATTAATAATTTATTTTTTGTTATTTTATTAATTATAATAATAATTAAATTATTAAACATAACTATAATTGTAATTATAATAGCTAATTAATAATTTATTAATTGTCATTATATTCATCATTATATCTTGATTAATAATTTTTTAGTCATCATATATCTTAATTAATTAATTAATTATTTTATTAATTATAATAATAATTTAATTATTAATCATAACTATAATTATAATAGTTAATTAATAATTTACCAAATCCTATGTTTGGTTAGAGTTGGAGTTGGATTTGGAAATTCATGATTTGGATTTGTATTTGAATTTTGGATTTCCAAATCCAAACCCAAATGCAAATCCATTTTACCAAACAAGTCCTAAAAACATCTCCAATGAGGGTTTCTATGTGGTAGAAATCAATTTTAGAAAAAAACTTCTCCCAATGGAGATTTCTATTCCAATTTTTTTCCTCGGTGAGGATGATGTAGATGGAGAGTTTTTATTAGGGTTTATACATATAGAAATTCTCATAAATTTTTTTCAACTCTCATACAAATTAATATTGGACCCTACGTCATTAAAGTGATCATTTTATTTATTGCTAAGTAGGATAGAAATGGAAAACCATTGGAGAGATTTTTTTTATGTGCAACTTCTATATAGAAACTCTATCCACTATGATAAATTTTTTCGTAAAGTACAAGTAGGATAGAAATCCAATTCTAGAAATCCCCAAAAGAGATGGCCTTAGAATTTTTACATGTAGATTCCATCATAGAAACTCTCCATCCTCCATCACCGCCACACTGGATAGAAATTGAAATAGTAACCACCATTGGAAGAAGTTTTTTCTAAATTGGGTTTCTAGGCAGAGCAGGCCCTGAGCTCATGGGGCCCAAGACGAACTTTCAAAATAAGACTCTACATAATGTAAAAAATATTAAAAAATAGCCACAACCAATGATTGAATTTAAGACCTTTAATATAAGAGTCTAATGTGTCACGTCCCGACTCGCCAAATCGATCGTCATCGCCTTGACTCGAGATAAATCGATTCCACGAGTCGGGACGTGATGCCGTACATGTTTTTATTGGACTTGTACAAGACAATAATGTGCACTTGAAATTTCTTTTGAGACAATAAGTTGAAATTAAACAGTGCATAGAGTTGAAGACGTAGAATAGGAAGAAATTTAGCTTTTCATTCATAAAAACTTGCAAAGTATGTGCAAGGTCATTTTTACATTACATATGCCGTTGCGGCTACATCTTTGAAAACACAAAAGAAAACTCCCGATAAGCTGCCATGAAATAATCTTTGTCGTTCCATACGTTCATGCCCCTTTATACATTTAAACAAAAGCCTTCGATCTGAATTGGGCTTCAAAATACTTCAAAATAGGAGTGCTTCGAGCCGCCTCCCGTTCTTCAGCTTCAGTCTAGTCTCGAGCTCCCGCAGCGCGCTCGTCACCTGGAGAGTTGGGGGTTAGCACTTGCTTGTAGATGGGACGAACCCACTCGTCTAAACCGACACTGCTTATTAAGGATTCTAGCATACGAAGTGATCTTTCTATTTAGAACTATATGATTTACAGTTCATATCGAAGGCACATTTTAAACAATAAACAAAATAACCAATTTCACTTATCTTACCACGACCGTGCTCCTTTTCTGCACAAAATAGGCATAATACTTACCACATGCACAAGACAATAGGTGAGCATCTAACTTACATGCGGTCATTGGTGATATCGACACCATGATGGACGATTACGTAGCATTGCGACGCGTCCTACCAGTCCAGGTTGCGAGCCTAACTGGAGGTCTCGCAATGCTTCGTGCCGAAGCACGATTCTATAATTTTCTCCTTGGTCGATTCGGTCCCAACGCCCCGGGTACCATTTCGAGGAAAGCTTACCTTGTACATAAGTCATCCATGACCATACGAATGTATGAACAGTTTAATATGTATGAAATAAATTGTATAGCGCAGACGTTATTAAACCACATAATCATTATTACTCGTGCAAGAGTTTTTTTCCCCGAAGCCGTACGTTCTGATTTAGCATCCCGTAGGCACCAAATTCTCCGAGGTGTAATATACCGCAACCAAAGTTTCTTCATTATGTTTTACAGAACAAGAATAAATTCTATCTCTTTCCTAGAACTTTATCTTTTCTCTACTTAGTGTGAAACTTATAAATTCGAAATTAACTTCTCTAAGTTGATGTAATTATCCCAAGTTCTTGATCTTAGTGGCAAAGCATACATCCAGTTAGCATCATCGATTTAAACGTTGAACTTTAAGAATTTTTTTGGCGGGAAGGAGTAGAAAAGAAGGGGCCGAAGAACCACCCACCTAGAGAATTGCGCCGAGAGTGTGAGAATGCTTCGCAATGGTCAAGCGTTAGTTACACGAACTCCTGCAATGGCACGAGCATTGAATTAGAATGCTTCCTTCAATCCTTCCTTCGAAATTCCTAAAGACGCATTCAGAAATCGACACGAAAGCACACTTATCAAATCCACGCAATAATTCATTCAGAAAGCCAAGAAAACCAACAAAACCAACAAAACCAACAACAGACCGGTTGCGTCGCTCTATTTAGAGTTTATTCGCCAAGATACAATCCACTGCATCTAGGACTTATTCTAGCAGTAGCTGATCCATTAGTTGGAACGGTACTCATATCATTCATCCAAATCGATTTTATTGATGCCGTAGTTTTCGTATACCAAACTCGTCGCTGAGTCAGACTAGCCATCTATGTTCTCGACCATGTCTGACTTGCCACGAGCCTATTACATAGTGCTTCGTCCCAACGGGAGCGGGGCACTACATAATGTACTAACCTCTAAACCACAATAACTTTGTGTTTAAAATGGCTCGAGGTGTATACTAGTTCTATTTTGAGATACAAAATTATTAGGGATAATTTAGCAAATACCTCCATTCTAAATGTTGAAACTAGCATATACCCCAAATATTTATTTTAACTAGCAAACGCCCCCATTTTTAGCATGGAATAGTAAAAAATTTAAGATATACCCCCACTTTTGAAATTTGTTTTCTTCTGTTTTACATAGGAGTGTGGGTATTTGCTAGATAAAAAAATAGTGGGGGTATATGTTGGTTTCAACATTTGGAATGAGGGTATTTGATAAATTATCCCAAATTATTAACATATTTATTTTTGTAATATTTTTTGGGCCTCTCATGATACGTGGGTCCTAGGCGGTCGCTCTGGCTGCCCTGTTTATAGAAATAAGGGAGATATAAGGCCATCTCCAATGGGGGTTTCTATCTCCCATATTTCTAAGATAGAAATCCACTTTAGTAAAAAATACCTCCCAATGGAGATTTCTATCACTATTTCTATCCAATGTGGCGGTGACGTAGAAACTCACATAAAAACTCTCCATCTCCCATGACAATTATTATTGGATCCCACACCGTTGAATTGATCCTTTTATTTTATGACACATGTGATAGAAATGGAGAACTATTGGATCGTATTTTTTGTATGTACAATTTCTATATAGAAACTCTTCCAATTAGGATAGAAATCTCATTAAAGTACAATACTGTTTGCCATTAAAATCTTTTGATTAAATTTCAATTACAAACAGAACAGTGTTACAATGTAGGATTTAGACGTAGTCCTGGTAGTACACTTTTGTTTATCTGGGTCACTTGTGCCGATGGAGCGAGTGGTAATACGTTGACTCCGTTGACGATCTGACGACGGTTCTTGGTTCTCTGAAGGTCTGAGTTGCTCTGGGTGCTGGAGCTTGCGGAGAGGAAGAAGACGTTGAGTGTCTGTATCTGCCTCTCTGTATATGTATTTCGGTGGTTGCATGATGTGTGTGTCAGAAGGAAGGAAGTGATCCCTCTATTTATAGCTTTACAGGCTTGCTGCTCATGCACACATATGTAGGATGCGCCTGTACGCAGGGACACCACGTGGTGGTTGCTGATGGAGGCGCATGGGCGATACGCTCTGATTGAGGAGTTGAACCCTTCCTGCTGCCTTTGTGGGCTGTGGACGAGCTGACACGTAGCAATGGAGAGGATCTTTCAGTTGCTGAGATCTTGGGTGATTAGCACCCCTTCATAGGCTGAATCAAGTCAAAGGACGCGTGTCGTAGGTCCATGGCTCGAAGATCTCGAATTTGGTGGGGAGTGATCTGATAGGATGCGCCTGGGATTGGGCGCATGAGGAGACTTTGGCTCGTAACCTTTAGGAGTCACGAACCAGTCGGGGCGCATGGCTTTTGAGGCGCATACGGGGATTCAGTAGTGACTTTACTTCTGTCTTTAGGGATCAGAAAAAAGTCTGAGGCGCACGGCTTTTGAGGCGCATGCAGAGATTTAGGCGCATGGCTGCGGAGGCGCATGCGAGATGGTTGGGCGGCCACGTGGCTTGTAACCGCCGGAGGGGAGCAATGATGATGCTGACGTCGGCGATGCTTCGTCTTCTGAAAAAGCTGTCAATCGTTCAGTCTTCGGGGGACGTGCTGCCAACTCTGTCAGACTTCAGTATTTAATATTCTTGACAGGTGATGGGCTGTTGAGTGGACGCATCGATCGACATTCCACTGGGCGCATGGGGACGCATGGGGCACATCCTCGTATGGCGCTTGGTGCTGATGGGCGCATCAGTATGATGCGCGGTCTGGTCGGCGCATCCGCTTTGCATGACACATTTTTATGGGCCCGACTGTTACGTTCTTCGAGTGCTTTGAATAGTCATTTTTTGACTTGGCTGAATTCGAAGCGTCAGGTTCTTCACCATTAATACAAATTTATTGCACGGGATTCGGAGAGCCGGCCACTTGGTGCATGGGTTTGATTTGCCCGGCCTATAATTAGTGGCATGGAGCACTACAACAGAAATACCATTTAATGACGGCTAAAAACCGTCATTAATGACATACCATGACGGTTTTTTTTCTTCAGCCAAGCGTTATGAAATCGGGTGTTATGAATGTTTTTGAAAGCGTTATAGATAAATTGACCGAAAACGTCATTAATAATATGAATTTCTAATACGTTCTATTTTCAAACCGTTATAGATAGTTATGTAAAAACGTTATGAATATTTAGTATTGTTGGGGTCAGGACATTTTGAAAGCGTTATGATTGGTCATTTGTATAACATTTATAACGCTCTATACTGCATGTTATACATTCCAAACCCTGCTCAATTCAATTCGAAAACAATCACTTAATTTGAACCATATTCACAACAAAACATTGAAATGTAACATTAATCTCCATTTCATTGTCTCAAAATAGGGTACATTCCATTGTCTCAAAATAGAGTACACTTTAGCTATCATTCCACATTTCTCAGGCCATATATATATATATACATCTTCACAAAAATTTATAGATCAATATCCAATATAGCTAGTACACTTTACATCAAAACTATCCACATATCCCACACCACAACATACAACTTACCTTACGAGCTTCTGTATCCTTCCAAATGTTACCAGCAAAACCTAAAACAACAACAACTACAATTTGAAACAAAAATATTGCTCCAGTCAACTTGTCAATCATTGCATCCATAGCAGTAAGTTTAGGCTCTGGTATGCCCTTGCTCATTCCCTTCTTTGTTTCATTGCCTGAGAGTATGTTAAACATCGTTAGCCATCACTCAAAAACACATTCAACAGTTAAATAATTACTATATTATATATTTTTAGCAAAAGACTCATGATTTATTGGCCTTCCCCGCAACAGTTAATTTTCCTGACATGTGCAGTTTAGCATACTGCATCATAGTCGCAACTACTCCATTCTACGATCAAAGATTACAAAACAGAAGAGACAACTAGCACCAGAAATATATATATATATATATATATATATATATATATATATATATATATATATATATATATATATATATATATATATATATATATATATATATATATAATTTAAGATGAAGAACAGCCCTGTATGTGCGTTTCTTAAGTTGATTGTTCTATTTAGCATGTAACCTTAGGCAAACAAACAAAAAATAGTAGTGTAATAATAAAGGTACTTGATATCAAAAATCGATTTGTTGTTAAATAAAGTACGGTGATCAAGGAAATAGCAAGAAGATATAAAAAAACAAGTGAGAGATTCGGAGACAGAGCAAGTAAACTGACATCAATAGAATGCAGCTAGCAAATCTCAATCTTCTGTAATAGCCCTATGTAATATGTCCCTACCACTTGAACAGAAGTACTCAAGAGGCACCTCTCACAAAAAACTTGCCTCAAAGTTGAACTTTCTAATCATTCACTTGTTTGAGAAAATATGCCGTGTATACTTTGAATCATGCTTCGTTAATTTATTTTTCATACTTTATACCTTTCCTCCTTAGCGGTATCAAGTCCAGTGCACAATTGTTCTGGGGCTCACCTTTACTTAAGCAATAAATTTACATATAGCAGCTATTCAGGGCAGGAATTTGAACTCCCAATTAAAATAGCTTTTGCTTTTGGGTCAACTAAAATTTGAAGGTATCTCTTGTATTCATTATAAGAAACCAATGACATGCATGTACACTTTCACAAGTAATGGCTATTTTCATACACTAATATCTTTTGAAGCTAACTTGTGGTAATATTTTCATACACTAATATCTATAGGTGGTTACATTATAATCAGGAAAATTTGGACATCATATACACTTCAGCTCAAGTGTTGCACATGTGGATATCACATTGGGGGGAGGTTGGACAAATGAAAAAATATACCAATAATTTCTGAACGGATTTGAAGAAAATATGGGAGGAGGGTAGACATAGTTTTATGGACGAATTTGAAGAAAATATACCAATAATTTCCCAGAAAGGCTTCCACTTGCTGATGCCAGGATTGATCTGCGCTTCTCTTCTTGCTCTTCTGTCCTGACGTTCAAAGGAAATCGATTATAACGGCATTTATCACCTGAAAAAGATGGAAGAAAAAATTTATAAGTCCTCAAGAGAATACAAAAATTGAAAAACCAACTCTTTAGCACTAAAAAAAAGAACTCTTTAGCACTGACACAATGATTGGTTATGGCTCAAACTATTACTGGAGCTGGAGCCGGCATCTAATAAACCAGAGTCTTTTAAGATAAAAGTGAATTGCTTCCGCAATGAATGGATAGCTTGAAGAGTTTGAGCTGAAAGAAAGTTCCTCCAACAGTACTTATAACCAGATCCTTCTCTCTCTGCATCTTTCCACCCCTCATATGCACGAACAAGAGCCATATGATCACTATAGTCTTTTGCAGAGAATCTTGATTTTGCTGTCCCTGCCAACTAAAAGACGAGAACAAAATCACAGGATAAGTTGCTACACTTTGGCCAAGTTTGAACTTTGAACTAAAAATAAATTATATTGGGTAAATAACAATCATTCAGAAATTTAGAGACTTTATCAAAATGCTCAATAAAAAACAAAAGTTTGGCAACCAACAGTTGCGGCCTTTTGTAGGGGAAGATGACATCTTGGGTTCAAAGCCAAGCAGGATAGTAAAAAAACTAGCACTTATTCTGAGAAAATGCACTAGTATAACATATACACAATGCTGTATGAAAGTGGACACTTATACCAGTAGCTAAGATGGTGAAATTAATTAGTTGTAACTGCAAAGCTAAGTTAATAGCATGATGGAGAACTATTTTACACCATCAAAAGAAGAGACGTGTAAATATTCTACTCACATCTTTCATGTCTTGAGGTAACAAGAATGGATCTCGAACACTTAATCCAGACACCACTGTAAGAATTGGATCAAGACACCGATAAACAGCAAATTGTATAAGATTAACTAGACTAATTTGAAGCAATAATAAATATGAATGTACTGCTGAAAGAAACTTTTGGTAAACCTGCATCTTCAGCATCAGGTTCTGTTATAGTTATAATCTCAGGCTCTTCCAGCATAGAAGGAAAGATAGTACTAGGGCTCAGACCCCTCCCTGTTACATCTTGTAATTTTTCAAGAAGATTATGACTGCCTTCGATCTCCGGAACTGATACATCTTTCCACATAATCAAGAAAACCTTGAGAATCTAAAAATTGTGTTATCTGTTCCAAATAATAATAATGTATATTTAGAGAATAAAATTTACTTTATCTTGTAACAGAAAAGAAAACAACCTCAATTAGAAAGATTAAACCCAAGAATAATAGATATCGAAGCCCGTATCATTTCTCAAAATTTCTAACCAGAAGAAAAAAAAAAATAGACACAAGTGCAAACAATGCTTTCAAATTATCATAAGCCCTACAACATAAAACCTAAAATTGTATTAAAAAAAAACTTCTGAGTATGTCACAAGGCCTAGTACCAGAACCCTCGGTTTCAACTATTTTGTATGACTTGAATTTTTAACAAAATTCATCAATATTCATGCACTATACGAGTGTAGACATAAACTGTCCAAAAGTTGTACACATGCACTATGTTATATCTTCTGATAACCTTAATGGCTGGCTATCATTTTAAAATCATTTCCAAACTGTGTCCTAAGTAAATCCATACTATCTCCGTGGACAAAGAAGGTCAATTAGGTGAGGGAGAATGGTTCCTTAGAAATGCATCAAAAATTAAAACATTTAGCAACAGAAAATGGAAAGGGAATGAAGTGCATCAAAGTACCAACTGGTTTACTTATCTTAAAAGTTTTAGTCTACATAACACCAAAATGGCCCCCCTCGTTTGCCTTTGATGCACATAATTCCAATTACAAATGGACCCAAAGTAAACAATACAGCTGCTGAAAAAAGATCAGTGACTCGTGACTCCAAACTTGTAAGGACATAGTGTGGATATACCAAAAGAAAGTAAGAACAGAGATACATGATCAACTGTTATGCATCTTCCCACCAAACACTTGTTCATGTTCCTATTTACAGAGATTGGAAGATCCAAGAGGGTTACACTTTTTCATAGTATTATAGAACTAGCTATTTGCACATGAATATGTACAAGTGAAGACTTTTCACTTGAAAATCAGAACTAACTTTTTGCAGTATTGGGTTGTAATTCCATTCCATGAGTTAGTTAACTGGACTTCATCTAATTCGTGAAAGATTGGTTCTAGTTTTAACAAGGTCAAAGTGTCCAATAGCTTTACTTATTCAGGATTAAGTTCAGTCACATATTTGTGTGTTTCTTGTAAGAATTAAAGAGCAGAAGTCCAGGATGTATATAATATCAAAACTATATTCTTAGATTTGTTTGACATTTTTTGTTTTACTTTGTTGCAAAATATTTCAAAATATTGGACAATAACGATTAAGTACAATAACCACGGTAAAAAACCCTCATTTTCCTGCCTATTAAGTACAAATTTCAGGTGAACCATAACAAAAATCTACTAAATTCTAACAAAAAGGATCAAGATCTACCAGATCCAAAGAAAGAAAGGGAGTACGGAAGAGAGACCTGAATCGTCATGGCTTTCTTGTTTGATTCCAGCTGGCTTCCTGCAAAAAGAAAAGAAAAAAAGATTTTGATCGATCGATCAATTATTTGCCAGGAAACCTAAAATAAAGGAAAAAAATTGAGGGGGATCGATGAAAGAGGAAAGGAAGAGGGGTCCGACTGACCTTTGCCTGCGGCCTTCTGCTTCTCGAAGTTCTTCTCGCGAGCCATCTTGGCCTTCTGACCGTTGCCTCCTCCCATTCTCCGATCTTCTTTCTTTTTCGACTTTTTTTCTGGGATTTAGGGTTAGAGTTTGGAGAAGGGGGAAAAATTAGGGTTAGGGTTAAAGAGAGAGAAGGAGAGGCAGGGTTTAGGCTTTTTCTTAAGTGGGGGAGCGGGGAGAAGGAGAGCGGAAGCGGCAAGTTGGGGAGTTGGGGAGAGGAGGAAGAAGAAGAATGAGAAAGAGAGAGGATGAGGGTTTAGAATTTTTCGTAAGTGCGGGAGAATTGCGGGGGAGTCGGGATTTTGACTTAAATTTTCGTACTTTTTTTCATAACGCTCGTATCACTGGAGGACTATCAATAACGTTTTTATTGTAAACCATCATAGAATCTAGTCTTGCTGAACTTTGATGACGCTTCTTTATCAGCCGTCATAAAATCCATTTATCAAGCGTCATTAAAAGGTATTTTTGTTGTAGTGGAGAGAGTTTGCTTCTCGTTCTCTCACGTCCTCCCGAAATGAACTTGTTTGCTCGAGCACATTCTGTTAACGAGATGCTTCCGAGGGTGAAGATGTGATGCGTTGTTTTCATTGATGCACTTGAAGGTGACTGTTACATCCAAAAATCGGAGTCGAGGGCTTCTGAGGCAGGCAGAAGGTGCCTGTTGCATCCAAAGATCTGGATGCTCGAGCCTCATCTTCGTTATGCCGGAAGAGCCGCAGATCGGAATTACGGTGCTCCGATCATCTTTCTTGGGCTTTGGGAGAGCTCCTCCTCCTGCTAGAGTGGGTGTCGTCCATTCTGGTTGGGTTGAAAGCCGCTCCTTTAGTCGCGGGTCGATTGTGGTGCTCTCCTCTTCCTTAGTTTGGAGAGCTCTTCCTCCAGCTAGAGGGTTGATTGTCCACCCTCGTTCTGCACAATAAATGCTTTATTAGTCGAAACATTTGATGGCGTATATGATGAGACTTCATGATGCGCCTGAATGAAAGGACAGCACATAACTGAGCTGCTGAAGGGATGCACATAACTGAGCCGCTGAAGGCTGAAGGGATGCACATAACTGAGCTGCTGAAGGGATGCGCCTGGCTGAGAGCGCATGGCGAGATGCGTCTGTTTGAGAGCACATGGTGGTTGCTGTACCTGGCTGAGAGCGCATGGCGAGATACGCCTGTTTGAGAGCGCATGGTGGTTGCTGTGCCTGGCTGTAGACTTAGGGTCTTTTCTTTTTGTAGAAGTTCTCCTTTGTACAGCCTTTTTTAGACATGTAATAGACTTTTATATGAAATAAAAATCCTCTTTTAATGTCTATACTTTTGCTTTGCTGTGCCAAGTACTTCTTCTGAGCTTCCTGGCACATGCAATGTTTGGCGCATAGAATTTCTGGTCCTGAAATTCTATGCTTCTACAAGACCCCCTTCAAAGTTTTTAAAACTTTTTGTCAAGTTTTGGAATACTTTAAATAAGAAGCATGCTGGCATCTTCTACGGGGCGCATGACTGTTCGGGCGCATGACTACTCCGTGCATCTGTGATGGGGCGCATGCTCCTCTCAGTAAATGTAAATGATAACGCTTCGATAACCAAGAAGATTAATGATGATCTTTTTGGATTTATTTGCAGTTATCACCTCGTAGAACCCGAGGCGGCGGCTGAGGTCACACTTCATCGGTTCACGCGTGCGATTGAGCCTATAAATAGGCGTGAGATGGAGAGAGAGAGAGAGAGAGAGTTCTTCCTCTCTTTGCTTTCTTCTTTTTTTAGAGTTCTTCTTTTGAAAAAATCCTAACTTTCTTCTCGCAAGAAATGGCTCCCAAGACTCCTCGCGGTGGTGCTGGCAAGGAAAAGGTGCCTGCGGAGTTCGTCGAGGAGGACGCTCCTGTCACCATTGTGACTCCGACCGACGTTCGGCCTACGGTGACGGGTGGGTGCCATCTTTTCAACTTTTTTAGACGAGTTTGGAGCACATGGCTGAGTTGCATCATGTTGTTGTGCCCTAACTCTTTGTCGCCGACGTGCATGGACTTCTGTCCTGATGATGCGCCGAGGCTATTCCGCCGACGCGTATGGGTTTAAGCCCTGATTATGTGCCGAGATTTTACTGCTAACGCGCGTGGGTTTACACCCTGATAATGCGTCGAAGCTTCACTACTAACGTGCATGGGTTTACACCCTGATGATGTCCCGAAGCTCCACTGCTGACGCGTATGGGTTTAGACCCTGGTGATGCGCCAGGCTGCTTGACACACTTTGTCTTCTTAAAGTTTCTTGCCTGACTTTTGTTTTTGCTGTGTCAGTGTCGATGACTATCCCTTTGCTGAATGAAGTCCTTCTGGATGCTTCTCTTTGTCAAATGGGAGTTGATTTCGATGAGGAGGTTATTAACCCCGCGAAGGCTACTATCCTACTGAATCAGCCTTCCGAGAGAATGCTGCACATCCAGAATCAATTGCATGTTTTTCTCCAGAGTATGATGGAGAGCGGCAAACTGGAATCTGCTGAGTCCGAGGATGTGACCTTCTTGAAACCTGCATTTCTATTCGGTGACCGACTGATCTCTACCGAGGCAAAGATACTGAATATCAAAGAAGACTGGTTCTTCTCTGCGAAGGGCATGGTTCTGTACATACGACAACTTGAACGCCAACTGCCGCTGACGGCCTTCTACCATTTAGCTTCCAAGAGAAGGATGTCATGGGATCTTACTCCTTCTCAAGGAGGGACAGTGGGGGGTACTCTTTCGATTGATGTTACTTCGAATCAAAGGGATACCTTGGCCGCCTCGCGAGCCGGCCCCTCATTTAGTTGCCGAACTTTGCGTCCTGGGAGCCTTTATAGTGAGGTCCCTAATGACACCTTTGCCTTTAGTGCTTCGACTTTTGCGAATCGGATGCTAACATCGAAGGTTATGTATCCGAAAGGTGGCTTTAGGGTTGAAGGTTGGTGTCACCATGTGCTGAAGTGGGACGAGTTGACCCTTTGGGTGTTATCGAAGTTCAAGGCTGAGCTTAAAGAGATTGGGCTGACGGCCGCTATCCGTGCCACACAGGCCGGCGTGGATCTCAACAAGCATATGTTTCTTGCGCTCTTGGAAACGTTCAATACCCAGACTGGCACTTTCTTTACTCCAGTGGGGGAGTTGGGACTGGCCCTCCATGAGATGTACGAGGTGTCCAAGCTTCCCTGGGGCTCGGAACCGTACGAGGAATATTTCCCCTCAAACGAAGAGATCGTCGTTCTGGAAAAGAGGGACCCGGAGATGATGGCTGTTTTCAAAGAGGTGGTGAGCCATCATTATCTGATGCAACGGAAGGACAAAGGCAAGTCTCAGCCTCATGTAACTGCTTGGAGGGATTACATCTTCAAGCAGGATTTGGCGGACTCCTCAAAGATCCGGTTTACGACTTCGCAGGGGCTGAAACCCGCGGAAGTAACTTCCGAAATGAGCCGACTAGACGAGAGGGCCCCCCGTTCAAATGAGAGTGGCGAAGACGCGTACAGCTGTTTCTGTCACTGTGTGCACCGGATGTTATCCAAGGCAGTATTGACTGCATACTTGATGATATGGCTCCGGGATTGTGTGTTCTCGGGCGGATCTGGCTCTGTGGAGAGGGTAAACCGGAACCTTATTTTGCCAGCAGTGAAATTGGTTTTTTGGTCGTCCTTTGGCTCTCCTCCCTGCGATGGTGTGTAACCTATTGCGGGGCTTGAGGACTTTTGCTGATGATGTGATCCATGGGAGAGGTAGGAACGACAACTTTTCCCGGGCCGAGCTACCATTCCATTATCTGATGGGATGGTTGATTCTGCATCACCTGAACGTGATGAGTCCAGGTCCTGAAGCGGATCACGTTGAAGGTGACGCCTTTATCCGCCGCTTCTACAAGAGGAAGTGGTTGCACACCGGCGTCCCCGTCTGCAGGAGAGTCTTGTCTTATCTTCAGGGGTGGGAGATCGTCAAAGTCAATCCCATCTTCAAAGATTTCGAGGCTGACCAAGATTTGGAAGACTCTGGTGAGGATGCGATCACTCTGCCGAAATAGGGATTTCGTTGGTTGCAGAGTATTCGACCTTCCCACTTGGTCTACCGCAACCAAAATAAATGTTATCTGGAGCCATATCTGCCAAGCCGGTTTGCTCACCAGTTTGGTTACACCCAGCTAATGTTACGGAACTCCAGTAGCAGTCTGGGGTTTGCTGGGAGTTTACTGGATGGAGCCCGGGGTTGACAATATTACAATGCTGGGTGCACCGGTGTTCGTTTCAATACGCCAGTTCGCAACCCTCGGCCATAGATCCTGTATTCGGCCGTTAAGCTGTATTACACCATGAATACTGTGCCTCCTGATTATGATAGGGAGACCAGTTTCATCATTGGAACTCAGCTAGAGGCTACAAAGAACATATTGGTGGCGGCTCGGTCATATCGTCCACCAGAGTTGGCGGAATATCGTGCTGCTGCTGTAGCATCAACGGGAGGTATTCGGAAAGATCCCCCTGCTGGGAAGAGGCGGGCTGATGCAGAAGCCGGTTCGTCTGTACCAAAAAGGCCGAGAAAAATGACGACTCCAAAGGCTACAGGAGTACCGCCTGTAACGCTAATGGAATCAGTTCCTGTTGAGGTAAAGACATTTTCCATAATCTGGCTCCTTCTGTCATTTTTGTGACATATGCTTTCTTTTTGTAGGAACCGTTGAAGAAGAAGACCTGAATTTTGAAACCGGGCGTCAGTAAACCGAAGGAGGTGGCAAGCTCTTCTGACGAGCGCATTCCTCCGATTGTAATGTCTTCCGTGGGGGAGAATCCTGACAATGTCGTTCCGGCGGAGATTTTAGTATCTCCAGATTATGTTGGAAGGGAAGCTGAGGTTGAAGCAGTTCCCAAGATGGTGCAAGCCGCCGTGGGGGCCTTAGACATGAAGGGTCCAACAGAGACGGGGCTTGAGAAAGTGGAGTGGAGTTCGTCGTCTTCAGATGACGTTCCTCCAGAGATGCATGAGCCTGTTGCGGAGGCAACAGACGTGATTGAAACAGAGGAGAGGGTTGATTCCCCTCTTTGTCATGATGAGGGGAGGTCGGCTGCAGCGTTACCGAGCCCTACCCCAGACTCAGCAGCGGAGGCTGAGGTGGCTGTCGACCGGGAGGTAGCGACAGATTCTATCCCTGCGGAGGGATTTGATGGTGAAAATGAGACTCGTCCGCCGATCCTGACTCCAAGGGAGCCGAGTCAGGAAACAAGTGCTGATCTTGCTGCTCTGCCGGAGGGGGAATGTCCCGTACGGCCTGCTGATAGAGTGCTGGAGATGGATGCGGTAGCCCCTGACGTCGGTGGTGCCTCCGAGCTTGAGAAGGGTACGGGTTTGCTGGAACCCTCTGTTGCTCCTTCTACTTGGGGTACGATATCGACGCCTCTCTCGGCTCCTTCTGTTCTTTTGGCTCCTCGGACTAGTAGTCAAGCCCCTGTTGAGGAAGAGTTCGTTGATGCTGAGGTTTCAGCCTCGCAGACTGAAGCCGACGGGCCTTCTTCCGGTCCGCTGTCTAGAGCAGCTCCTCCAACTCCTGCTATGACGCCGCAGGTGCTGGCGGATGCAGATGAGTATGTGAAGTTTATTATTGAGGCGGTGTATAAGATGCTACAGAGGGGCGTATCGGCAGTGATAGATGCCAATGGGAGTTTTACGATGGCAAAAGCCCTGGCACTTCCTCACATCGGTCTGATACGTTTCCACCAGGGCTATGATCATATGGCCGAGATTCTGGAGGCCTCAATGGCCGAGCTGGACCAGCTGCTTTTCGAGTTTCAGTGTATCCAGCAAAATGATGTCTCCGCCCTGATAAACGCAGAAAAGGAGAAATTGATTGCTGAGACTGAGTTCTCTTATCAGGCCACGGTGGGTGTCTGGGAACGCGAGGTGGCTGAAACTGAGGCCGCGGTGGAGAGGTTATCTCAGTCCACGCAGGAGAAGGTGGAGTTGCGAGCTGCGTTGGGCGCTAGTATAGCGGAGGTTGATGCCAAGATTCGCCTCCTTGAAGACCAGCGGGCCCAACTTTTATTAGATGCTGAGCGAGTCCAGGCTGAACATGTAGCATCTAAGGAGGAGGAAGCAGCTTTCACCCGCCGGGCTCTTATCCTGGCCCAGCAACGGCAACTGTTGGACGAGAAGCATGAGGATGACACTTCTCCTAAGGCCATAGAAAGGATGCGTCAAGAAGCCGAACGCCGGGTCCTGGCGACCGTAGAGACTCGGCGGCAGACTTGAAGCGTCGGATTGAAGGGCTTTCGGCCAACCCCGGGGATGTTTAGGGATTGTAATCTCTTCTTTTTGTGTAATTTGCAACTCTTGCTGGGGGTGTAATCCTTTATTTTTGAATAAATAATACAGAGTTTTTTTTGTGGTGTGTTCTTTTTTGCTGTCATGAACTTGATGATTTATGTGGACCTATTATCTTTTGCACACCTTGGTTTTTAGGTACAGATAATAAGTTCGAGAGAACCGATATGTTTGCTCAGAGGTGATGTGGACGTGGCAAATATGAGATTCAAATGATGGAATCTTCCTACCCAGAGGTGTTATGGACGTGGTAGGAATGACTTTGGAGGATACGCAGAACTACTCAGAGGTAATGTGGACATAGAAGTTCTGCGATCAATGTACGGCAACGCAGGGGTTGTCTGTACGGAATGTTTACTCAGAGGTAATGTGGACATGGTAAACATGATGGGTAACGTAGTCTTACGGAGTGTAAGATTCTGTTTTGTAGGGTTCAGGGGAACAACTCAGAGGTAATGTGGACGTGGTTGTCCTACTGGGGAATGCCACGGAACAGCTGGGTTCCGGAAGCGTAAGATTTTGTAGAAAAGAATTATATGTGAGCCCTGATGATTGGGTCCACAGACTCCCTTGTTGGGTGGAGATAGAAGTACATGTCTGAAAGATGTCAAGAGTAGTACTTCTTTAGGAACTTGTCGTTGATGGGCATCATGAACAAGTCCCCATTGGGTTTGGCGAGGCGGTAAGCACCGTTCGAGTATACCGTCTCTATGATGAAAGGTCACTTCTACTTAGGTTCGAACTTTCCTGGTGTCTTATGAGTCAACACCATCGGCCTCCTGACTGCCAGAACCAGGTCACCTACTTGGAAAGTCTTCTGCTTGACCTTCTTGTTGAAAGCCTGTGATATACGGGCTTGATAGAGTTCGATGCGCTGTTCAGCTAGGAGACGTTTTTCGTCAAGTGCCTCCAATTCTCGCAGACGGCGACGTTGATTGTCTTTCTCTGTTAGTTGATTTGTGATCGCTATACGGAACGAGGGTATCTGGACCTCGAGAGGCAGTACCGCTTCGCTCCCGTAGACCAGGAAGAATGGTGTGTTGCCCGTCGGGGTCCGTACCGTTATGCGGTAGGCCCAAAGGCATTCGCCGAGCTTTTCGTCCCAGTCACGTTTGTTGGATGATATGACCTTTTTGAGTAGCCTGATGATAGTCTTGTTGAATGCCTCGGCCAATCCGTTTGCTGCCGGATTGTAGGCGGTTGATACCACATTTTGGATGCGATTCTTATCACAGAATCTGTTAAAAATATGGCTGATGAACTGAGGACCGTTATCATGGATAATCCTCCGAGGTACCCCGAAACGGTAGATGACATGGTGTTTGATGAAGCTGACCACCCGGGAGCTCTTCACTTCTGCCAGTGGAACTGCTTCTGTCTATTTGGAGAAGTAGTCGGTGATAGCTAGGATGAAGCGGTGTCCCCTTGATTAAGGAGGGGTGATCGGTCCTACAATGTCCATGCTCTAGGCTTCGAAGGACCATGAGGCGACCGTAGGATGTAGTAGTTCTGACGGTGTGTGAATGAAGTCAGCGTGAAGCTGGCACGCATGGCACTTTTTAGCATAGTCGACAGCATCGGCTGCCATGGTTGGCCAGTAGTAGCCCATGCGTCGCAGTCGATCCTGCAACTTAGGGCTAGGTTGATGGGCCCCGCAGGTTCCGTCGTGAGCTTCTCGAAGGGCTTCGGCCGCTTCTTCGTTGGATAAACATCGAAGGAGAAGTCCATCGTAGGAGCGTCGGTACAACATTTTAGTAGCTGTATCGTAATAGAATCGAAAGGAACGCCTCTTGACTGAGACGGCTTCTTTCGGATCCTCTGGAAGAATTTCGTAGACAGCGAAGTCAATGAATGGAAACCTCCAGTCTCGGACATTAACACCAGAACTTGTTGACATGGCATGGGCCATTTGTGAGCATAAGTTGTTTTTAGGACAGACCAAGTCTCGACCAACTACCGTAACATAGTGTTGCGTCCCGAGGGGTGCTGCCAATGAGGCTGCGAGGCCAGCCAGAGCATCAGCCTCCAGATTTTATAAACGAGGTACATGTTCGATGAAGAACATGGTGAAGGTTGAAATGATGTTCAATACAACTTCATGGTAAGGAATCAGATCTTCATGGCGAACTTCGTATTGCCCTCTGACCTGGTTAACGACGAGTTTTGAGTCGCCGTAGGCTTCTAGATGATCCACCCCCAGCTGTTGCGCCAGCTGGAGTACCATGATGAGCGCATTGTACTCGACAACATTGTTGGAGCACGGCTTCTAAAGGGAGTAGGCACGCTGTATGACTAGCTGATTGGGGGAGACTAGGACTACCCCCACTCCTGCGATAATTTGGCCTTTAGGGCCTGTTCTTGAAGCGCCATCGAAAAACATCCGCCAGACGGAGCTTTCTTCGGTGACGGTTGATTCTTGGACCTCATCCGGGATGTCTTCATAGAGTCTTGAGGACTCTGGGATGGGGTGTGCATCTAAAAAGTCGGCCGGAGCCTGACCCTTAACGGCTTTTTGTAGAACGAACACCATGTTGTATGGCGTTAGCAGGATCGCCCATGTAGCTAGCCCGGAGTTTAATGACCCTGGCTTCGTCATGAGAACTCTGAGAGGATTGACTCGGGAGATGACATGAATTGTCTGGCCCGAGACATAATGGCGAGTCTTCTGGATGGCAAATACCAAAGCCAGACACTCTTTTTCAACAGGATTGTACCGGTGTTCGGCCCCGATCAGTGTTCTACTGAGGTAGTAGATAGCTTGCTCATAGCCTGTATCGCTGTTCTGAGCGAGCAGGGCGCCGAGGGAATGATCCATGGCTCGGACGTAGAGGAGAAAAGGTTTGCCGGCGACGGGTGCCAGCAAGACTGGCGGGCTCGTCAGGTAAGCCTTGATGTCGTCGAAAGCTTTTTGGCATTCCTCTGTCCAGACGTAAGAGACTCCCTTCTTCATGAGCTGGGCGAAGGGTTGACATTTTTTGGAAAGGTTTGCTATAAACCTCCGGATGTATGCCAGACGCCCCTACAGGCCTCGAAGTTCTCGGAGGTTCTTCGGAGGGTCCATGTCAAGGATGGCTTTGGTCTTCTCGGGATCGACATGAATGCCTTTTGCCGTGATAATGAAGTCCAAGAACTTTCCGCTAGAAACCCCAAGGAAGGATTTAGCGGGGTTCATCTTGAGTTGATGCGCTCGCATGAGATCGAATACTGTCTTAAGGTCTTGTAGGTGATCTCCTTTGAGACGGCTCTTGACTGCGATGTCATCAACATAGCATTCGACTGTCTTTCGATGATGCTGACGGAAGATGGTGCTCATAGCTCGTTGGTATGTCGCACCAGCGTTCTTCAAGTCGAAGGACATCACTGTGTAGCAGAAAACCCCTTTCGGAGTCCTGAATGACGTGTGTTTTACGTCATCGGGGAACATCTTGATCTGGTTGTAGCCCGAATACCCGTCCATGAAAGACATGCGTTCGAAGCCACATGTATTGTCGATCATCACGTCGGTGATTGGAAGCGGGAATTCTTCCTTGGGCAAGCAGTGTTGAGATCCCTGAAGTCGATACAAACTCGTATCTTCCCATTCTTCTTGGTGACAGGGACAACGTTGGCCACCCAACCTGCGTGTTGTTCTTCACGGATAAACCCGTTGGTCAGGAGTTTGTCTACCTCATGATCGATAGCGTTCATGATGTCAGGACGAAAGCGTCGATGTTGTTGCTTTATAGGCTTAGCATCAGGCAAGATGTTAAGTCTATACATCACGATCTGGGGGTCAAGTCCCGGTATATCTTCGTAGCTCCAGGCGAAGACATCGATATATTCTTTAGCCAGCTGGATTAAAGATTCTCGGTCTTCTCCTTTTAGTCTTTTGCTGATGAAGATGAGTTTGGAAGAAGATCCATCCCCAAGGTCGATCTGCTCGACTTCGTCTTCGGTAGGAGGTTCGCGTAATTCAAAACGAGACTCCCACTGTTCTCCTAGGCGTTGAGTCCAGGGTTCTTCTTCAAAAAATTCTGGCGTTTGGTCTTCGCCTTCATCTTCTTGAGGTTGTGCAGATGCCTTGTTGGCTGATAGCATTTTCTTGAAAATTGATCCGATACTGGTATCGGAATCCCAAGTTGATGCTTCGGATGAATGAGAATATTCTAGTACTTCTGCCTTCGAACTCTCTGGAGTTGACGACGGCGTGACATAGCCCACCCCCCGTCGAGTTCGATGATAGTAGTCCTGCGACTTTCCTTTAGGTGTTGGAAGCCGAAGAGGAAGACGTCGACCCTTGCCGTAGTTCAGGCCTTTGTTGCTTTTTAGGTCGTAACCCATCTTTTGGATGAGGTACTTTGCCTTGTCCGTATACCGATGGGCTTGTATTCTGCCGATATCTGGTTCTTGCTCGAGTGGCGGAAGGTCTTGATGACGCTCGACTTTGCCGAAGATGATGGATTCTTCGTCTCGATTCTGCGGTGGGACTACAAAACAGACCCCTTCGGACGGGACTACTCGATTTACATGATAGACGGTCGTTATTTGTGTTTGCAACGACCGTAGAGCGTTATCTAATGTATACATGGCATTCCAGTGTGGAAGACTAGAATAATTAAAAGACACTCTATTATTGATAAAATACGAGATTTTGTCCCACGGGATTACATTGTCCAGAGAGGGTGCATCTACATCAGCAGAGATATAATCCCCTAGCTATTCATCTGTAAGTACTGGGATTGGATCGGGAGAGTCCACCACAGTTTTGATCTTGGGGTCCGAGAGGGCTATGTGGGCCTTCTCCGGCAGCTTGGATGAGACAGATGATCGCGGCGGCTTGCCCTTAAGACGTACCTTCAGAGGTGCCTCGACTGCGCCCTCGGTGATTGGTGTCTTCCCCTGTAGTTTTGCCACAAGGGGAGCCAATGTTTGAGGCGGCTTTCCCTTGAGCCGTATCTTCAAGGGAGCTTCAGTAGGTGTTCTATCTGGAGCAGTTGGTGCTTTTCCAGGTAGCTTAATGTTCATGGGAGGCAACGTCTGAGGTGGCTTCCCTTTGAGTCAAATTTTTAAAGGAGCGTCGGGAATCATCTCTGGCTCCATGTCGGGCTCTGCTGCCGTTTCTGCTTCATCGTCAGCATCATTGGCTTCCTCCTCGTCGGGTGATTTGTACAAGGTAGAATCAGTGAAGTAGGCTTCGACCCCCTTGAAAGGGTCAATGTTCGCGAACTCCGTCCGGATGATGTCATTGGTGGACACGTATTTCATACATTGGTGGAGTGTGGATGGTACCACCATGTACTCATACAGCCATGAACGACCTAGTAGGAGGTTGTAGTTGACATCGGCGTCCACAACATAGCAAGTCACCTCGGTTCTGAGGTTACCGGTATGACACTTTAGCCGTATTTTGCCCAGCGGCTCGCTTTTGCTAGCATTGAAGCCACTGATTGTTGTGTTAGAAGGCGCCAGTCGGTACATTGGGATCCCCAGTGTTGAGAGCAGCGTCTTCGGAATGATGCTGAGGGAAGATCCCGGATCGATCTGAATCCGCTTCACCTTAACGGAACTGATATACCCTGTATAATCAAGCGGCCTGTTGTGTCGGTTGTGCTTGAGCAGCATGTCTTGTTGGGTGAAGGTTATGTTGGGGATAACTTCATCCGCACAATGACAGTACGCACATGTAGTCGGAGTATCCTCAGGCTGCTTGACCTGACTGATGAAGGACTCAGCATCCTTCATGGCTTCACAGAGAGCTTCACGAGTGTCCTTGGAAAGACGAAGGAGCTCAAACAGAGATAGACGTGCAGGAGTACTGGCAAGTTGTGCCCGTATATCAAAGTTGTGGGGCTTGGCTAGCCCCGAAGCATTCTCCTTTCGCAGAGGCTTGTCGAAACGGGCCTCTACATGCTTCTGCTTATTGGCTGCTGGAGGCCTAGATGAGCCCTCTTTCTGGGCAGTATGGACGGTGCAAGGAGGCACCACCTCGACGGCAGCTTCGTCAGGTTAGGCGTTCTGATATGAACGCGTCTGTACAGGAAGTGCCTCTTCCGCAGAGGAAGAGACCATGCGGCAAGACTTGATCTTCCTGTCCTTAGTTTTGGAGGCAGAGCGTACCTCCGGTTGAGTAACCTCGGAGACGAGATCAGGGTAAACCCATAAGACCTGTCCCCGAGATGTGGTGAGTGGGATGAGTTCACTCACGTTGTCACGAGTAGGTGGTAGATTAACCACCTGTATTGTCGCCTTAGGGATGGGGACGACGCCATCTTGTATTGTGGTTGGCGACAAGGTGCCAAATTGGAGTGACACCAGGTTGGTCGAGACCATTTTCTCCTCGTAGTCGACGGAGATAACATCCACATTGATCATGCGCTGGATGTAGTTTTTGAGGACGTAGCAGTCCTTAGTTGGATGTCCGACAAACCGATGGTAGTGACAGTATCTCGGATTGTCTACTTTCCCAACCTCGTCGGGACGCTTCGGGTCCGGTAATTTGATCTTGTCATCCTGCTTCAGTATCTCAAAGAGTTGCAGGGTGTCTTTATCGTTGAAGGAATAAACCTCCTTTGGCCTTGGTTCAAGTGGAGGCTTCTGAGTAGGTGCTGATGCACCTTTGGAGGCATTGACAGTCAACGCCTGTTTTCCCTTCGTCTCTCGTCCGGGGTTGTTGGCTGCAGGCCGTTTTCCCTTGTCCTCAAAGGCAGAAAAACTAACTCCCGGAAGGCGAGCATTGGACGCCTTCTTTTCTGCTGCTTTGGCTTAGATGATCAAGGAACTCCAGTCGGGAGGAGGAGTAGAGTTGGGCCAGAGTTTGATTGCAGGCAACATGTTCATGCTGCAGGAGGAGAGAAGTGCATATTCTGGCATACCCGGGAGCAGTCTGAAGCAGGCCTGTCGGAAGCGTTCGATGAATACTCGAACTATTTCCTTCTCCTTCTGGCGTATCTCTATGAGGGACGCCATTGTCATGTCCTTCCCGCCGTCGTAGAAACGGTCGAAGAAGAGACGCGTCAGATCGTCGAAGGAAGATATGGAGTTATCGGGGAGGCTGCAGTACCAGTCGTACGCCACTCCGTTCAGTGCCCCGACAAATATGCTGGTAAGTAGGGCGTCTTCCTTCGGGAGATGTCCCGTTTGAGACTGAAAGTACGTCAGATAGCGACGCGGAGAGTCCTTCCCGTCGTATGGCGTCAATGTTTGTGGTTTATACTTAGGAGGATAAACCACTTTATTCCATTCGAGGGGATAAGGTTGGGGGATGTCCGTTTTTTGGCGCTCTTCTTGTCTATTCTTGGACTCAAAGCGCTCGTGCAAGTTCCTGATCATCTCGACCACGTCTTCCGTAGAGCTGGGAGTCGGGAAAGGTGGTACCGCCTGGAGTTGAGCATTTGAGGGCTCTGACGTCCGTGGTGCCTCGCGACGATCTGTATCCAAGGATACCCGTTGAAGGGGTATGCTTGATTCTCTATTGGCCCCGGGGTCAGGACCAGTAGACGGTGCCCTGGCCAAAGCTGACCGTATCTCAAACACTGCTTGAGTCAGTGTTTGCATGGAGGCAGAGAGGGTTTTGAGTCCTCCCTCCAAGGTATCCATGCGCTGGACGAGGTCTGCTGGCGGCGCATCAGGCTCGGTATCACCCCCAGTCATATACACTGTCATGACACGGCTGGAGTCGGATGGATCAGTTGAGGCTTCGCTTTCGGCCTCGCTCTCTTGTAGAAAAGAAACTTCCCCCAGAGCCTCGTCTTGGCTACCTCCAGCTACATTCTAGAGGACATCCTCGTCTTCAGGAGCATCGGCCAGGGCCTGACTACCCCCAGTTCTGTCTTGGAGGACTCTTCGTCTTCGAGAAGCAGGTCCACAGGGGCCAGACTACCCCCAGCTACGTCCGGGAGACTGACTTCGTCTCCAGGATGAAGATCCACCCCAGCTGTGTTCCAGAGGACATCTTCATCTTTAGAAGGAGGATCAACAAGGGCTTGACTACCCCCAGCTTCCTCCAGGATCTTCTTTCTCTCTCGAGTGCCTTCAAACACTCCAGAGGATGGGACAGTTGTCTTGGTTCTCCTCGGCTGGTTCTTGGACGAGGACGAGGAATTACCAGTCGCCTTTCGGTTTGACGAGGAGTTAGAGATTACGTTGCATAAAGCAACCTTTAGTTCTGGCTCATCTTTTGTTGACACCTTCTTCCCGAGGCGACGTCGGAGAGGTGTTGATGATTGCAGCCGCTGGAACACCGACTGCCTTGGTGGCAGGACTGCTGTTTTGCAACAACAGTTGATGGTGACTACAGCACAGGTGTGCCCTGTGAGGGGCGCATTGTGTTTGTCAGCCGACTCTCCTGACCGACATTTGTGAGTGATCACGTTACGCAGATCATTGGAGGAGAGTGCCACCTTCGTACCCCCGTCAGGCGTATGGCAAGGCCAAGCGCCGGGGTGGTCAAGTGAATGCTGCGCCCCCTGATCCAACACCAAACAGGCGCTCAAATCAGTAGTGGGGGAACAACATTTACAGTGACTTGAACGAACCTCAGACGCACAACCAGTGGAGGCACGGGAGTTCAAGACCACAGAGTTTGCCTTGCTCGACTTGGTTGCAAACGCAATAGATGCGCCCAATTGAGACAAGGACTTTGAAGGTCGACTCATTTCCGACGCAGAAGCACCCGAGTCGACCTTATACAGCTTACCATCAGCAGCGCGCATGATTGTGAGCGCATGCTTCTGATTTGCTGCCGGCATAGCATGTTTGAGGTGCATGGCCCGTGCTGTCTTGGACTTTTTCGTACCAGCCCGCTGGGGCGCATAGTACTTAGAGTCTAAATTCTCTTCGCCACTACAGCGAGTGAGTCTGTCAAAGACAGAGACCTTCTGTGGCGCATCAGAGGTGATGCGCGGGACATTAGCTGCGTCTCTGTTCCGTCGATGCATCTTTCTCGCCTGAGAGGGAGATGGCTGGGGAATGTGGTCAGCCGTACGTTTCCCCGAGAGATGCGCTGCACCGGTGGACGCATCTTGGTTGCTGAGGACGTCAGCAGGAAGAGAAAGCTGCATTGGCGTATCCCCTTCGGTGGTGGTGCCAGAGGCGTCGACCTTGCGCACCCAGACTTGGCGAGTCTTCTTCGGCTTCGGCAGCCACTTCGAAGGACTCGCACTGCCTTCAGAGATGAACTCCTCATATGCCTGCTGATTAAGGCGTACGACCAGCGTCTTGTGGGAGGAGCCCACCTTCACGTCGTCAGATTGCGACAGAGCTTTCTCGGTAGAGGAGAAAGAGGTCCCCAGCAGAGTCGCCAGATTGTTTGCCATTAAAATCTTTTGATTAAATTTCAATTACAAACAGAACAGTGTTACAATGTAGGACTTAGACGTAGTACTAGTAGTACACTTTTGTTCATCTGGGTCCCTTGTGCCGATGGAGCGAGTGGTAATACGTTGACTCCGTTGACGATCTGACGACGGTTTTCGGTTTTCTGAAGGTCTGAGTTGCTCTGGGTGCTGGAGCTTGCGGAGAAGAAGAAGACGTTGAATGTCTGTATCTGCCTCTCTGTATATGTATTTCGGTAGTTGCGTGATGTGTGTGTCAGAAGGAAGGAAGTGATCCCTCTATTTATAGATTTACAGGCTGGCTGCTCATGCACGTATATGTAGGATGCGCCTGTACGCGGGGATGCCACGTGGTGGTTGCTGATGGAGGTGCATGGGCGATGCACTCTGATTGAGGAGTTGAACCCTTTCTATTGCCTTTGTGGGCTGCGGCCGAGCTGACACATAGCAATGAAGAGGATCTTTCAGTTGCTGAGATATTGGGTGATTAGCACCCCTTCATAGGCTAAATCAAGTCAAAGGACGCGTGTCGTAGGTCCATGGCTCGAAGATCTCGGATTTGGTGGGGAGTGATCTGATAGGATGCGCCTGGGATTGGGCGCATGAGGAGACTTTGGCTCGTAACCTTTATGAGTCACAAACCAGTCGGGGCGCATGGCTTTTGAGGCGCATGCGGGACTTCAATAGTGACTTTACTTCTGTCTTTAGGGATCAGAGAAAAGTCTGAGGCGCACGGCTTTTGAGGCGCTTGCAGAGATTTAGGCACATGGCTGCGGAGGCGCATGCGAGATGGTTGGGCGGCCACGTGGCTTGTAACCGCCGGAGGGGAGCAATGATGATGCTGATGTCGGCGACGCTTCATCTTCTAAAAAAGCTGTTAATCGTTCAGTCCTCGGGGGACGTGCTGCCAACTCTGTCAGACTTCAGCATTTAATGTTCTTGACAGGTGATGGGCTGTTGAGTGGGCGCATCGATCAGCGTTCCATTGGGCACATAGGGACGCATGGGGCGCATCCTCGTTTGGCGCTTGGTGCTGATGGGCGCATCAGTATGATGCGCAGTCTGGCCGTCACATCCGCTTTGCATGACACGTCTTTATGGGCCCGACTGTTACGTTCTTCGAGTGCTTTGAATAGCCGTTTTTTGACTTGGCTGAATTCGAAGCGTCAGGTTCATCACCATTAATGCAAATTCATTGTACAGGATTCGGAGAGCCGGCCACTTAGCGCATGGGTTTGATTTGCCCGGCCTATAAATAGTAGCATAGAGAGGGTTTGCTTCTCGTTCTCTCACGTCCTTCCGAAATCAACTTGTTTGCTCGAGCACATTCTGTTGACGAGATGCTCCCGAGGGTGAAGATGCGACACGTTGTTTTTATTGATGCATTTGAAGGTGACTGTTACATCCAAAAGTCGGAGTCGAGGGCTTCTGAGGCAGGCGGAAGGTGCCTGTTGCATCCAAAGATCGGGATGCTCGAGCCTCGTCTCCGTTATGCCGGAAGAGCCACAGATCGAAATTGCGGTGCTCCGATCATCTTCTTTGGACTTTGGAAGAGCTCCTCCTCCTGCTAGAGTGGGTGTCGCCTATTCTGGTAGGGTTGAAAGCTGCTCCTTTAGCCGCGGGTCGATTGTGGTGCTCTCCTCTTTCTTGGTTTGGGGAGCTCTTCCTCCTGCTAGAGGGTTGATTATCCACCCTCGTTCTGCTCAATAAAGGCTTCATTAGTCGAAGCATTTGATGGCACATATGCCGAGACTTCATGATGTGCCTGAATGAAAGGGCGACACATAACTGAGCTGCTGAAGGGATGCACATAACTGAGCCGCTGAAGGCTGAAGGGATGCACATAACTGAGCTACTGAAGGGATGCGCCTGGCTGAGAGCGCATGGCGAGATGCGCCTGTTTGAGAGCGCATGGTGGTTGCTGCGCCTGGCTGAGAGCGCATGGCGAGATGCGCCTGTTTGAGAGCGCATGGTGGTTGCTGCGCCTGGCTGTAGACTTAGGGTCTTTTCTTTTTGTAGAAGTTCTCCTTTGTACAGCCTTTTTTAGACATGTAATAGACTTTTATATGAAATAAAAATCCTCTTTTAATGTCTATACTTTTGCTTTGCTGTGCCAAGTACTTCTTCTGAGCTCCCTGGCGTATGCAATGTTTGGCGCATAGGATTTCTGGTCCTGAAATTCCATGCTTCTACAAATACCAAGTAGGATAGAAACTCAATTTTAGAAATCACCATTGGAGAAGGCCATCTCCAATGGGGGTTTCTATTTCCCCTATTTCTATGATAAAGATTCACTGGAGAAAAAAAACCTTCCGATAAAAATTTCTATAATAATTTCTACCCTATGTGGCGGTGATGTTGGATGTAGAGTTTCTATAAGGATTTCTATATGTAGAAACTCTCATAGAAATTCTTTATCTCATACCAATTTAATATTGGACCCCACACCATTTAATTGATCCTTTCATTCGTTGACACGTATGATAGAAATGGAGAACCATTGGATAGTTTTTTTTATGCGTGTGCAATTTCTATATAGAAACTCTACCAACTAGGATAGTAATGTTCATAAAGTGCAATAACAAGTAGGATAGAAACCCAAATTTAAAAATTTCTATTGGAGATGATTGTAGTGCCCCACTTCCGATAGGCGACGGACTCCGTAATATGCTTACGCCGAGTCAGATCGGTCGAAAACTTAGATGGCCATCTGACTCGATCGCTGAGCTTGGTAAACGATAACACCTTGCGGCATCGATCAAAATCGATTTGGATGAATGTTACAAGAATCGATCCAACTAATGAAACGGCTTCTGTTGGAATAAGTCCTAGATGAAGCAGACTGCGTCTCGGTGAGTGAGCTCTATATAAGAGTCCCTTCAACGGGACCGGACTGCTGTATGGTTTTCTTTGAGTTTTCGTCGCTTGGTTTTGATGAATATGTTTTCGTGTCATTTTCTGAATACATTCTACGAATTTCGAAACGATGGATTAAAGAAGGAATTCTGACTAAATGTCGGTGCCATTACAGGAGCTCGTGTAACTGAAGCTTGAACGTTGCGAAGCGCTCCAACTCTTGGCACGATCAAATACTTGGTGGGTGGTTCGGCCCCTTCTTTTCTAATCCTTTCTGCAAACGAAATTATGTTGCCTCGAACATATTCAAATCGACGATGCCAAGTTAAATGCATGCCAATCCACGAAGATCGAGAACTCGGGAAAAGTATATCGATTTAGTGTAAATTACTCTGAAAATATAAGTTTCACATCAAAATGAGAAAGTTTAAGGTTCTAGAAAAGAGAGACTATTTCACGTGCTGCAAAAATAATATGAAACATCGATTGTGGCTTACGATGCCTCGGGCAATTTGCGGGACCGTCGAATCGACCTAGGGAGAATGAATAATCGTGCTACGGCACTGAGGCATTGCGGGACCATCAGTCAGGCTCGTAACCTAGACTGAACGTACTAAAATATCGCTGAGGTAGTCCCAAGTAGTATGTAACACCAGTGACCGAACATATAAGATAGTAGCATGCTCACCTATTGTCTTATGCAGGTAGTAAATATTATCTCTGTTTTATGCAGGGACGAGCACGGCCGTGGTAAGAATGGAGATAAATTGTTATGTTTCACTATATACTTTTACCGTTTCAAATAGAAGACTATCAATATGAACTGAATTGATTTAGTTCTAAATAAAAAGAAAACTCCAATACATGCCTACCTTAACCATCAGAGTCGGTTTAGACGAGTGGGTTCGTCTCGCTCACTAGTGCATTTCTAAGTGTACTAATCCCCAGTCCCATAGGTGACGAGAACTCTGGGGGTGCACGCCGCTAAGCCAAATATGAAGTTCGGAGAGACGTTTTGAAGCTCTTTCTATTCTGAAGTATTTTGAAGCCAATTCATCGAAGACTTTCAATGTATAAAAAGGCAAATGTATGGTACAACAAGTGTTAGTTCAGACAGCTTGTCGAGTATATTTCTTATGTTTCAATCAATGTAGCCGCAACGGCATCCAATATAATTACGACTTGCACTTCGTTGCAAGCTATGAATGAAAAGCATATTTCTATCTTCCTAAATTGCGTGTTCAATTCTGACGTGATTTGTGAAGTTTTAACTTGGCAATTCAATAAAATGATCAAATGTAACATTCTTGCCTTGTACGAGTGCAACTTCAGACTCGTACGGTATCATGCCTTAGCGAGGACGATCGATTCGACATAATGGGAACGAGGACGAACGGTTTGTCGAATCGGGACATGACAAATTGGTATCAGAGTACAGTTATGTTTCCTCAGATTTTCAAAAAATGTTTTATTTGGAATGTTGGTTGCGGTTACTCGATTGAATGCTTGTCGACATGCTGCGTGAAATAAAAGTTCTATACAGGTAAGCCCGTAAATATTTTGTAAAAATACTAATGGGTTTACTTTATTTTGTAGGAATGACTAAGAAAAATAAAAATAATTCCGACACAGCAACCAACACTGTAGATAGTTCATCGAGTTCGAAGGATGCTATCCCTAGTGTCACGACCCGCATCCAGTTTAGGGGCACGAGTGCATAACAGCACCCAACCTACGCCGCAGAATCGGCGGTAGAACGCTGTTCTAGGTCGCTATCTAACAACTCATGCAAATATATAATGTACCTGTCATAAATCTCAACTCCGAATGGAGGACAAGTAAGGATATGATAATATTCAATCACAGTCTAAGCACAATAAGATAACACAGAAGTTTAGATAACTAATAAGACTAAACAACAACAACTAAATAAACTCCTAAATAATAATCTCTAAAAACAATCTCAAATACAAAGTCAAATATCTCTACTTATTACAATTCAAGTGCAAACATGAAAATCTAGGACAAGTCCTATAACTAGTCATCTGGTCACTCCTGAAGGTCAGGACTCGGAGTGGCTAATCCCTCCTCAGATCCATAGCAGGTAGGGCACGTATCCCCAGGACAAACATCTGGAAAAAAATATCCAGTCAGGATGGAACGAGTACACCTCATCTAGCAATCACAAGTAAATGACAACGACTATAAAGTAGTTATAGACAGTTATATTGATGAAACATGGAAGTTTGAGACAGATAATGAAGTAAAGCAACAGTTTAACGTATAGGGAAAGTAATACAATGAATCAGGAGAGTCTGGTAATAAAAACTATAAATAGAGGCATCTAACTAGAATAATATGATACGAGTCCAATCTGTAAAATATGAGACAATGTGATTCCAGTACACGACACTAGTCCAGTGTGTTTTGAGATTCTGTTCTTGTCATGAAAATGAGTAGCGAGTAAGTACGGCATACCATACACTTGGCAAGCATACGATGGCTATCTTTCTTGTTCAGACGAGTAATACGGCACACCGTACGCTCGACCAAGCGACGATGGTTATCTTTCTTATTCAGACGAGTAATACGGCACACCGCACGCTCGACCAAGCGGCGATGGCTATCTTTCTTGTTCAGACGAGTAATACGGCACACCGCACGCTCGGCCAAGCGGCGATGGCCATCTTTTTTATAATATGGCACATCGTGTCACTACCACTTTTCTAGGATAAGGGTATTTTGGTAATTGTATAATTTTTTTGAATTATTTTATTAATATTTTTAATTTTTGTTTTTTGTGATAGTGGTTCTTTTGGTTTAACCTTACATAACCATGATTAGAAGACTTAATTATCAATTAGATTTAAATTTTGAGATTAAATCCTAGTTAGGAAACCGTTTTGAAATTATTTTAGGGTTTTTAGTTATTTTGGCTTGTGGGCTGTCACGCCCCGCACAAAGTATAAGTTGTACGTTTGCACGTGCGTGGAGTACGGTGCGAGAGTTCGTATATTTTCTAAGTTCTTTTCCATGTTCTATACAAACATACAAGATGTGATTATTCCCTTATCTAGGTGCTGTAGGTCCAAAAAATCAAACCGCGCCTAAGTTAAGTTCAACAGATTAATCAGAATGCGCCTACAACCAAATGGCGCCTACTTCATCAACAAACACAGAACGCGCCTATTTCTGCATCATAGAGGCGCATTTCACAAACCGCGCTTAGCTGACGTGGAGTCATCATTACCCGACAAACACGTAGATCGAGAAGGCGCTATCATTCCTATGATGGCGCGGCGCTCGAGGAAGATATGACAGCTGTCTAAACAGATTGCGCCTACATCAAAGAACTAGGCGCTATCAACGGACTGCGCCTACTTTTGACTATATCAAGCACACTTCGCAGATTGCGCCTACTTCTATCCAAACTCAGCACACTTTGCAGATTACGCCTACGAAGAAGGCGCAGTTCAAAACAACATCAATTCAGAGCTTACCACGTGTCCCTGAAACAGGCGCACTTTGACTAATTCAACGTCTAACTACCACTCTACATGTCCAACACATGTCCCACTAACTGTACACGACCAAGCGCATTTCAATCAAATAATGCCACGTGTCTAAAGCAGTTGGTGCACGTTCGTGATAATGGAGTGAAAACAGGCGCAGTTTGTCATACGTGCTCAAAACAGGCGCACTTCAATCAGGCGCTCTCCAGAATAACTGCCCAAAACAGATATTTCAGAACTCTATAAATAGAGTTTCGTTTCCATTCAACAGGGGACTGACACAATCAAGAGAAATCAGAGTTTTTGTCCAAGTGTTGCTGCGTTCTTCAGAGATTCAAGTCTTCAAAGTTCACATCGTCCAAGGGATAAAGCGATCGTCATTCCGATCGGATTCCTATAGTTGTACTTTTCCAGAATTCTTGTAATATTCTTTACAAAGTTTGTGAAATAAATATCATACTTTTGTTTTTGCAAATAAAATGGCGACTCTGCTGGGGACGACCTTTTCCTCTGATGAAAAGGTGACAACTCAATGTGACACGGCGTCTATCGGCTCGACGCAGAAGACTTTGGTCGTGAAAGTCGACCAAACGGCCTACGAAGCACTGATTAATGCACAAAGCACTCCTCGCCGCACTACGACTTCCGTCAAGAGCAAGACTCGCTCAGTGTGGGCTCCCAAGAACTCTGCTACTTCTCTAATGAAGAACACTGCCACTTCCTCGGCACAACCTGCTGTTTCTAAGACACCAGTGTCTATCTCTGGTAATCAGGCGCAGTCTGTTCTCTCCTTAGAGGAACAGGCGCAGTCTGCTGCCAAACCATCTTTTGGCACAGTTCATGCCAAAACAGCACAATCTCTGCCTCACAATCAGGCGCAGTCTATTCTCTCCTTAGGGAAACAGGCGCAGTCTGCCACCAAACCTTCTTCTGGCACAGTTTGTGCCAAATTGGCACAAGTCAAATCTTCTGCTGCTGCCAAAGCTCAATCCAATACATCTGCTGCCCTGACTAAACAGGCGCAGTCTACTCAGGCGCAGTCTGCTCAGGCGCAGTCTACTCCGAATCACTCCAGAATCCAGAAACCCTAAACTGCTCAGGCACAGTTTGCTGAGGACAGTCCTTTGGCTGTTCCTTCTTCCATTCCATCAAAAGGAAAAGGCCCCTTGGTCTTCTCCCAATCTTCCCAAGCTCAAAACTTGAAAGATAACAGAGGGAAATGCTCTTTAGCTATCCCTTCATCTCAAAACAATGGGAAAGGTCCTCTGGCCTTTTCCAAGTCTTCTTCGATTCTTATCGAGGAGGATCCAACTGATAGTGCCTCTGCACCTATTAGTACGAATATCCTCCTTAACAAGGGTTCTCGTACTAATCAGAGAGGTATTTTACCTACTCCCAAGGCAAATATTCAGGAATTGCCTAATTTGCGGATTTCACGATCCGAACAAGGCAAATTACAAGTTTCACAAACTGAGGTTCCCAGGGGCGGTTTAAATGATTTACGGGCATATCTTAATAGAAAACCCCAATCAAAACCTACCTCTGTAAAACGCAAGCATGCTAAGATCAACTTGCCTCAGTATCAACCTTTTGAGGCAAGGAATCCTGACAATTACGCCAATCAGATGAGTACCTCTCTTTATACTCATGGAATCGAACGTTTACGAAATCGGAATCATGTTCCAAATGTCATCTATGAGTATATCCCTGCTACTTCTTCTTATCCCGTTGTCTCTGATCTTCGGGATCATCTCAGGCAGAAACGGAATATCACCCCCAGTTCTCCCAAACAATCACAAGTTCATCATTGCAATCATCCTCACGAAGTGGTTATCAAATGTTGTTGCCAAACAACCAAACGTTCTGTCTTCGAGCGTCTGAATTTCCCTTATGTTGATCAAAAGAGTGATGATGAAGAAGAGGTAATGTTTGCCTCTGTCAACATGACTTCCAGAGACTCTGGGGGTAGAAAATGCAAGCATGGAAAGATCCGGAGACCTAGCCAGCACTATCTTGACCGACTTAGAGAATCAGATGATGGTGTTTACCAGCATACTCGATCTCGAAGCCGAGAAACAATCGGTCAAAGGAATCTTCCTTACAGTGATCGGTCTACTTCTCATGATGGGGGTAATTCGGACTTTGCTGTCGACAGTGATGGCTCTGAACAAACTGTGTCATCTGTCATGGCACGAGAAGTGACAGCATACGTTACTGAAGAACAAGATGCTTCTGGTTCTAACAATCAGAATCAAAGGATTGTTGCACTAGAAGAACAATTGAAGACTATGGCCGAAATGATGGCTAAAATGCATGATGTTATTATGGCTCAGCACATTCCACCGGTCATAACTCCTGAACCATTGGTTTCTTCCACTCCTCAGAATCCTGGTCTGGGGGTACCACCTCCTCCAGTCACCACAGTACCAGTTCAGGTTACTCTTAGCCAAACTGGTACTGGGGGTGATGCTTACCATGCAGTTCCTCCTCCGGCCATCACCAATCAATCTAGTAATCCTCAATCTTCAGGGAACGCTAATGATGCTGTTGAACAATTACGGAATCAATTTGAAGCCTATACACAAAGGGAAGGCTTACAACGGTTGGGCATTAAACAACCCTATCCCACCGAATGGAAGAAAATGCAGTTTCCGCCAAAATACAAATTCCCCACCATTATGCAGTTCGATGGCACTTCATCTCCCAATCAGTATATTAATCATTTTGAATTGATGACTGATCCTCTTCAGCCTAATGATGCCCTTCTTACTCGGGTATTCGTCAGTTGCTTAACTGGCGCTGCTTATGACTGGTACCGAAGTCTACCAGACGGATGTATCACTTCTTTTGCTGGTTTCAAACAGATGTTCCTTGAACGATTTTATGAAGGCGTCAATGACATGACTATGTCAGCCCTCATTAAAATCAAACAAAGAAATAATGAGCCTGTTGAGCAATTTATTGAGAGGTTTCGTCGCGAAGCTCTCAAGATGCCAATGGGGACCCCATCTGCCGTCACCATTGACACTTGCAAGAATAATCTCTTACCAATTGTTAGTATGTGGACAGGGGCAACTCAATTCCAAGACTGACCTTCTTTCATTATCAATGCTAAAGCAGCAGAACTTAGCGCTGAAAAATTCAAGACATTGGGAGTTCATATGAATCCTGACCAAGGCGATCATAGCTCAAACTCTAACAACAATCGCCAAAATAACAAGAGGGGCAAAGATACATCTACTCCTAAAGAATCTTTGGCCATTGACTTGAGAAGCAGATGCTCTAGCAAACCTTGCAGCAGTCTTGGCGATTCCTGTCCAAAGACAGCAGCTCCTTTCATTGATTTTGCAGTCTATGGAATATTGCCTGAAGATTCCAAAGAAGCCACCAGCATTCGAAGACGATCTCTCCGTTTCTATTATAATCATATAACAAAAACTCTCTACCGACGAACTTATGATGGTCTACTATTACGTTGTCTTGCTGGTAATGAAGCAAAACAAATACTACGTGAAGCTCATGATGGTGTTTGTGGAGCGCATCAACCCGGTCCTAAATTGCAAGATCGTATTCGTCGTATGGGCTATTACTGGCCTTCTATGGTTTCCGATGCTATTGAATACGCAAAGAAATGCAGAGCATGTCAAATTCATGCAGATTTCATTCATCAACCATCAGAATATCTACATCCTACGGCTGCTTCTTGGCCTTTTGAAGCTTGGGGCATGGACATCATAGGCCCAATCAACCCTCCTTCTTCTAAAGGGCACCGGTTTATCCTGGCCATCACAGACTACTTCTCTAAGTGGGCTGAGGCTATACCTCTGGCTGAAGTCAAAACCAGCAGTGTCACCAACTTCATCAAACACCATGTGATATACAGGTTTGGTGTACCGCAGCGAATCATTCATGACAATGGACCTCAGTTCATTAGTCAAAAGTTCACTCGGTTCTGTGACGATCATCGCATCGACAATGTTGCTTCGACAGCCTATAACCCTGCAGCAAACGGTTTAGCTGAAGCTTTCAATAAAACCATTATCAAACTCCTCAAGAAGTTTGTCTCTACTAACAAACGGAATTGGAGTGAGAAGCTTGGCGAATGTTTATGGGCTTATCGCACTACAGTTCGCAATCCTACCGGCTGTACACCTTTTTCCTTGGTATATGGTTGTGAAGCAGTTCTGCCACTAGAAATTCAAATCCCGTCTCTGCGGATAGCCATTGCCAATGAACTTACAACGGAGAACAACGATCTACTTCGATTGCAAGAGTTGGAGGCACTTGATGAAAAGAGGCTTTTGGCTCAACAGCACATTGAGTTATACCAGGCCCGTATCTCAAAAGCCTTTAATCGCAAAGTTAAAGTACGAGCATTTCAGAAAGGTGATTTGGTCCTTACAGTCAGACGTCCTATGACTATGACTCACATGAGTAAGGGCAAGTTCGATGCCAAATGGGAAGGTCCTTTTGTTGTAAACAAAGTATTTTCCAATGGTGCTTACCAGTTAACAGAGATGGATGGCAGAATAGCTATGATGCCTATCAATGGCAAATTTCTTAAGAAATACTATGTATAAATGTGTAAAGATTTCTTGACAGACAATGTAAATAAAATTTCTTTTTTATTTTGAAAGAAGATATTACATTACATTAAGGGAGATCACTATCATCCCTATCAAACTTAGGACGAGGGCCAAGCCCCTCCTTCTCACAAGCAAAATCAGCAAAGGAGTCGAAGACATCTTTGTCGGAACCCAGCAAGAATTTGAGGAAAGCTATCCTCTTTGCCTCTTCTTCCGCCGTCTTCCCCGGCTCTATCAGAAAGTCGAGGATATCCTGTGAAGGCTTTGGTGCAGAGGAGCCTTCGCCCACCTTCTTTTGATCCGGTAAGATTGAGTTGACGAGAGGCCTGGGTGCAGACGACCCTTTGCCCTTCTCTGTCCCAGCAGAAAGTTCCCCGGTGACGCTCTCGGCTTTCGGCACGATTTCAGTCTCCTTAGACATGTTGTTGGAAGACATCTTTCCTGTTGAAGGCAGTGATAAAATTCTTCATGAGTCCTGTACTATTTATACTAACCTACTGACTCTTCGTGAATCGAGGTGACTGTTCACCCCTTTTGATGAATCTAAAGGTTCATTCATTAAAATCCCCAGCAGGCATTTTTGATGAATCATTCATTCTGACGGTTCATTTTCAATCGTTCATCATATCATCATCGCCATTAAAAAAGAATTCACATATTTTCTATTTGCAACTTGTTACGTCCCTATTACCTCTGACTAAGTTGTCTATTGAAATAACAAATATTCGATATTTATATTTTGCCATGTCCACATTACCTCTGAGCAAGATATAAAGAATATAGTTATTTTCTACATCAAGAAAATATATCACGTCCTGTACCGCTGAATATGTTTTCTCGTTCTATTGCTTATCTCCTATAATAGGGTATATAACAAGTAAATAGAATTATCTGAAATATCATTCCATTCAAAATAAAGTCCATTACAGTTGATCAAAGACAAAAAGACATTACAAAATAAATTATTCAATAGGCCGGGTACTGAGCTCTGCAACACGTCTTTTCAAAGCAGCTATCGTTTCATTTTGAGAGTTCAGAATCCTTTGTCTAATTTGATTCCTTGTTGACTCAAAGTCAAAGGGTTTTAGATTAGCAAAATGAGCATTCAGCTCTTCATGATGAGTCTTGGTATTAAGCTCCTTTTGACGCTTCAGCACAACGAGGTGATTTGCAGTTTCTTTGATTAAGAGAACCTTCTCTTCCCTTTTCTGCTTCGCCAAAGTCAGACGTTCTTGAAGCTTGGCAATTTCTTCGTCAGCTTCTGCTATTTCAGCTTCATTAGTCTCCAGCTTAGAAGATGTTTCTTCAATCTGAGTTTCCATATCAGCAGTAAACTGAGCAAAGGCTGCCAAAAATGCTTCAAGATCTTTTCCCTTCTGTTCAGCTTTCCGGGCCAGAGCTTGACATTCTTTTTCAATCAGTGAATCTATATTCTCAGATGATAGATTCATCATTGCAGTCTTCACCTCTTCAAGCTCATTGAGGATGTGTTCCAGATAAACAGCCTGAGTTTCATCTCCGTGGTCACGAATCCCGTTGATCAAATATTTTACGGATTTCCTGACTTTGGAGAAAGGAATGTTCTCGCTCTCCACCATCGGCTTGAGTGTTAGATAGAATGCGTTTGTATAAGATCTTATAACGATTCTATTTGCCTCAGAAGTGATGGGAGTTTCTGCTATCTCGGCTGGGGTAACTTCAGTTGCGACAGATGGCGTCGTCAAAGCAATAATTTCAGAAGATCTTTCTTTTGGTATCTGGGTTATCTTTATTGAAGGTGCTGTGGTAGAGCTTGTAGCAGCTTTGACTGGTTCTTCTGCGACATATTCTCGTTAGTAAGTTTTATTTTACAAAGTCGACAAAGTTAAAGCTTTACCTAATTGAGGCAATTCAATCTGGACTTGTGATGGCCCAGGTATAGGCATTTCTGTAGAACTCTCTTCTCTGGCAGGAGTCTCCAATGGAGCCATTTTCGAGCTAGTTACACTCCTCATTTGTTCTCCTGAAAGTTAACGTATTGCGTTAATTTTCTAAGAAAGTTATGAAGTTCAGAATAATAAACTAGCAATTTACCAGTATCCATTGTTCGAGCAGGGGTGCCTATCGCAGGAATAGTATATGTCACCATTGCTTGACTACTACCCGCCTCTGAACCGCCTGATAGGTATACATTACCTTCAGCTATTAAAGAAAAGGAATCAATATACTATAAAAACAAGTATCATCATTAATAACCGCCTGATAGGATTCAAGAAATCTAACCTGAATCGGGCATGTGTGGTGTATCCGTTAATACTATTACTTCCCGAGGAAGATGAGCTGGCATTTCTTTTGAGACTTCCTCTGCACGATTACTTCCCGCATCGGAAATACTAAGTGAAGGCTGGTCTTCTCTGGTAGGAGTCTTCATAATATTGACATGTGCTTCCTCCAATGGTTCATTGTCAATGCTCTCAACATTCTCTTCATTCAAATTATGAGCGTCAGATGGCTCATTTGTATTTTCAGCTTCCGGATCAGTAACAGTCTCCTCAAGATATTCAGCGCATGCCTGTAATGCATCAATCATTTCGCTATCTGAATATATTGGATCATCGGCATGAGTTTGAAGATGATCTAACGTATCGACCGGAATAGTATTAGATACTGTTTCTGGAAGCGCTTCAGGAAGAATCGCCAAAGTTGAAGGCTGGCCAATCACAGAAGATACGTTTATTTCCATAGCCTCTTTGCCAGAATGTGTTGGTTCTTCTGTAGTTAATGGTTCTGATCCAGAGATGGGAGTAGGGGAAGACATCATATGCCCAGCAACAACACTAGCCAGGATGGATGCAGCACGAGACGGACTCAATAATCTTAATTTTCTACTAACTACTTTCTTCAAACACGGCCTTCTTTGAAGAGGCACATCCGGACTTTCTTGGTCAGTAGAAATGCCCGGTTGTTTCTGTAAAGATGTAGGAGTTGTCTCTTCACTCCTTACAGATTCTTCTGCTCGTTGTCTCGATTGTGACCTAGTGGTAACTCCTTCTGGAGATTCTGCGGTGGTCTTCTTTTTCTTTGGATCTGGAGAAGCAACAGGATTATCATTTTTTCTTTTCTTCTTATCCTTCATAGGAGATTTTGTTATTCGGAGAGAAATGTTTAAGGGTTCAATAAACTCCTCAAGGAAGTTCATATCTCTGGAGATTTCAAAAGGTTCGTCAGCAGGTTCTTCGTCATTTAGATCTTTATAAAGAATGCTCGGCTTTCCTTTCTTGGCTCGTTTGTCAGAAGCGAAGCTATGTGCTAAATCAAAAGTCTCCACAAAGGTATTGGCCGAAGTGTAAAACCTTGAATAGGTGAATAACATTCGCGGTCCATGATTTGTATTCTCAGGCATTGAGAAAACGGCCCTCGTATTTTTAGCATTATAATAGTACCAAGCCCTGGCGCCATCAATCAAATATCCTTTCCCTTGTAGGCATGTTGTGGCATTCCCTACATGGAATTGATCATAGCCGAATTGGCGTACAAAACGGCTAGGCAAATATGGTTCAAGAATACATTCATCTTCAAATCGATGTACGAGGTGTGAAGGTCGAATCGACTTCAACCAATTGAATATAGCTGGATCTGTTGGTAGAGTATTCACTGAATCTAGGATATTAGCTGGCAATAACTCGTAGCCAGCTGGTGGATCAACACAATAAAAATCCCAGTTATCGCCGCGGTTCAATACTCGCCGGCAATCTATCAAGGAGGTGTGATTCCATCTACACCCTTCATACTTTCTTAAAAAGTTTCCTCTAATAGCTCTTTCGCCAGGGCTCATCAAAACTGGACAGTGGAGTAGAAGCCACCCAAATAAATAAGTATGGGCGACTTCAGTACGTGGAAAGCCATCTTTCGTATTATTTAGCATGCCGTCCACAAAGCAACGCAGACTATGATTAAGTCGGCTTGTCATCGCCGATAAAATATCCATCCGATAACCGAACACTAGGCGGACTGCAGCAAAAAGAACACCTCTATGGAAGCGATCGACTGCACTTGCTCCAGGGACTACATACCTTCGTAGCCAAAAAGCAAGAAAGCCTGCCAGATGGGCTTTCTTAGACATACGTCTGTATCCCATCCTCATGAAACTTTCTATTTTATCTCCTATCTTGAGGGGAGGATAATCTTCATCATTTTTAACTATTATATCTTCTTGGCGAAACCTTGCCATCAACTCATTTATCTCTTACTTATTGAAACGCTGAAAGGTAAGCGGATCAACAGCTTTCTTCTCACTAATTTGTTTCTCTTCATCATCATGTTTGAGGAAGAGATAAGATATCCATTTAGTAAGATAGCAGGAGCCTGAGCTTTCAAAATAACAACAACAGATGTGATAGTGACATAACAGCTCATCAAAGACTTCTACCATTTCAGCATTTTCAGATTTCAGCCTGTTTAATTCATCTTCAGTGGGAACATACTCCTCATAAGGAAAATTTCCCATAGGCAGCTTGGAGATATGATTCATCTCGTGAAGAGCGAAACCGATTTCTCCTTTTGGGGTCATGAAGGTTTTCGTCCTATAATTGTACCTTTCGATCAGTGAAAGGAATAGGTGTGGATTTGGAGGGAAGCCATGTACTAAAGAATAAACAGCTTCATACAGACTGATATTAAGAAGCTCTTCTTCATAATGTTCTAAAACCCAGTTGGCAATGCAGCTCCATCGTTTATAATCTGGGTTGACTAAACCTTGCATCCTTAAGGTGTTATCAGTATAATACCTACCTTTCCTAGCAAACTCATTTGCAAAAATTGGTATTCTCACTGGTAATAGACGAGATGAATTCTCGGGAGGGATGCAACCTGGTTTCAAACCCCTGAGATGAGTTGCGTAAATATCAGATGAACTATAGAAGATATCTCTGTTGTTCACCTTTTTATAACATATTTTGCCCACCCGAGCCTGCTGAACGGGAGTGATATCCCACGCCATTTGGCGGGGATAACTGGCAAACTCATATCTGGAAAGAGGTAAACTCCTAAGCATATCTGGCAAATATATAGTCTTTTCACCTTTCTTAAAAATCCTCTCTTCCACCCGCTGTTTTGGCTGAGATTCCCTGCCAAAGGCATCTCCAAACAAGAAGAGTGGTTTCTTGTGGATAGCTGCATCCAGTGACTGTAAGGGCTGGCCGTTCATCAAACACAGAAGAGTCTCATTATCCTGAGTAGTCAGGATTGTTCTTCGAGACTCTGGTAGTTCATAATGAGGGAACTTAACGTGTGACAAGTCCTCTTTGAATTCAGGTTCAGACATAGTTCCTTGGAAGATCTCGAAGTTGGGATCTTCCCTGATATCAACTGCAAAACAGAAAGGAGCAACATCACAACAAAGTTATCAGATTGTGCCTAGTTGACTGCTTAAAGACAGACTGCGCCTAGTTTTCAGCCAACTAGATTAAACTGCGCCTAATTCATGAATCTGGGCAGACTGCACCTAGTTTTCTGTCAAATAGGGCAGATTATGCCTAGCTTTCATTCAACAACAAACAGCGCCTGTTTTATCAGACAAAGCTATATCCGATAGCGCCTAGCTTTGTTACTAGGCGCGATCGAACAAACAGAGTCTAATTTTCTAGGCGCTATTTGGTGGAATGTTTAAACTTCATAAACATGAATTTTAGAGAATCACCAAACCCTAAAAAGAGTTGGCGAATACAACTGAGCCCTAAGAAGAGCCAGTGTACGTTCCTATGACCCACCATTAATGGCCGGATGTGCAGTTTCGTGTCTAGAAACACGAATTTGTCCAGGCTCTCGGATTTGAAGAGAACCGCGCGATTCAACCATGGGATGCGGCATGGTCTTCTTGGATTTCTTTGAAGATTCAATTGGAGCGGGTTCTTTCCCTTTATCCGAACGTCGAGGCGCCATCGGAGTTGATTTGAAAAGCTCGTCGGAGAAGAAAGAAAATCAGAAAAGAAAACTCGAAAAATTTCACTCTTGAAGACAATAAAGGGTTTACGAAGGATTTTGTGGGCTATTTATAGCTACAACGAAACGCGCCTAAACAGATTGTGCCTATTCAGCCTGAAGATCCGTTCTCGCCTTAAACTGCGCAACTTCTTCAAATATCAAGCGCGGTTTGACTTGGTCATATGGAAATTCAAAGTATTTCGAACTTTTGAAAATTCAAAATTCGAAAACTTTGAAGGGGGTTTTGTAGGTCCAAAAAATCAAACCGCGCTTAAGTTAAGTTCAACAGATTAATCAGAATGCGCCTACAACCAAATGGCGCCTACTTCATCAACAAACACAGAACGCGCCTATTTCTGCATCATAGAGGCGCATTTCACAAACCGCGCTTAGCTGACGTGGAGTCATCATTACCCGACAAACACGAAGATCGAGAAGGCGCTATCATTTCTATGATGGCGCGGCGCTCGAGGAAGATATGACAGCTGTCTAAACAGATTGCGCCTACATCAAAGAACTAGGCGCTATCAACGGACTGCGCCTACTTTTGACTATATCAAGCACACTTCACAGATTGCGCCTACTTCTATCCAAACTCAGCACACTTTGCAGATTGCGCCTACGAAGAAGGCGCAGTTCAAAACAACATCAATTCAGAGCTTACCACGTGTCCCTGAAACAGGCGCACTTTGACTAATTCAACGTCTAACTACCACTCTACATGTCCAACACGTGTCCCACTAACTGTACACGACCAAGCGCATTTCAATCAAATAATGCCACGTGTCTAAAGCAGTTGGTGCACGTTCGTGATAATGGAGTGAAAACAGGCGCAGTTTGTCATACGTGCTCAAAACAGGCGCACTTCAATCAGGCGCTCTCCAGAATAACTGCCCAAAACAGTTATTTCAGAACTCTATAAATAGAGTTTCGTTTCCATTCAACAGGGGACTGACACAATCAAGAGAAATCAGAGTTTTTGTCCAAGTGTTGCTGCGTTCTTCAGAGATTCAAGTCTTCAAAGTTCACATCGTCCAAGGGATAAAGCGATCGTCATTCCGATCGGATTCCTATAGTTGTACTTTCCCAGAATTCTTGTAATATTCTTTACAAAGTTTGTGAAATAAATATCATACTTTTGTTTTTGCAAACAGGTGCATTGAGTCATTTGTTAGCATGCACGATGTTATCGCCTAGCGATTCTAGCAATAGTGTCCGTATTATTATGTGTCTAGGCTAAGCAAAGACAGGTTCATCGGAGCCACCCACCTTAGCGATGATTGCGTCGGCCGAGCGATACTCCGAGCGCGCCTTTGAAAGTCTAAGTCAGGATTCATCTTGACAGGCCAATGTAAGTCTTGCATCGATTCGCATCGATACTTCATCGGGTCGACGCAACTCTTCAAGTCGACGGCTCATTTGAGTCGTTGCACTTGCCATTTGAATCGACGTTCCGCTAGGGTAGAGCGGGTCGTTACATAATACACTACTCAAAATAAGTCTCGTCATCGAGACTTTATGAGTGCAGGTCATCATACCGTTCCTTAACTCATGTCGTGTGCGTATCTTAGACAATTTCTATCGAATGGCTTTATCGTTCGATGACATCGAACTACACTCGGATACCTTTCTAAGTTTCGCGTCGCATGCGTTTGGTAAATTTCATCGAATAACTTTACTTCTTATTCAAGTTGATGGTACTCACTCAGTCATCGTGTTTGTATGACTTAGTTACTATTGTGCCCTGTAGCGGGACTATAATGGTCACACGAGGTCTGTTATAATTCGTCAAATATGAGGGTCATAGGCTGAGGCTAACTCGCTTAATCCATTCATCCATGCGCATCTTAACATATTCACTTGCAGCTGCATTCGAGTTCATCATATCGCTAAGTTTGGATCGTGCACATATTCAAGGCGTCCCCCGAATACAAATATTTCAACCAAGCTTAGCGATAGCAAAGTCGGACAAGCTACTCATGATAGTTTTGAATTGCCGGTCGTGTTACTAATTCGATTAAAATCGAACTCTAGTTCATTTTATTATCGTCTATCTCGATCCTCGAGATGACCCGATTTATTTCTCAAGCATTCTCGTCTTACGAAATCAATACGACACTCCCAGAGGAGTCGACCAAAGTTCAAGTAGAATTTTGTTCGATTCAAGACCAAGTATTGTACTATCATCAAGTACGTCTTCCTAGTAATGATTCGATTTGTTATCCCAACTTTACTTGTGCATCATCGATTTTATTCATTCACTTCATTTGTGGCTGGTATTATTGTCTTTAACGTACAGTCCCAGTTCCACGTCCTAATTCTAAGTCTTGTTGCCACAGATTTATCGTTCGTCCGAACGATCTTCTAAAGTCGGTCACACAGGCTCAATCACTAGGCATAGGGTTGTCCACCTATCCGCTAGAATAGCTCATAATATCATAGCGACAAGTCAAGTTCTTGGTTCATCGTGCAAAGTTATTGCACGACGCTCGTCCCAATCCTATGGTCAAACCGTATGTTCGTTAGTATGGGATACTTCTACCCAAGCTCGTTTCACTCAAATTATCTAAACATTGAGCAGTGTTCATCCTATTCACATCAAGACACTCTTCGCACAAGGTCCGAGCTCGTTCAGCAATGTCATGCTATGATAGGTTGTCCTCAACCAAGTCCTCGATATGTCAATATCATACATCCAAACTAGCATTGTCATGGTCTATCTCTTAAATTTTTGTTTAATACAATTCACCTATCCAATTCACGTAGTCGATCACAAGGTCGTCTAGCCAAGCAATTTGTTATACTCCAATCTCACATAAGTCTGATTATCCACGGCGGACATGAATCACCATGCCAACATTCTCGCAGAATAATCGTCCTCATTGGGACACAACTCTTGTATTGAGTCTAGATTAGTTCATTCTCGATACGTAGATTGGGTCTACTCAATCCTCAAGTTTTTTTAATCGTCAATCACAAGTCCAAACAATCCTCGAATTCACCTTCACTTCAAACCACAAGTCGAAGCAATCAAAATTGCTATGTCATGATATTTCGAGTTCGATCATTCCCGCTGGACATGAATCACCATGCCAACTGTCACGTGGAATGATCATCCTAAATCTAACGTAACGCATGTGCGAGGCTGAAGTTGCGCTCGTGCAAGATAAGATCGTTGTCGTTGTGGTTATCACCGAACAATCAAGTCACTTCCCTTTCATCCAAACATTCATTTCTATTAAAATCCCAAGTACAACATCCATCGAAACACTATCATTTTACACGATCATCATTCATCGAATCAGAGTATCCCCGAGTTATCATACATCGATCTTTGATACGTCTCAATACCATCGATGATGTACATAACCTGACGATCTTCCTTTTGCAACAAAATCTGAGTCATGTAACTTAATTCCTTAATTTATATTATTTCATGCCAACTCAAGTCATTGAGCAACATTTAGTCCAAGTCCTTAGTCATTCTCGTATCTTCAAACCAACGTTTTCATGCACGCTGTCTCCCAATCGTGTTGTCTTCGATTTCATCCACGAGTATTTCACCTTAACTCAAGTTTCAATCCATTCAACTATTCGATCCACCAAGTTTTTTCGACCAAGACATTCATTCGTTTCATCGTTCCAAATCCCTATCCAATCATTTCATAATTTGCACTACACATTCACAAGTCGTTCGACGACATCTCGTTCGAGACTCTCGAAATCACGACCAACTAAGCGTTACTCGTGCTAAGGTTTTGCACGATAACATCGCTGGCTTGTATACCGGTTGCTACTTGTAAGTCCATAAATTTTGGTCGAACAGTTCACTAGACGGTCTATACACCACTCAGGATTCGAGCTACTCGACTAGTTGTCGAAACTCATTCTTATTCCTCTTCTCGTCTATCGCATACACCACTCGGGATCAAGTCATTCTATAAGTCATCGAAGTGATCATTCAATTTACAATCGACACGTTCAAGTATGCGTTCGTCCGTTCCTCAAAATCTAAGAGTCATTCTCGTGTTCGTCTTAAACTTTGGTCTGTTAGCATCCCTATCGACATGCATTCTAAGTCACCTGTTCTCGTCCGAGCGATATCTCGCTCGCAACTCGTTTGCACCAGAAGGTCTAGGTGCGCGAAACTCTGCACAACTTATCCAAAAGACTATGTACGTAGGTCATCCCGTTCGGGCCATACTCTGGTCTCGTACACTCGTTCGCTATCATTAGCGTAAAGTCATATAGGTATGCGTAACATTTGCTAACTTTTAGCATTGGTTCCTTTCAACTCAAATCCGTCATAGTTTGGCATAAAGGCCTTCGCACCTCGATCCCGTCCAATCGAATACTTATACGAGTTTTTTACAAATATTAGAATTTTTGTATGGAACATCCCAAGGGTCAACGAGAGAGAGCATACATTTTTTTTTGTCCACGATCGAGCTTTCAAAACTGAGATAATCGATATGAAGTACAAGAAGTAAAGCCGTGCCCTGATACCAATCTGTCAGGCCCCGCTTCCATCGGAGCGATCGTCCTCGCTAAGGCGTGATGTCGCACGAGCCTAGGTTGCGCTCATGCAAGGCCAAGTCCAGAAACGACCGATTAAAGCTAGGCCACAGAGTCGCACAGAGTGTCGCCGTTTGCAGGGTAAAGTAAATGAACACAAATTGAAACAAACTCAATAGTCTTCATTGATATTCAAGAAGTAGTACAAGCGGCGTTATGCCGAGATACAATTTACTCAAGCTCTCTCTCTCTCGAAACATAAAAGGTGTGCCAAGTGGCTTACAAGATGGAATGATTCATGGCGATGTTCCGATACATTATGTCACGTATATGGTGTTTTGGTTCCTTTGTATCGCTCCAAGGCTCTAGAGTTAGCTCCGCACCTCAGCACGTTTGAGGGAAGTCTTCGCACCCGACGTGGTTCTCCCGTACCCTGCAAGTAGACTATGTGGTTATCAGTACATTGTTATGTACTGGTGGGGAGGCTAGCTCGCCCACTCGCTATCATTACCAAACACATTTATTTTACTTTTGTGTTTCATCTATCATTTATTGTCTTACTAATCTTGCCTTAGGATCAGTTTCATGGCATAACATTCAAAGCCTATCCCGTGTTATCGTTTTCAAGTGTCGCATAAGTAAAACATGTGCAACTTACCATACTTATCGTATGATCGTCCCTGTCCAAAGTAAACTAAGTTAGCCAACATATTATGCATTACAAATTGATAGGTTTTCATAAGTATCCAAAAGTGTCAAGGGTGTGTTCCTGGCTCAGGTAGTAGCGCGTCGTAGGCATGTTTCTAACTCATTTGTATGAAGTACTCTAGCTCATTTGTTGTGTTATATTTAAGCCTGTTTGGAAGGCGCTTCGTTCAGTTCCATAGTTGTCCAGCTTACTCAAGCTGTTAGGATGTGTTATACTCAACTGTTGTTTAGATTTGTTTCATTCAGTAACATATCATGTTCAGCTAGTCAAATTTACTTGTTTTAATGCAAGGTCTCGCGCTCGGATTACCGCAATCGAGCCAACTTAATCTATATGCATCGGTCGCTGGCACTACAAGCCATTTGGACATGTTCCTCTTTGTATTCGCATCTATCAAGCGTGATGGTTGGTACACCTAGATAGTCTACGCAATACCCAACCTTACGTCTCTTGTGTGCCCGATCCCGCACACAAGCCACCCGTAAGCCATGATTCCGCCTATGCCGACCACGATGTCGTGATCGTTGCCTTGGAATCGTTTGTTCCGTCACTCGTGCACGAGTTGTTCGCAACTATTTCGTATTCTTATTTTTAGTTTAACTTGTCAGGCTGTCATGAGCCAATTATCTTGTTGGGCTGTCTTGAGCCAATGAATTAACTTATCAGGCTGTCTAGAGCCATAATACATTATCGACCAGGTTGGCGGCGGCGTCCCTACAACACGGGTAGCGATCCCCGTTGCACGTCCCTGTCATACCTGTCGCTAACCATTCCTTTCCTTTCTTTCATTCATTCTTTTCTTTTGTTTTCTTTCTTTCACCTGTTCATTCGTTCATTGATTTATTCACGTATTCATTCATTCATTCGTTGATTCATTCATTCACTTATTCGTTCATTCGTTCATTCATACATTATGCAACTCCCTATACAGGAACTGCCTTGGCGACCCATCGGTCCCGAAGCCTTTCAATGTTTCCATACTCTACTCAGAACGACTATGTCGATAGTCTTCCTGCTTCATTGTTGTAAACCATTCATTGTTTCATATTTCAAGTTGTGGTATGATTCTAGTGACAAGCATTTCGTTCGTTATTGGACGCATAAGTAAACCTACACAAAGTGTAAGTTGTGCGTTTGTACGGGCGTAGAGTGCGGTGCAAGAGTTCGTATATTTTCTAAGTTCTTTTTCATGTTCTATACAAGCATACAAGATGAAATTATTCCCTTAGCTAGGTGCGTTGAGTCATTTGTTAGCATGCACGGTGTTATCGTCTAGCGATTCTAGCAATAGTGTCCGTATTATTATATGTCTAGGCTAAGCAAAGACAGGTTCATCGGAGCCACCCACCTTAGCGATGATCGCGTCGGCCGAGCGATACTCCGAGCGTGCCATTGAAAGTCTAAGTCAGGATTTATCTTGATGGGCCAATGTAAGTCTTGCATCGATTCGTACCGATATTTCATCAAGTTGACGCAACTCTTCGAGTCGACGGCTTATTTGAGTCGTTGCACTTGTCGTTTGAATCGGCGTTCCGCTAGGGCGGAGCGGGTCGTTACATGGGCTATTTGCTAAAAGGCTTTAAAAATAAATTAAGTTATAGTTGGGCCTTATGACTAAATCCTAACCCTAAATTCCAGCATGTGGCCGGCCAATACAGCCCCCCTTATATAAACACTTCATGTAGCCACCAAGCCACTTTTGCAAAACCCTAATTTCCACCTTCTTCAAAGTAGCCTCCATTCTCCAATTCTTATCCAAATCAGACCAAACGAATTGCATTGCGATCCTTGGGAGGAGAGGAAGTTGCTGGAGGTTTGCTAGCAAAGAATTGGAGGCGTTTGACCGTAGGATTTTGGATATCGAGGCATTTTGGAGACTTTTGCATTGAGATTCCAACTCTCAATAGGTAAATGCTTCTAAACTTATTTAAATTCTAATTTTTTCTTCAAAGAAGCATGCATCTTGGTACCATAGACCTGTAGACCATGTTTGGTAGGATTTCGTGTCCTTTCGATATGTGTATCGGATGCGTGTCGATGTATTGTAACATGTGTTTGATGAAATGCCTAAAAGAATTAAAAGTTATTGTTTTTCAAAACTAATTTCATATATTAGTAGCACTATATGAGGGGATTCAAAAACCCTATTTCAGAGTTTATTTTGACACGATTTTCGTGTCCAAATCGGACACGGAGACGTAGCACGAGACCCCGTGTACTGTCCTGCTATTTGAGTGTCATAACTCGATGGATACGACACGGTTTGGGGGGAAATTTGGTGGACACATGGGGGCAACCTCTGCCCACGTGCTCGTAAAATTTTATGAGGTTTCGCTGAGTGTGCACGAAGTTATCGAGGCCGCATGGATCTCGGCCTGCTGTGCACACGCGCGAAAATCGGCTCTGACACGCGTTTGTAACGCGGACACGAGGACTCGAAACAGGGTGTCCTACACCTAGCCCTATACCTAGGCTACCCATGTATATGAGCACGTGACACGAAGTCGTGTGTATCGTGTCCTACGTTGCTCGACACGTACGCACGAGCACTGCTCTTCACAGTTTTGAGATACACACTGACACGCTGTTTTGGTTACTTCGTGGATACGCACACGACACGATTGATCCCCCCTCATATTGACACGTGTCTGGGCACACTTTCCCCTAATTTTCCCTGTATATATTATATATATATATATATAAATATTTTTTTTTATATTTTTATATATAAATATATATATATATATATATATATATATATATATATATATATATATATATATATATATATATATAAAATTTATATATATATATATATATATATATATATATATATATATATAAATTTATATATATATATATATATATATATATATATATATATATATATATAACTGTTATGTATTAGTTGAGTTGGGTGTGGGTGGGTGATTTTGGATTTCTTATCCAGTTTAGGGTTTGGTTGATGCTATATAGATTGATCTTATATATTAGGTATCAGTAATGTTAGGTTTAGTTTAGTTATGTTAGATATATTTATGTATATATGATATGGGTTATATATATATATATATATATATATATATATATATATATATATATATATATATATATATAAAATATATATATATATATATATATATATATATATATATATATATATATATATATATATATATATGTGAAAAAAAAAAATATATATATATATATATGTGTGTGTGTGTGTGTGTGTGTGTGTGTGTGTGTGTTAGGTATGAGTGATTAGATACCATTGTATATAGTTGGGTTGTTCCAGTTTTAGAGCTATATGCAGTAGATTAGAGAGTTGCATATACAGTAGCAGTTAGTTTGTATATATATTAGTCTATATACATTTTTTGTGTATAACTAGTATATAAATATGTATTTTGTTATATATGAGATAAGGTATAGGTTATATAGGTAGTATAGAGTGTAGATATATACATAGAGTATATATAAGATAATATATGATATATATATGTGATATTCATGGTAAGCTTGATAGCTATACATTTGAGTATACATGCATGTTATTATATGTAAAGGTTATGTGCTATCTTAGAATATGGATTTTGGGTAATACGTTAGAGTTGTAGGAGGGTATGTAAATATAATACTAGATAGATGTTGATATATATATATATATATATATATATATATATATATATATATATATATATATATATATATATATATATATATAGAAATAACAAAACTTTGGATTAGTTGTAGAATTGACCCTATAGGCCTAACTAGGTGACCAAATTATTGGCCAAGTTGACCAAAGTCAACTGTGGGTCAAACTTGACCTAGAATTGACCCTAGAAGGCCTAAATTGACTTGTTAACTTAAGTTTGACCAAATCCTAGATTAATTGACTAGTTGACTTTAGGTTGACCTAGTTTGACTAGAATGGTTGACCAGAGTTGACTTTGGCCTAGAATGACCTAGAATCATATAGCTTATATTGTAAACTTTATTTATTATATATTAAACATATTTTATCCTATATTGCTCTAAATAGGACTCAGTTACTCCAGTTCAGACATATGTATTCATCAGTCGCACATGGTATCAGGCTAGTACATTCTCTGATAGTTATTTCATTTATTTGATGATTATTGTATTTCAGTTCTAGTTGGTTCTATTGATTCTCTGTCAACACGGATTGATATTTCTGGATCCACTACGTGCGACACTCACATTTTTACATGTCTGGCCTCTATTTCTGAAATCACCCCACTGGACTCACTACTGGCATCATGTTCTGGCTGGACTTATACTTTATTTTCGTGTCATTTTTTGGATTCACTTGTACTTGTTGGGCGGAAAAATATTCGAGTAGACATGTAAACAGTCCCAAAAATGCTGGAATCACTCCATTTGGTCTAATCTGGAATGATAGCAGTCGTACACTTGCCAAGTATACGATGAGCTGTATTTATCCCCTATCGTTTACATGTCGATCTCGGTATTTCAAAACATACTGGTCAGTATCATGTTTAGGACTTATACTGGATCACACTTGTCTATGCTATATTATCTGGACTTATATCACCTCTATTCGAGTTCAGTTAGTTTTATTTTTACAGTCTCCATTGCCATGCCCTCCTGACTTGTTTAAACTGTTAGTCTACATTATTACCTGTCTAGACTTACCATGTTCATCAATATAACTGTCTATAACTGCTTTATAGTCTTTGTCATTTACTAGATATTTCTAGATGAGATGTGCTCGTTTCTTTCCTGACTGGATCGTTGACAAAATATTACAGATGTTTGCCCCGTGGACACTTGTCCTACTTATTATGGACCAGGAGATGGCTTGCTACTTTGGGCCCCGACTCTCAGGAGTGATCGGGAGATTAGTTAGTAGACTTGGTTTAGTTTTCATGTTTAGAACTTGAATTGTAATAACTTGAGATATTGACTTGTTTGAGATTTGTTGGAGATATTATTATTTAGTAGTTTATATTTTGTTGTTGTTTAATCTTTTAGTTATAGACTTCTGTGTTATCTTATCGTACTTAGACTGTGATTGAGTTTTACTATATCTATACTTGTCCTCCGTTCGGAGTTGAGATTATGACAGGTATATTATATATTTGTGTGAGATATTAGATAGTGACCTAGTACAGCGTTCTACCGCCGATTCTGCGGCCATAGCTAGTGGGCTAGGGTTTGGTTAGGTGCACTTTGCGTAAAAGGCCTTCCTAACATGTAATTTAAGGCCCCTTAAGGGAAAGGTCCAAAGTGACTTAAGGTTTAAGCTAATTAATAGGTCCTAAATGATATGCTAGCTAGATTAGAGTCTAACTTAAGTTGTTTAACCTCTCTAACAAGTTTCTATGGTTATGGCTAACATCTACACAATGTAATTCTAAGATTTCACTGACAAATGACAAAATCGCAATACATCAAATTAAATAATATAAAAAATAATCAAAAAAATTACCAATTACCAAAATACCCTTGTTCTAGAATGTGGTGGTAACACCTAGTGAGATTAAAATGGAAAGAATGCTGCAGTTGATGGAGTTGCAACAGCAACAGCTTTAGATGCAAATCAAAGTCCAATTTGGTATGCAGCAGAAATAAATGGATGACCTAACGCAAATCGTAAGTAATATGGAGGGCAACACCAAAGCAACGGTCGTGGCATCTGAAGAGAGGCAAGATGTTCAAGATGAAGTCGAGGAAAAAGTTCAACCGCAAATGATAAACTCTTCTTCCTTGTTCAAAGCAACGGAGTTCTGCAAGATGAACCCACCTAAGTTCAATGGCCGAGAAGAGCTTGATGTGATAGTGGGATGGCTCGCGAGATTGAGGACTTATTTAATCTTCTTAGCATTGAAGGGTCCCAGAGGATAACATGTGTGGCGCTAAAACTGCAACTGAGAGCATACGACTGGGGGCAGCAAAGAAACAGGAAATCTATGAAGCCGATACCGATACCACGATTTCCTGGAAAATGTTCAAGGAAGCATTTCTTGATCAGTACGTTCCTCGCGGCGTCCATCGTCAAAAAGAAGACGAGTTCATGATGTTAAGACAGGAGAATATGACAGTTGTTGCTTATGACTCGAACTTCTCAAAAGTCGTAAAGTTTGTCGGTGCCTTCCTGCCCAACAAAGAAGCCTGGTACGAATGTTTTCAACAAGGCCTGAATGACAAACTGTGAAGGGATGTCATAAATCAAAGGTGTCGAACCTACCATGAATCTTACGATGCCGCTCTCGATAGTGAGCGTATCATTGGCCGTATGTCGCAAAGAGCCGTGTCTGTCTTCTCTAACAACTTCAACAAGCATCCTAACGATGTCGTAGGATCGAGAGTATCAAAACGGCCGAACACATTTGATAACAGGGGCCATGGCGGACAATATTGTAACATATATGGTAGGCGTGGGCACCGGACGACCGATTGTGTAACGAGAACTTGCTACAAGTGTGGCAAAATAGGCCACACGATTCCATTTTGTCCCAAAAATGTTCCAAATCAATACAACCCACCAAAGAATGTTCCAAATCCTCTGAGGAACGTTCCAAATCCGTATAAAGTGCCTCTACTGTAAGGCGCAAATACGGTGCCCGTGAATCCGCATAATCAACGCCATGGAGCGCAATGCCAAGTCTATGCATTGACTCGGGATGAGGCGTTTGAGTCTGATACTGTTGTAAAAGGTATACAACTCTATAAAAATATACCTGTTCGAGTACTATTCGATTCGGGTGCGACACATAGTTTTATATCTGCTGATTTTGCGAAAGAGAATAAAATAACCATACAATCACTAGATATGAACATTAGCATTAGCACTCCATCGGAAGTCGATATGCCTACGAACTTTATTTGTAGGAATGAACACATTTGCATCGGAGGAAGAAATCTATCCTTGGAAGCCGTCGTACTAGACATCAAAGAGTACGACGTAATCCTGGACATGGATTGGTTGGGCGCTTGTCCTGAAAAAATCGAGTGCACGGAGAAGAGAGTTGTGTTTTGTCTTGCTGGCGAGACAGAGTTCTCATATTCGTGCGGTACGGTCTCGAACACGGCCATGGTGGTATCGACAATTTCGGCGAGGCGTATGCTGCGTCCCGACTGTACGGGATACTTGGCATCAGTTCGAGATACGAGGATGGATAATACAAACACAGTGCAGACTGATATTATGGCAGATTTTCTTGACGTTTTTTCTGACGAGATGCCCGGAATGCCGCCGGATCGAGAAATAGAATTCAACATCGATACCTTTCCGGATACACGACCGATATCAAAAGCGTCTTACCGAATGGCTCTAGCAGAACTGAAGGAGCTGAAGGTATAATTACAAGAGTTGCTAGACAGCAGATTTATTCGACCTAACGTCTCTCCGTGGGGAGCTCCCATATTATTTATGAAAAAGAAGGATGAATCGATGTGGATATGTATTGACTATCGCAAACTTAATAAGACGACTGTGTGGAACAAATATCCATTGCTACGAATTGATGACTTGTTTGACCAACTGCAAGGCGCGTCAATATTATCAAGAATCGATATTCATCCAGGCTACCATCAGTTGAAGATCAAGTCTGATAACGTATCGAAGTCTGTTTTTCGCACTCGATATGGTCATTATAAATTCCTAGTCATGCCGTTCGGTTTGACGAATGTCCCAGCCGCTTTCATAGATTTGATGAACCGAGTCTTCCGACCCCAAATCGACAAATTTGTAGTCGTGTTCATCGATGTTCGTCGACGATATCCTTATCTATTCAAAGAATCGAGAAGAACATGCAGAGCACTTAAAGACGGTGCTGCAGCCTCTGCGTGAAAATAAATTATACACAAAACAGAGTAAGTACGAGTTCTGGATGAGTAGCGTGATGTTCCTCGGATACGTAATATCTGCCAAAGGTGCCATAGTGGACCCAAAAAATTGAAGCGGTGGTAGATTGGAAACGACCTACCTCGGCTAGCGACATTCAAATTTTCCTGGGTTTAGCAGGCTATTACCGAATATTCGTACAAAACTTTTTAAAACTAGCGTCGCCTATTAACGGACCGAAATGCCGTTGAGATAGTCCAAGTGGTGTGTAACACCAGTGATCGCCCGTATAAGATAGTAGCGTGCTCACCAATTGTCTTATGCAGGTAGTAAATATTATCTCTATTTTATGCAGGAACGAGCACGGCCGTGGTAAGAATGGAGATAAATTATTATGTTTCACTATATGCATTTACTGTTTCAAATGGAAGGCTATCAATTTGAAATGAATTCATTTAGTTCTAAATAAAAAGAAAACTCCAATGCATGCCTACTTAACAATCAGAGTCGGTTTAGACGAGTGGTTTCGTCTCGCTCACTAGTGCATTTCCAAGTGTACTGATCCCCAATCCCACAGGTGACGAGAACTCTGGGGGTGCACGTCGCTAAGCCAAAGATGAAGTTCAGAGAGGCGTTTTGAAGCTCTTCCTATTCTGAAGTATTTTGAAACCAATTCATCGAAGGCTTTCAATGTATAAAAGGGCGAATGTATGGTACGACAAGTGTTAGTTCAGGCAATGTCGAGTATATTTCTTATGATTCAATCAATATAGCAGCAACGGCATCCAATGTAATTACAACTTGCACTTTGTTGCAAGCTATGAATGAAAAGCATATTTCTATCTTCCTAAATTGTGTGTTCAATTCTGATATAATTTGTGAAGTTTCAACTTGGTGTTTCAATAAAATGATCAAATGTAACGTTCTTGTCTTGTACGAGTACAACTCCAGACTCGTACGATATCATACCTTAGCAAGAACGATCGATTCGGCATAATGGGAACGGGAACGAACGGTTTGTCGAATCGAGGCGTGACAATGATGATGTTTACGGTTTCACTCAAGGGTTTCCACATGTCAACCTAAAATTACTTTTACGTTTAATTTAATTTATCTCATCTCAAAATAATAGAAAAAAATAATTTTAGGTTGATACATGGCAACTTTTGAATAGAACAGCGAATATCACTCATGCGGGTGAAAAAGATAGAGACAATTTCGTGAATGTTGTTATTGCGCTGCATTAGAGCATCTCCAACCCTATTGTGAGTTTAGAAAAAATGGTTGCCACATAGGAATGATAAACTTTCATTCCAAAAATTCTTCTCCAATGCAAATGTAGAATAAAACATGAAGTTGACATGGCAATGACATGGCAAGGACAATGTGAAGTTGGTTGTCTAGATCTAGACAATGCACTTCACAATGACTTTGTCTCCACATCATCAATTATGAATAGAAATATTTATAAAAAAGTTGAAGAAGTGGAGGAGTTGCCTTGGAAGTTGGAAAAAATATTTTTTATTGTCTCCTCAATACTTTTGCATTGGAGAGAGTTTTTCTATCTCATTGTCTTTTGAGATATAGTTTTGCCACATAAACAAGACATTGTCTTGTGGCTCATGCCACGTAGGTGCCACCTAAGACTCATAACACTTAACAAGACAATAGGGTTGGAGATGCCCTTATTGTTTCGAAAAATTGAAACATTTGTTGAGTGTCCATCTGCGAGAATTGAGGAAAATAAGGGGCATACGACAATAAAAGAGCATGTACCAACAAAAATAAGTTGCGGGTCAACACACAATCTCACTATGAATTCTATTGTTAAGGTTTAACAGGAATACCACTAACTTATCTATAATTGTTAATCTCATGAAGCTTCAATACATCCAGTACTGTTGCCATCTCATTTGAATTGGATCAATTTGATTCCAGTCCAAAAGCCCGTATCTGTATCCCACTTGTATAACATCTGTATCGTATCATACCCGCAACCGACATGCATTCTGATTGTCCTCACATTAATTATTCCACATGAAATTAAATGTATTTTTCTGTTTCTCGAACCCGCAACCCGGAGGTAGTGGTGGGGGGGGGGGGGGGGGGATATGCCTCACTATAACCACTTGAACCATAGTCAATGATCTCTAGTTCAAATGGTTAGAGTAAGACATATCCTCTCTCCTTTTATATATATATATATATATATATATATATATATATATATATATATATATATATATATATATTAGAGTAAGACATATCCTCTCTCCTTATATATATATATATATATATATATATATATATATATATATATATATATATATATATATATATATATATATATATAAATATATATATATATATATATATTTATATATATATATATATATATATATATATATATATATATATATATATATATATATATATATATATATATATATATATATATATATATATATTGTTGGGGCATTTGTATTCTTGACATGTAGAGAACTTGTTCTCTACATGCTTAGTGAAGTTTTAGTCCCACATCGAAAATGCACCATGTGGTATCTCAACATATATAGGCTTCATGTATTGTTGGGATGTGCACATGGGTGGTGACCCAAAGGTGGGAACCATGTGGGTGATTTTACTAAGAGGTAAGAATAAGGCTCCATGGTAAGCTTCTAGATTTTTGCTCTTGGGAAATTTATTTCCATGGGAGCTAAGCCCCATAGGGGCTTAGCGACTCGGACTCGGACTCGGACTCGGGCTCGGACTCGAGCTTGGGCTCGGGCTCAAGGGCTCATGAGGCGTAATGTGGCATTTTGTTGGTGTGAACGTGTCTTTGCATGTTCTGAGCGGTTGTTCCATGTTCGGGGTGGTTATTACCACGTTCCTAACATTGTGCTAACCGGGCAGTTGTTGCAGGAGCCTATATAAGGTCTCCTCCTTCTCTCTCACAGTAAGGGGACTAATACACAGGTAGTAGATAGAAAGTTTACAAGTACTTAGAAGCTGTGAGAGAGAAGAGAGATATTGTACCAGCATTGAGTTTTGCACAGGAATTCGTGTTCATCCGAGGAGTCAGAAGAGCAAGAGTGTTCCAAGTTCTCCGACGAACTTGCTGGTTGCTGGAAGCTATTCGTGTGGGGCGAATAAAGCTTTGAGCAACGGTGATCATTTACCCCAGCAGAAGTTTTTCCATCTTTCGCCTGTCACCTTCTTCGTTTATCAGAATTCTATTAGCGCACCTTCGGTGAAGTATTTGTGTTGGTAAAAATCTGTGCACCTCCTGTGAAGTGTTGCATTCGCCTGTCACCTTCTTCGTTTATCAGAATTCTATTAGCGCACCTTTGGTGAAGTGTTTGCGTTGGTAGAAATATGTGCACCTTCTGTGAAGTGTTGCATTAGTAGAATTTCTGTTACGTACCTTCTGTGAAGTGTTGCGTAATAACGACTGTTTTTTACAATTGTTACGAATTCTCAGTTTTCCATCGAAAAATTATGCCCCGGCTCTAACAATCTCAAAGATTTATAGCTACGATGGAAAACGTTAATGTTTCACTCTTCAATTCTGACTATTGTAAGTTAGAAAAGTTTGATGGAGAACATTACCAAGGCTGGAAGAGGAAGGTTTATCTCACCCTTCAACTCAAGACATAGATCACGTACTTCTGGAGGAAGAACCTACTGTTCCAGATGTTGGGTCTGCTGCCGCAATCACCGCGACTACTAAACTTCAAGCAAAATAGAGAAGGGAAAATAGTATTTGTAGGCTGCTTATCCTGAATGCTATAGAAGATTCCCTTACAGAATCCTATTCTAAGAAGACTATCGCTAGAGACATATGGGAGTCTCTAGAAAAAATCTACGAAGAAGACAAGAACCGCAGTAAAATCTTTGTGGTTGAAAGATATCTCAAGTGGTTCTTTGAGGATAAAAAGTTTATGCTGCCGCAGGTGAAGGAGTTCCTGAAACTGCGACAGAAGCTGGAAGACGAGGCGATGCCCCTCCCCGACAAGTTTGTTATTGGAGGGATTGTCTTACAGCTCCCCGCTGGCTGGAGCAAGTTCAATGCAAACATGTATAGGAAGAAGCTGGAGATCACCCTTGAAGATCTCCTGCAGAAAATCTATGTTGAGGACCAGATGCGGGCTCAACTGAAGGTGGACGCACTGTCCAAGCAATTGGCTAACGCCAATCTGGTGCATTCAGGGGAACCAAGAGGAAAGCATGTGGCTTTCCAAAGCAAGAAGAAGGACCTTGACAATCTAAAAGTCAAGGGTACTTCAATGAAGAAGAAGAAGCCAAAGTCCCACTTGGCTTGCTTCAAGTGTGGCAAGAAGGGCTACTTTAAGAATGAGTACAAAGCAAAAGCCAAGCAATCGGAGCAAGGAGAGCCTAGTAAGGTATCTATGATCACTGATGTTGTTGCTATGATTGTGCAGGTTGATACGGTAGGAACTGATGCTGACTGGTGGGTAGATACTGGAGCCACCTGCCATGTTTGCTCCAGCAAGGAGTGGTTCACCACCTACACCCCTACTTCTGATGTGGTTATGGTGGCGAATCAGGCACAAGCTGAAGTGCTTGGGATCGGGACAGTGGTATTGAAGCTGACTTCTGGCAAGTCTCTGATGCTTCAAGGCGTGAACCATGTACCTGTTATCGCCAAGAATCTGATCTCAGGAGGCCTTCTCTGCAAAACAGGCCTCATGATGGACATCAATGCTGGCCAGATGGTGATGTCTATCAGGGGAACATATTTCGGAAAAGCTTTTTATACCGAAGGAATGTTCAAAATTTAGCTTGTAAATCAGTTCAATGTTGTTAATGCAATCACTCATTCTGCTTATACTTTTGAGTTATGGCATAATAGGCTAGGACATGTTCATTCTAAACGAATTAACAGAATGTCTAGTCTAGGTCTTATCTCCAAGTGTGGGGGTAAGGTAGAGAAATGTGAAGTTTGTGCTCAAACTAAGATCACAAGGAAACCCTTTCCTCGGGTTAATCGAAGTAAGATCTTCTGGAGTTAGTACACTCAGATATCTGTGACTTCAAACAGTTCTCTACAAAGGCTGGGATGAAGTATTTCATAACCTTCATCGACGACTTCTCTAAGTATGCATTCGTCTACTTGCTGAAGGCTAAAGATGAAGCATTTGAGAAGTTCAAGGAGTTTAGGGCCGTAGCTGAGCGACAAACTGGACAACAACTCAAAAGAATAAGAAGTGATCGGGGTGGAGAGTATAGGTCTTATGAATTTGCATCATTCTGCAAAGAACATGGAATTGTCAATGAGACTACGGCTCTGTACTCTCCTCAATCCAACGGAGTAGCTGAGAGGAAGAACAGGACGTTGACAGAAATGATAAACTCAATGCTGTTGACTGCGGGTCTTCCTAAGTGCTAGGGGTGCAACTCGGGCGGGTTGGGTCGGGCTTGAGGTCAACCCGAGCCCAACCCGATGAATCATAATCCTAGCCCGAGCCCAAGTCCGCCCCGACCTCGGGTTCAACACATGAAGCCCAAGACCAAGCCCGGAGGATCGGGTTGGACTCGGGTTGGGTCGGGTCCATCAGGTTTATCAAATCTAATATAATATTTAAAATAATTTAAAACAAAGAAAATAATTAACACATAATCAAATAGCAATCAAGTCATGATCATTACAAAATACAAGTTGAAATAAGATTTAAGATAAAGGAATTGAATAGTTTGGGTGGAGAAATTTAGGATTTAAATTTTTTATTTAAGTATGAAACAATATATATATATAGTAAGTCGGGTTTCGGGTTCTTCGGGTAACCCGACACATTAACCCGAGCCTAACCCGATTTTTGATCGGGTTCAAAAAATTTAACCCGAACCCAAGCCCGAACCCGAGTATCTTCAACCCTAACCTAACTTATTAACGGGTTTACCCGATCGGGCTCGGGTTTTGCCCGCCCGAGTTGCACCCCTACTAAGTGCTACTGGGGAGAAGCTGCACTGACGGCCACTTTTATTCTGAATAGGGTGCCTCATGCAACTTCTGACATTACTCCTCATGAACTCTGGTTCAAAGTCAGACCTAACTTGAATGTCATTCGAGTGTGGGGGTGTCTGACATATGTCAAGCTTTCAGATCTGAAGATTCAGAAGCTTGGGACAAGGACTACTAAGACGATCTTCTTGGGATATGCCGAGAAGAGTGATGCTTAGAGATTTCTTGATATTGAGTCAAATCATATCATTGAATCTCGCGACGCAGAATATTTTGAAGACAAATTTGCAAGGCATAAGAATATTGTTCTTACGGATGTTCCGAAGAATAATGAGGGTGCACAGGTCTTCAATGAAGATGTGGTCCAAGAAGATGTTGTTGAAACAACGGTTGAACCAAATCTCGCTGAGCCGTCAACGAAGCGAGTGAGGAGGCCGAAGGACTTCGGAAGTGACTTTGTCATCTATCATGTGGAAGCAGATCCGCTTACCTATGATGAGGCGATGAAGACCAGAGACGCAATTTTTTGGAGGGAGGCGATTGACAATGAAATTGAATCCATCACCTCCAATAACACTTGGGTGTTGGTTGATCTTCCTGAAGGAGCAAAATCTATCGGATGCAAATGGATCTTCAAGAAGAAGATGAAAGTAGACGAAACTATTGACAAGTTCAAGGCTAGGCTAGTAGCCAAGGGGTTTTGTCAGAAGCAGGGAATCGACTACTTTGACACGTATACTCCAGTAGTCCGGATGATTACTATCAGAATGTTGATTGCTCTCGCAGCGATACATAAGATGGTGATACATTAGATGGATGTGAAAACGGCTTTCCTAAATGGCGAGCTGATCGAAGAGAATTATATGCAACAACCAGAGGGATTTGTCGTCAAGGGTCTTGAAGACAAAGTCTGCAAGTTTGTGAAATCTTTGTACGGTCATAAACAGGCTCCCAAGATGTGGCATGAGAAATTTGACAAGGTTATAAGGTCAAATGGCTACATGGTCAGCGAGACGGACAAGTGTGTTTATACGAAGTTCGCTGATGGAAGTGTGATCGTTTGTCTGTATGTGGATGACATGCTTATCCTAGGTACGGATATGAGCTGTGTCACGGAGACAAAGAGGTTCATCTCGAGCAAGTTCAGTATGAAGGACTTGGAGGAAGCTGATGTGATCTTAGGGATCAAGATCATCCGGGCAGACACTGGACTAGCGGTGTCACAGTCTCATTATATTGAGAAGATGATCACTCGTTATGGGTATCGGGATCTTTCAGGGATCGATACGCCGTACAGGTGTGATCTGAAGCTGAAGCCTAATTTATGGGAAATCGTCAGGCAGCTGGAGTATGCAAGCGTAATCGGGAGTTTGATGTATGCTACTACTGCCATAATGCCTGACATAGCTTTCGTCGTGGAAATGCTGAGTCGTTTCACGAGCAACCCTGGTGTTGAACACTGGAAGGCTGTAAACGGGTTATGAGATATTTCAAGAAGACTCAGACATATGCACTGTATTACAGCGGAGATCCGCAGGTAGTGGAAGGCTTCAGTGATGCCAGCTGGTGCTCAGATTTGGAGAGCGAGAGGTCTACAGGTAGATATATTTTCACAATGGGTGGAACTGCTATATCATGGAAGTCGAAGAAGCAGACAATGCTCTCGCGGTCATCCATGGAATCTGAGTACTTTGTACTTGACACCGTAGCCGAGGAAGCAGAATGGCTTCGGGAGCTCATGTATGATCTTCCAGTGGTTGGGGCGCAAATACCGGCAATACCGATATACTGCGACAACCAGGCGACTGCGGCGGTGGCATCAAATGACCTCTTCAACGGAAAGAAAATGACTGTAGGGTTAAAGCACAGGGCAGTACATGATCTTATTAAGAGATGTGTAATTACAGTGATTGATGTTCGGAGTCAGAAAAACCTGACGGATCCGTTCACCAAGGGCCTCAGGCGCCAGCTGGTCGATGACTCAGCATGTAAAATGCGCTTGAAGGCATTCTGATATTAGTTATTGTATTCCTACCATAAAGTTTTATGCTATTAGTTCAAAGATTTATCTACTAGGCATCTAGCTTTTGGTTCAAGGGAGGACCATTAACTGGAAGAATATCAGGAACGGTGGGTACATGTTCTATTGGGCATGGAGAGGTTACGGACCTATAACCACTATTGTCTACTTTTGTTTTCTGCGGAAAACGGTTCCTGTGGGAAGATTGGCTTAATTGCCTTAATGAGTTCTCAGGCAGAGTGAATGCCTGGTGTGCTTTACAGGAAGCACGGTAGAGCAGCACTACAAGGAGTGAAACTCTGTCACGACCCGCACCCGCTTTTTAGATACGAGACGTGTCCAAGCCCAGCCTACGCCGCGATATCGGCGGTAGTACGCTGTCTAGCCCGCAATAAATAAAGTGCTCATAAATACTAACTGCTCATTCACAAGAACTAAATCAACTTTACAAAATTTAGAAGTTTTACACTTGAAGAAGAATATAAGCTTTTACATTTATAGAAAACTATCACACAACTAACTAGTCTTCTATGGTTTAGCCTTCGAGTCTCTATCTCCCTCTCGTATGGTCCACGCGCAAGAGTAGGCACGTCAACCTCACCTATAAAAATGATCCAGTCAGGAAAGGAGCAGAGTACAACCATATTGCAATTAATGTGGTTAGTCCAAAATAAGTTAGAACAAACGAGAAACCATGAAGGTAAAGAATATAAAAGAACTAGCAAGATAAGAACTAACAGGATATGAAGTGGCAAAAGTAAACTGGCAAGACGTGATCTAACAAGATATAAACTGGCAAGATGTAAACTAGCAAGATATGAACTAACAAATAATGGACTAGATAAAGGAAAAATAGGAACCACTATGTGTGTGTGAAATACCTTTTAATACGTGAACGGCTGGGCTAATACGGCACATCATACGATGGCTATCATTCAGTAATTGGTACGGCTAACTCATACGTGGGTGTGTATGACTTAGCTATCATTCGGTAACGGTAATTGGATTTGTTCACGTATTTACCGAGTATTTCCCCTCCCGACTTTCTAACAATCGATAACGGTCAATGATACACTAAGAAGGATATGATAACTACAGTGTCACAATCGTGTCTCAACGGAATATCAAGCAATAACTCAACGGGATATCAAACAAGAAAACCATAGAGTAAACGTTATAATGAACTACAACATAAATGCAATACTGTACTTGCCTGAATCCTTGCACAAACCATAGTCACAAGTAGAGGATGAGGGTATGCCGATCTAGAAGCTGTCAACCTATAACACATATCGCACCACGAACCGTGCATGAAAATCATAAATCAATTCTAATGTTCTAGTTCTAAATTCATGGAATAGTGGCTAGTTGGGTTACTAATCTAATAATTAATTAATTCTGGAATAATTTACTTAAAAACTTAATTTAACCTAATAATAATCTGAATATAATCTAAATATGCAATTTTGGTCATCAAAGTCATGTTTCCAATTTTAGAAACTATGGCACGCAAATCGAGGTGTACCGTTGACTATCTAGTCAAATACTGTGAACTCTAGATTTTGAAAGTACACCTTGGTATATTTCAGTGCCATGAGTGCGTTGGAATCAACCGTGCCACAAAATCATGCTTTGGTCAAAAGATATCGCTGTTATGGCTAATCGTGACCAAAACGGTGATCAACCGATCAATTCTGAGTTCAACAGAAAAACTAAAATACTAGATGAACGAATTAATTTCTGAGAAAAATATATGTCGTAGAGCTCTGTGTTAGCTTTCCGAAACTTCAAACGGTTCATGATTTTGATTTCTAGTTCTCCCGAAATCTCGAAAACACCAAAACGTGTCAAGTTTCGGACAACCGACACTCTACGAATTTTTCAGAAATTTAGGTTCAGAAATTACGAAAATAAATTAGATATTCAGAAAGTTTACCCCGATATGAATCCAACAAAAAAAGGCGCGCGAAAATCATGTCGGATTTGACGGCAATCGCTTCGGGAAGTCGGAAACCCTAGATGAGTTCTCCCACAAAAAGCTGCTAAAATTTCTAGGTTTAACGAATATAATAATATATATATATGAGAGAGAGAGGCGGTTACTGTAGCGGGCGCCGACAGGTGGGCCCCCCGGGTGGATTATTGGGTAATTATTTATTTAATTCAGAAAATTATTTAAAAATTATTTTAAGCCCAAATAAATCAAAATAAATTACAAAAAAATCCAGAAAAAATCTAGAAAATTCAAGAAAATATTTCTAAGTGTCTATAATATAAATAAAATATTTTAACACAAAATATCATCGTGTGACCTCGCAGTAAATTCCAAAAACATATAAAGTATAAATTCTATATATTTTAATTATATAAAAATTCCCAAAAATTCTAAAAAATCCAGAAAAATTCTAAAATATTGTAGAAAATATTTTTAGTCATTTAAAGCCCAAATAAAAATATTTGGTCCAGAAATACCCCCGTATGACCTTACGGTAAATCCTGAAAGTCCTTAAAAATAATAAAATCTTAAATATTAAATACCTAAAAATATCCAAAAATTGTAGAAAATATAAGATAGCTAAATAATACATATATAAGCTATCTAGAGGTCATATGACCTTAATATGGTCATAGCCCACCTACAAGCTTTTGCATGACTCACAATAACCATAAAATTAATCATAAACAAATAAAATAAAAAAAATTAAAAATTTGGGAAGTGGGCTTACAAATCTACCCATCTTAGAAAAATTTTGTCCTCAAAATTTCAAAAGATACAAATAGGCACAACCAAGAATATCATCAAAATATAACATGACTAATAGATATGAATAAGTACGACAAAAATATAATCAAGAAAATAATGTGATGAATGATCAAAATTGATCAAACATATAGAATCAAAATATAAATACGTTTTAGAAATATAGTAGAAGAAAATCAAAATAGGTTTAAAATATGGCGATTCGAAAATAGAAAAATATGAAAGAAATAAAGAACTACTAGTTGTAGAGAAGGTGGTAACAAGAAATAAGACATCAAATAAATTTGAAAGAAAAAAAAGAAAAAAATAATAGTCGTATGCCAATAAAAGATATAGTCGCTATGATATTCGAAAATTATAAGTATATCCGAAGTCATTTAACCGAGAATCCATGCCTCGCTAGTGTACATCTGGCTGTCGTGAACCCTTGGTTTCATGACTCAAGTATAATATGTTATCGAGCACTTTATCAACTCTACCAAATATTGACATAATAAATCAAAAGATCAATAATACAACTAGGATATAGTTTTAGTAATATTTGACAACCTACGCATACTTGAAATTATTTCAACTTAGGGATCATGCCACGCCAGTGCGCTTCTGACTACAGTGACCCGCAGTCTCTATAATTCAAATAAATGGGGACAGTGCGCATCTGCCTTACCATTGTAAGTCATCGAAAATTATTTCAACTATATCCATAAGAATTTTAAGAAGCTTCCATTAATTCAAACAAGTCGATCATGATAAGAAAATGTAAGTATATGTCCTTGAATAAAAGTATCTGTTTTGAAAACAAAATGATCACAAAATGAACGAAGACGACTTGAATTAATATATAGATAATTGAACCAAGATTAGGAATAAAAAATAAAATGATTGCAAAATAGTTTTGAAAATAAAACGAGGTTTAGAGAAGGCAAAAGATAAAATAGCACAAAAAATGTTCAAAATTAGGAATTGAATTCTACGAAGTCCTAACTTACCAAACGTATATTCTACCCACCTTGGATCCTACCAACATGTCAAAACAAAGTAACATATTCTCTTAAAAAAATTCTTCGATTTATCTATACCGAGACTTCAATAAATTATTAGCTAAATCACATGGCCTATTTAACTATCTTAACTATCCAGGGGTCAAATTGAATAAGGGACTCCTAGTCCTATTCATTCTCCTAAAATTAAATCAATCCTAACTGTGAATGAGCAATTTTCTAGTCGCAGGCTTGCAGTAGTATGACTAACTTAAGTACTACCACAAGTTCGCAATCTTTTACGAAATTAGACCTGCATGGGCCACCATAAAAACTTGTCACGACCCGCACCCGCTTTTCGGATACGAGACATGTCCAAGCCCAGCCTACGCCGCGGTATCCACGGTAGTACGCTTTCTAGCCCGCAATAATTAAAGTGCTCATAAATACTAACTGCTCATTCACAACAACTAAATCAACTTTACAAAATTTAGAAGTTTTACACTTGAAGAATAATATAAGCTTTTATATTTATAGAAAACTATCACACAACAAACTAGTCTTCTATGGTTTAGCCTTCGAGTCTCTATCTTCCCCTCGTATGGTCCACACGCAAGAGTAGGCACGTCAACCTCACCTATAACAACGATCCAGTCAGAAAAGGAGCAGAGTACAACCATATTGCAATTAATGTTGTTAGTCCAAAATAAGTTAGAACAAACAAGAAACCATGAAGGTAAAGAATATAAAAAGAACTAGCAAGACAAGAACTAATAGGATATGAAGTGGCAAAAGTAAACTGGCAAGACGTGATCTAACAAGATATAAACTGGCAAGATGTAAACTAGCAAGATATGAACTAACAAGATAATGGACTAGATAAAGAAAAAATAGGAACCACTATGTGTGTATGAAATACCTTTTAATACGTGAACGGCTGGACTAATACGGTACATCATACGATGGCTATCATTCAGTAATTGGTACGGCTAACTCATATGTGGGTGTGTATGACTTAGCTATCATTCGGTAACGGTAATTAGATTTGTTCACGTATTTACCGAGTATTTCCCCTCCCGACTCTCTAACAATCGATAACGGTCAATGATACACTAAGAAGGATATGATAACTATGGTGTCACAATCGTGTCTCAATGGAATATCAAGCAATGACTCAACGGGATATCAAACAAGAAAACCATAGAGTAAACATTATAATGAACTAAAACATAAATACAATACTGTACTTGCCTGAATCCTTGCACAAACTATAGTCACAAGTAGAGGATGAGGGAATGCTGATCTAGAAGCTGTCAACCTATAACACATATCGTACCACGAACCGTGCATGAAAACCATAAATAAATTATAATGTTCTAGTTCTAAATTCATGGAATAGTGGCTAGTTGGGTTACTAATCTAATAATAATTAATTCTGGTATAATTTAGTTAAAAACCTAATTTAACCTAATAATAATCTGAATATAATCTAAACATGTAATTTTGGCCATCAAAAGTCATGTTTCCAATTTTAGAAACTATGGCACGCAAATCGAGACGTACCATTGACTATCTAGTCAAATGCTGTGAACTCTAGATTTTGAAAGTACACTTTGGTAGATTTCAGTGCCATGAGTGCGTTGGAATCAACCGTGCCACAAAATCAAACTTTGGTCAAAGATATCGCCGTTATGGCTAATCGTGACCAAAACGGTGATCAACCGATCAATTCTGAGTTCAACAGAAAAACTAAAATATTAGATGAACGAATTAATTATAGAGAAAAATATATGTCGTAGAACTCTGTGTTAGCTTTCCGAAACTTCAAACGGTTCATGATTTCGATTTCTAGTTCTCCCGGAATCTCGAAAACACCCAAACGTGTCAAGTTTCGGACAACCGACACTCTACGAATTTTTTAGAAATTTAGGTTCAGAAATTATGAAAATAAATTAGATATTCAGAAAGTTTACCTCGATATGAATCCAACAAAAAAAACGGCACGTGAAAATCACGTCGGAGTTGACGGCAATCGCTTCGGGAAGTCGGAAACCCTAGATGAGTTCTCCCACAAAAAGCTGCTAAAATTTCTAGGTTTAACGAATATAATAATATATATATATTGGAGAGAGAGAGGTGGTTACTGTAGCGGGCGCCGACAGGTGGGCCCCCCCTGGTTGGATTATTGGGTAATTATTTATTTAATTCAGAAAATTATTTAAAAATTATTTTAAGTCCAAATAAATCAAAATAAATTGCAAAAAAATTCAGAAAAATTCTAGAAATTCAAGAAAATATTTCTAAGTGTCTAGAATATAAATAAAATATTTTAACACAAAATATCATCGTGTGACCTCGCAGTAAATTCCAAAAACATATAAAGTATAAATTCTATATATTTTAATTATATAAAAATTTCCAAAAATTCTAAAAAATCCAAAAAAATTCTAAAATATTGTAGAAAATATTTTTAGTCATTTAAAGCCCAAATAAAAATATTTGGTCCCGAAATACCCCCGTATGACCTTACGGTAAATCCTGAAAGTCCTTAAAAATAATAAAACCTTAAATATTAAATACCTAAAAATATCCAAAAATTGTAGAAAATATAAGATAGCGAAATAATACATATATAAGCTATCTAGAGGTCATATGACCTTAATATGGTCATAGCCCACCTACAAGCTTTTGCATGACTCACAGTAACCATAAAATGAATCATAAACAAATAAAATAAAAAAATTAAAAATTTGGGAAGTGGGCTTACAAACTCCATGCTACAGTGGGGTGACTCCACGATGAGGTTCCTATATGTGGGGTGCTGCCCAGGAATAGGATAAAGCCTCGGCTTCGCAGGCCAAGTCACAGCGGCGTAGCACCGCAAATAGGCAGTTAGCCTAATGTTGTATGTTAAAAATAAAGAGGGGTGTAGTCAGCACTACAAAGAGGAGGAGTTTCTCATGTTACAGTGGCACAACACCACGATGATGTACCCGGTTAGGGATAAAATCTCGGCCTTGCAAGCCATGTCGTTGCGGCATAACACCGCAAGGGAGCCTAAGGCTTCATGCTGGGTAGTTTGGCACTACAAAGAGGCAGTTGCCTCATGCTACAGTAGTATGACACTACAAAGGTTCCCAGATATGGGGTGATTCCCAGGGAAGGGTAATGCCTTGGCTTTGGGCCATGTCATAGCGGCGTAGCACCGCAAGGGGAGCGTAAAGCGTTCCATGCCATGTCTCTTTATAATGAACTCACCTATAGTGTATGGACAGAGATATCAGGCCGTCTCTTGAGGGTAAACTTGTAGACGTCCAAGAGTATATACTGAAACCAGACTGGCACAGGACCTTAATGTGCATAGCCAGAAGCACATGTGACTACATTGTGTGAGTGGGAACAACTTTAGCTATGGTGCAGAATTCAAGGCTTAGTCCATTCTTGTATTATAGTCTGTTGTTTAACCCATACGGAAAGATTCGAGTCATCGCGACATCTCTCCTAATGCATGATGGACAGTCACTGTGGGGAACACTCGAACCCATATATATTGAGATATGTGGGGGATTGTTGGGGCATTTGTATTCTTGACATGTAGAGAACTTGTTCTCTACATGCTTAGTGAAGTTTTAGTCTCACATCAGAAATGCACCATATGGTATCTCAACATATATAGGCTTCTATGTGTTATTGGGATGTGCACATGGGTGGTGACCCAAAGGTGGGAACCATGTGGGTGATTTTACTAAGAGATAAGAATAAGGCTCCATGGTAAGCTTCTTGCTTTTTGCTCTTGGGAAATTTATTTCCATGGGAGCTAAGCCCCATAGGGGGTTAGCGAATCGGACTCGGACTCAGACTCGGGCTCGGGCTCGGGCTCGGGCTCGGGCTCGGACTCGGGCTCAAAGGCTCATGAGGCGTAATGTGGCATTTTGTTGGCGCACTTTGCACTTAGCACGTCAGCATCGTCGCTAGGCGCATAGTGCGCTTAAGTTGCGCTCGTTGCGCGAGCCACTTGCGCGGCCACGTTACGCGTGCCACGTTACGCGGGCCTTGTTACACGAGCCCAGTTACTCGGTCCGTTATGCGAGCCCAGTTACGTGCGCCACGTTACGCGGGCCCCTTTACGCGAGCCCAGTTACGTCGGCCCAGTTATGCAGCCCAGTACGCGCAGTGTGTGTAGTGTGCACAGCGTGCGTAGAGTGCGCAGTGTGTGTAGCGTACGCAGTGTGCGTAGAGTGCGTAGTGTGCGCAGGTTGCGTAAAATGGTTGTGTGCGTAAAGTGCAAATCACGCTGGTTATGCGAGTGGCACAACTTGCGGCAGAACGTGTCTTTGCATGTTCTGAGCGGTTGCTCCATGTTCGGGGTGGTTATTACCACGTTCCTAACATTGTGCTAACTGGGCAGTTGTTGCAGGGGACTATATAAGGTCTCCTCCTTCTCTCTCACAGTAAGGGGACTAATATACAGGTAGTAGACAGAAAGTTTACAAGTGTTTAGAAGTTGTGAGAGAGAAGAGAGGTATTGTACCAGCGTTGAGTTTTGCACGGGAGTTCGTGTTCATCCGAGGAGTCAGAAGAGCAAGAGTGTTCCAAGTTCTCCGACGAACTTGCTGGTTCCTGGAAGCTATTCGTGTGGGGCGAATAAAGCTTTGAGCAACAGTGATCATTCACCCCAGCAGGAGTTTTTTCATCTTTCGTCTGTCACCTTCTTCGTTTATCAGAATTCTATTAGCGCACCTTCGGTGAAAATGTTTGCGTTGGTAGAAATCTGTGCACCTTCTGTGAAGTGTTGCATTCGCCTGTCACCTTCTTCGTTTATCAGAATTCTATTAGCGCACCTTCGGTGAAGTGTTTGCGTTGGTAGAAATCTGTGCACCTTCTGTGAAGTGTTGCATTAGTGGAATTTCTGTTACGTACCTTCTGTGAAGTGTTACGTAATAACGATTGTTTTTTACAATTGTTACGAATTCTCAGTTTTTTATCGAAAAATTGTGTCCCGGTTCTAACATATATATATATATATATATATATATATATATATATATATATATATATATATATATATATATATATATATAGAGAGAGAGAGAGAGAGAGAGAGAGAGGATGAGGGAGGTGAGGTGCCACCCTATGGAGGGTGTCTACTTGTCACCACCCACATGCTATCATCATGCACCCATGTGCATGATGATAGCATGGGGGGGTGACAAGTAGACACCCTTCCGTGAGGTGGCACCCTACCTCCCTTATTCTATATATATATATATATATATATATATATATATATATATATATATATATATATATATATATAGAGAGAGAGAGAGAGAGAGAGAGAGAGAGAGAAAAAATATATATATATAGAGAGAGAGAGGATGAGGGAGGTGAGGTGCCACCCTATGGAGGGTGTCTACTTGTCACCACCCACATGCTATCATCATGCACCCATGTGCATGATGATAGCATGGGGGGGTGACAAGTAGACACCCTTCCGTGAGGTGGCACCCTACCTCCCTTATTCTATATATATATATATATATATATATATATATATATATATATATATATATATAAAGAGAGAGAGAGAGAGAGAGAGAGAGAGAAAAATATATATATATATATATATATATATATATATATATATATATATATAGAGAGAGAGAGAGAGAGAGAGAGAGAGAGAGTGCTCCCATATGTAATGTTTTCTATGCAAAAACATAGAAACTTGCCTCCACCTCTAAAATAACTCGATTCCTTAGTTATTTTTCTCTCCTGATCTTATTCTCCATCTATTTGTGCAAGATCTCTTGATGGGTGAATCATAGTTCTCGACTATAATGTAGAAAGCTTAGAACGAACACAGCTCAAACCCACCTAAGACATGATTAATTGTTACTTCGCTCTCCCTTCTCGAACCTATGACCTATTAATCATGGGTTACAAGTACAAAGTAGTCAATTCAACAAACTTTAGTTATTTGTATATGTAAATAGTAAATTAACTTTACGTAACAAAAAAAGTAAATTGTACAACCAAATTGTTCTCCTTGAAAGTTATATTGGAATTTGGAACTTAACCAACCCCAATACATATACAAAATTAAATTATTTTATATCTTTGAACCAAAGTTATTGCATTCCATTACGATGTATATACCAATAACTTTCCCATCCTTAAGAGTTTAGTGTAGTTGGTTTTAGTCTACTACAAGAGATGGAGAGTTCAAATCTATTTTGCCAACTCCCTCTTCTCCAAGAAACCGAGTGTTCAAATTAAGAATTTTAGAAGATTTGGATACGAAATCTTTAATTAAACAATGAACGACAACTATTATAAATTTATCACCAAAATTATAATAGAAATAAAAATAATAATTAGGATTACCATTGGAGGTCGGAAACGGAGAAGCTATGTTGAAGACGTCAACATCGAAAGTGGAGAAGCTACTGCGGTAGATAGATCCACTTTAAGGTTTTGGCATTGCACCATATAAAATCCAAAATAGATTTCATTCTCAATTCTTTGATTCATAACTTATTAAAGTACAAACTATTTATAAGATACAAAATAATCAAAAGAAGATAAACTAAATCTCTAAGTTCTTCTATAAGATAAGTAAATCTCTAACCAACCCAATAGATAAAATTCTCTTTTTTTTGTTTATCCTAACAAACAATCTAAAAATCCAAAATAACTGAAAATTTAAGTTGTTTTCCATTATTCTATGTGCGATTCCAAAACCTTAAAGTGGATCTCTCTATCAACGTTACTTTTCCGCTTTCGACGTTGACGTCTTCATCATAGTTTCTCCGCTTTCGAAGTTAACATCCTTAACGGTAATCATAGTATTATTTTGTATTTATATTATAAATTTTTTAGATAAATTTAAAATAGTTGTTGTTCACTCTTCAATTAAAATTTTTGTACTAAAATCTTTTCAAATCCCTAATTTTATAATTTGTTTTTGGTCCCCGTTCCGCATCAAATGATATACTTACCTAGAGGATGTGAAATGAAACATTTACATTCTAGTACATGTAGCTGGTCGGTTGCAATTGTGCTTGTGTGCGTGTGTATATATATATATGTGTATATATATATATATATATATATATATATATATATATATATATATATATATATATATATATATATATATATATATATATATATATATATAGAGGATGAGGGAGGTGAGGTGCCACTCTATGGAGGGTGTCTACTTGTCACCCCCCACATGCTATCATTATGCACCCATGTGCTTGATGATAGCATGGGGGGGGGGGTGACAAGTAGACACCCCCCCGTGAGGTGGCACCCTACCTCCCTTATTCTCTATATATAGAGGATGAGGGAGGTGAGGTGCCACCCTATGGAGGGTGTCTACTTGTCACCCCCCACATGCTATCATCATGCATCCATGTGCTTGATGATAGCATGGGGGGGTGACAAGTAGACACCCTCCCGTGAGGTGGCACCCTACCTCCCTTATTCTCTATATATAGAGGATGAGGGAGGTGAGGTGCCACCCTATGGAGGGTGTCTACTTGTCACCCCCCACATGCTATCATCATGCACCCATGTGCTTGATGATAGCATGGGGGGTGACAAGTAGACACCCCCCCGTGAGGTGGCATCCTACCTCCCTTATTCTCTATATATAGAGGATGAGGGAGGTGAGGTGCCACCCTATGGAATGTGTCTACTTGTCACCCCCCATATATATATTATTGTTATTATTATTTTATTTTTTTATGTCCATTTCATTGGACCACCAGCATCGGACCGTGGCCGTCCCGCAACCACCCAGCCGTCCGTGTCCGAGAGGAGGCTCGAACTTGGGACCTCTCCCAAGTGAGCCCCCACTCCTAACCACATGAGCTAGGAGGCTTGGACCTCTAGCCTAGTGGTTAAGAGAGACGCATGCAGCCCAAGTGGTCGGGAGTTCGGGCCCCAGTGAAGGCGAGTTCGCTACAAGTACCCATTGCTTCGAATATATATATATATATATATATATATATATATATATATATATATATATATATATATATATATATATATATATATATATATTTGGCGCGTTAGTGTAACGGTAAGACCGTTGGCACCGGGGTGTGAGGTCCCGAGATCGATCCCCCACGGGAGCGGCTGGGTGGCAGTAGCCACGGCTCCCGGGCCAAGTGCTGGCTGAGTGGCTCTAGAATATATATATATATATATATATATTAATATATATATATATATATATATATATATATATATATATATATATGGGTTATTTACACTAACTACCCCTATGTTTTTGATCTATAACACGGGGGTACCCTTACTTTTAAACTATTTACACTGATCACCCCTACTTTTTTGGTTTATTACACGGGGTACCCCTACTTTAAGATAAAAATAAAAAATTATAACACTAACTACCCCTATTTTTATTTTATTTTTCTAAAGGGAGGGGTGGTCAGTGTAATTTTTTGAAATCAGGGGTACCCCTAGTTATAAACCAAAACATAGGGGTGGTTGGTGTAAATAACCCTATATATAAAAGATTGGATGCTACATAGTTTGGAACTAAACAGTACACAATTTATGCGCAGACGAACTCGAGTTTTGTAGTCTGCGAAAGCAAAAGTAATGTCTGTGTCGTTGGTTGGTTGCAGCTTGAAGCCACAAGGACTTTTTTTGAATTGTTTTGTTTGAACCCGTTTGTGCATTGTACTATAAATCAAAGGCTTAATTGCATTTGATACTCTCAACTATTTCAGTTTTTCAACCTAATATCTGAATTATTATTTTTTTCAATTTGATATCCTAAAATTTTTTTGGACAATAATGTCCCTACTCAAAATTTAAAAGTACCCCCCAACCCGCACCTCCCTCCCGCACACCCACTCCGGCCACCCGCCCCCGCCCCTCCCCCCCTCCGGCCACCCGTCCCTGTCCCTCCCCCCTCCAGCCACCCCCAGCTCCCTCCCCCACTCCGCCTCGCCCGTACCCCCCCGGCTCCCCCCCTCCGGCCGTCCGCAAACCCTCCTCCCCTCCGGCCGCCCGCACCCCCACCCCCTCCTCCACCCGTGCCCCCTCCTCGCGCACCGCTGGAGGGGGAGAGGGGACATCGACTGCCGGAGAGGGAGGGGGGAGCATCGACGGAGAGGTGGGGGGGGCATCGCCGGAGAGGGAGGGGAGCATCGTCGGAGAGGGAGGGGAAAGCATGAGGAGAAAGAGAGAGGGAGTCAGGGGTAGTTTCAGAATTTTTTCTGTTTTAAGTATTAAGTTGAAAAACTAAAATAGTTAAGGGTATCGAATTGTTGAGTAAAAAAGTTTAGGGTATTAAGTTGAAAAACTGAAATAGTTGAGGGTATCAAAGTGCAATTAAGCCTAAATCAAATTATGGCGCCAAACAAGCCATAAACAAATCAGAAATTTTTATCTAGAGTAAGAAAGTTTCACTAAATTGTAAGAAAGAGGAGAAGTTTAGGATATTTGTAAATGGGGTAAGAGAACGATAATTGAATTGGCGTACTTTGGTGAAAAGAGGAGAGAGGATGGGGGAGCCAACTGAGTTGGCGCGCGGGAAGAGGGGAGGGCAACTCAGTTGGTGCACAGGAGAGAGATGTTGTTGGAAAGAGGAGAGAGGAGAGAGACGATGGAGAAAGGAGAGGGGGGAGTGGGGGGGCGCCAACTCACTTGGCGCGCGTGGGTTGGGGTAGGGTTGGGGGGCGTGCCGGTGTGTCAGAGAGAGAGGGGAGAGAGAGAGAGAGAGAGAGAGAGAGGGGGGGAGAGAGATTGTACCTCGAAGAATACCCCGTCTTAGAGATCCCTCCGTTCTCGAAGACCCCCGCCTTGGAGACCCCCCCCCCCCCCCCCCCCGATCTCGAAGACCCCCCTCCTCTTCTTCATAAATCCCCTTCCTCCCTCATTGTTCTTCACAAAATCCCCTTCCCCTTCTTCTCTTCTTCTTCTTCTTCTTCTTCTTCTTCTTCACCGAATAACAACATCTTCAACTTCTTCTTCTTCTCTCCCCGAAGACTCATTGTTCTCTCAAAGTAAGTAATAATATTATTATTTTTAATTTATTTTAGATTTTCTATTAATATCTATATTGCTAATCATAGTTGTGAATTTTTTTACCGATGGCTTAACCGAATGACGGACATATTCCTGGGGGACCGGTTACAAAAGTCATCAGACAGGAACGAGACAATCACATATCTAAGATGGTTTTTGACGTTTAGGTAAATTTAAATTTTGTAAATATGGTATTTTTTACATAAATATAATTCGTTTGTAGCTATACAATTATCCTCCTGATTTACGAATACGGGAGCATAAAAATTGGAGGATGCTGAGAAGATACCACAAATGGGAGTTAATTGCTCCCGAAAAGCAGCTGTTGCGTTCCTTTGGATTTTAATATCTGGATGAAATTCAAATTTTAATCCACGATGTGCACCTCAATTTTAGTCTCGCTGAACGTTGGTGGCCTCAATGCAACACTTTTCAATTGCCAGTTGGTGAAATGACTATCACACTTTGGGATATTGCAATAGGGTTATCTATTACAGGTGATCCTATATATTTTGATACACAGTTAAATCCATCTGAAATAATCAGGAGATATCTCGGCATTATGCGACCATCGGACATAGGAGGGAGACGTTTTGTCATGTTAACATGGCTTCGGGATAATTTTATGGATTTAGATCGCACTATCGACGGTCCAGTCGAGGTCGATGAATTAAGGGTACGTATTTAATGTTAAGATTTACTTATCAGTTAATTTTAATAGCACCGGTTCCTACTCAGGAGGTCGAGGAAGAGGATCCAGATGAAAGAAGAGTGGAAGAGAACACAAATGAAAGAAGAGAGCGACTACGCCTCAGACCTCTAGTATGAAGGTGTTTCAAACAAATTGCCCGAGGCTTTAGGAATGTTTAAAATATTGGCATGAAAATGATAGATTGTTTGTAATAAAATTTGATATGAAATGAAATGAAACATTGTTTGTAATGTAATGAAATTTGATTATGGAATGTTTGAAAAATGAAACATTGTTTCTAAAATCAAAAATACAATTTGGTACTACAATATTTTATTCTATTGGTTGACTTGTACATCTTCTTCTGTTGTGTCCCATCAACCCACAATTGCCGCAGTGAAGTTCTCTTGTTGATGATTCACGCGTTGATGCGATTTTTCTTTGGTCTTTCGGCTTTCTTTCTGATATCTAGAACTCCAGTTTCTTTTATAACCAAAGCAGCTTGAATGTTGTAGGGAACTGGAATTGGTTCCATTTGTGACTCGTAAACACTTCTCAATCTCTTAGTAGAAAATATTACAAGATAATAAATTTCAATATCATGACTGCAATATTGACATACAAAACATGCATGTATACATTGTACGTAAGTTTGATACCACCTTAAACATGAACAATATCTGTCATCTAACTGTACAACATATGTTCTACTCGAAGCATGGTCCAATATTTCAAACAAATAACTATTAATTCATAATATTTGAAGTTGGTGTCTCTCGTTGGTAATAGATGTCATAGTTTTTAACATCTTTGGACAATAACTCGTGTCTAAATTTCTATCAAAGTTTCTGTTCTTGTCATGAAGTGTTATAATCTTGGCTCTAATACCATCGAGAAGTGTAGTTATTGCATGACTTATCACGTAAGCTCTTAATCCAATTGTTAAAATATTCAGCAAGATTAGAAGTGTCAATATTTAATTTAAAACATGGAGCATATGCTGTAATCCAATGTGCAAAATGACGATTTTTATCATTTACACCAACAAGCCAATTGTACATCGGCATGTTCTCAGCTTTAATTACTTCAAATAAATACTCTGCATCTGTTTGATTGTACGATCTAGCAAGTGAGTCTAATAATCGATGAATTTTTTTTTCTTTCACAATAGACTTCATATTCTGTTTAAAATGTTGAATGCAAAAAAAAAAAAAAAGATTCGAAAAAAATATCTCGCATAGCATGTATTAATTCTTTTTGCTTATCAGATATAAATAAAATTCTACTCCATCCATTAAAATAATTTTCAAATGATATTCTAAACGTATTTAAAACCAAGACCAAGAGTCAGTATTTTTACCTTCAGCAACAACATAAGCAATATGATACAATTGATAGTTAGGATCATGAACGCAAGCAATAAATATAATACCTTAATATTTTAATGAAAGAAAAGTGACATTTGTGCTAATAATAGGTAAACAACCCATTAAAAATTTCATCAATGCACGTCTTGAAACAAATAAACGTTCTTTCAAATTTGTTGTTTTCGAAAGTCTTAAGGAAACATCTACTACCGGGATTCGACTTCATAATTCTAAAACCATATTCCTCAAGACCAGCATATTCCATCCATCCAACTAAGGAAATACTTTTCCACATTGAAGTATTCACTTTCCTTTCCAAATTTCTTGGTATTTTCAAACATCGGAAAGGAAAATAAATGTGAATTGTAATTTTCCAAAGGAAAGAAAATGCCAAGGAATTGATTTCCTTTCCATTCCATTTCACGAACCAAACGAGGCCTTTAAGTATTCACTTTCCCTTCCAATTTTCTTGACGCCAAACAAGCCAATAATAGAAGAATCATATATTGATATATATATATGCTTGGGCATGGGTCGAATCGGGCCAAAATTTGTGGAACGAATACGAACCGGACTGACCCACGAGTCCAAAAAAATAAAAAAAATATTATAGAAACTAAAACAGTAAATATTTACATATGTTCTATTATCTATAAGAACAAAATATGTCTAATGTCTTCCCAAATTTTTAGAATTTGTTTACTGAACTATAATATGTTCTATTATCTATAAACTATAACAAAAACAAAACTACAGAAATTGATAAAAATAAATACACCCCTTGTAACGGGACAGATCTGGGTCCGTTTATTTTAAAAATAGGACCCCTCCCGACTAGTTAATGTCACACGACTCATCCCGGCCCGTTTCTTTTAAATTTCAAAATTTAGAAACCGACTTATGTGAACATTTATGTACCGTTTAAATTTCAAATTTAAGAAAATGACTTGTTTGAACATTTTACGATTCGGAAACCGTTGGTCTCGAAACATATGTCCACCCTACAAATACACATTTAAAATTTATTTCATGAATGTGGACCACTTTCTATATAATCATTTCAATAAACCCCCATATATTTTTCGTGAGCAACAAAACAAGCCGTCACAAACCAATTGCTCTGTCGTGTTGCGGTATAAGAGCATCATTAGTAAGGCCCATCCCATTTTCTAGATTCTAGATTTAGAATGTAGGAGCTCATTTTGTAGAATAATAAGTCTCATCCCTAGTCCCAATTTCTACAATTTCGGTCCCAACCCATCCATGGGTGCTAAGGGTTGGGCCTCCCAATTTCTAGATTCTAGATTGTAGAAACTCGTTTTGTAGAATAGTAAGTTCCAATTTGGAGCCCAACTTTCTAGATTCTAAACTTTATATTATTTTTTTCCTACATTAATTTTTGACCACACAATTTTTGGGACCGGAGCTCACTTTATCATTTCCTACTATTCTCATACAAATTCAACTCATGGTGTTAACTGGGCCGGTTCGGCCCGGGCCCGCCCGTGGACCGGACCGGCCCGCCCCCCTATAAGCCCGGACCGGCCCGCATTGGGCCCGAACCGGCCCGGCCCCCCACGCTATAGCGGTTCGGGTCGGGCCCCCCCCCCCCACAGCCCGAGCCCGGCCCGGCCCGGACCGGTCAAAATTTTTTTTTTTTTTTAAAAAAACAGGCCCGGCCCGGCCCGCTGGGACCGGTCCAGCCTGAGCCGACCGTTGGGAGGCTGATTTTTTTTTTTTTTCAAATTTTTGACCGTTTGGGGGGGTTCTTTTACCAAAATACCCCTCCCATATAGCCGTTATTAAAACGTTGGGAGGGGTATTTTGGTCTTTTTTGGCCTAAAATTACCAAAATAACCCCAAAAAATTCCTATAAATAGCCCAAAAATCCCATTTTTCATACACAACTCATTCCTCACAAATTCTCTACATCTCTCTACGGTGCTCTGGTGTTCTACGACTTTCCCTTCCCGGTGCTCTACGGCTTCCCGATCTCGCTCACAACTCCATTCCGGCTCTACGGCTTCCCGATCTTCCTCTCAATCTCTTACTTTCTTCTAACGTAGTTTACTTTATTTTATTTTATATATGGCTGGTGAAGGTTCAAATCCACCTGATCTTGCTGGACAGACATACCACTATTTTAGTTCTTTTTTTGACGGTACTGAAATTCCATCTGAGCAAGTTGCGACTAATCCGATTCCGGAGGGGTGCCAACAATCTCCTCTGGAAGTCGCTAGTACAACCCAACGTCCTGAAAAGAAAAAAAAGGTCTAAGTATTGGGATTATTTTACTTTAATTTTTGAAACTAATCCTGATGGTTCTTTGGTTTTAGATGCCAAGGGGGAACCGAAACCGTACAAGGCGCAATGCAAGAAATGTTGCAACCAGTACGCATGGAAGAAGGGCGGTGGCACCGGGACCATATCCAGACACTACGACACTTGCTACGGGAAGGACACACTTCAAGCGTCCCAAACCCAAATAAGCTTCGGCGCCACCGGTTCTTCAATTGGTAACTTTACTTACTCAGCTGCTCGGCATAAAACCGAGTTAACTAAACATATTATTCGTGACGAACTTCCTTTCACGACGGGTGAAAGCGAATCTTTACGAGATTATGTATCACTTTCTCTAAACCCCTCCTTTACTAAAGTGAGTAGGCAACAACTCGAAAGGAGGCTATTCGTCTCTTCAACGAGCAGAAAGCCGCTTTGAAAGCAAAATTTCAAAATATTAGTAAGTTGGCTATTACTTCTGATATTTGGACTACTAAATGGAGTTATGCTTATATTTGTATTACTGCACACTATATAGATGCACAATGGATGTTGCAAAAACGCATCATCTCTCTTAAACTTATAGAATGTCCACACACGGGAGCTGTAATTTCAAGTGAGATTTCAAGACACGTGCGTGAATATGATATTCACACAAAAAAAAATTCTGTCTCTTTGGACAATGCATCAAACAACAATGCTGCTATGTCTTCTTTGTCAGTAATTTTTAAGCCTATTTTAGAAGGTAGACTTATGCATGTTAGGTGTGCTTGCCATATAATTAACTTAGTTGTTAACGAATGTTTAAAATTTTTTGAACCCCATTTAGACACTCTGCGACAATGCTTGCTCCACCTAAACTCGTCTCCAAGTAGACAACAAAGTTTTGCATGTGCTTGCGCACATTTTGGTATGACTTTTAGAAGATTTGTGAAGGATATACCAACTAGGTGGAACTCCACCTACTTGATGTTGAAATCTGCAATTCCTTTTAAGAGTGCTATTTCATATTATTGTACTTCGGATGTCACCTTTGACTATCATGTTACTGATGATGATTGGTTAGCAGCTGAAAGTGTTTGTGAATTTTTAGAAGTTTTTTACAATGCTACATTAACTCTTTCTGGTGTTTATTATCCCACATCTTGCTTAGCTTTACGTGAACTTTGTAACATGTCTTATTTATTTTCTAAATATAGAGATTATCCAAATTTTGAAATTGCGGTGAGAAATATGGAAGCCAAATTCAGGAAATATTGGAATGAAGTACCTCTTTTATATTGTTTGGCTTCCATATTTGATCCTACAATCAAATTGGATGGCGTAGAGGTTTTATTAGAAGGATATGGAGAATATATGGGTATAGACGTTACTGACATGAAGGCAGAAGTTAAAGTGGCTTTGGACAGGTTAGTTATACTGTACGAAGAAGGAGCAACGTCGACCCGACCAACTCAGGGGGGGGCTAGTAGTAGCTCCGGCTTGGCGTCTAAGCTATCAGCAGCCGGTCGCATACTACAAAAGAAGAAACAAAAGCAATCTTCCCAACCTACTCAAGAGTTGTCTGCTTACCTTAACTCTTATCAAGACGAAGATGAGACTCCAGATCACTTCGTCGTTCTAGAATGGTGGAAGAGACACGACAAGAGATTTCCTGTGCTTTCTAACATAGCACGTGAGATGGTTCCGGTGTCGACGGTAGCATCGGAGTCCTGTTTTAGTGCAAGTTCGAGGATGTTGAGCGATAGGAGGAGCCGCTTGAAGCCCGATATTTTGGAAGCGATCGTGTGCGTACAAGATTGGTTGGCTGCCGATAAAAGAACACAAAACCAGAAAGATGGAGAAGATCATGACATCCACGAGCTGGATTTGGAATCGCTTTCATTGCATGAAGGCGAACAACAATGAGGCTACGGTGCAAGGTATTAGGTATGTAAATTTAACATTATACATTTCAATTTTAAATTTTAACTTATACTTTCAAAAACTATTTTTTTTTTTTACTTAATACTATTCAAATTTTTAATTTTAACTTATACTATTCAAATTTTTTAACTTATACTTCAAAAACTATTTTTTACTTTAAAAAAAAAATATTTTTTAACTCCGCCTATGCCAAACAAGCATTTGCCGGTCCCAAGCCCGGATAAAGGAAGAGGGAGAAATGTTTTTTTAAAATTTTTATAAATTTTTATAAACATTTGTAATATTGGTATAAACATTTTTGTATAAACATTTGTATATATTTGTATAAACATTACTTTTATAAATATTTTGTATAAACATTTTATAAACATTTAAGTTACAAATTTTTAAAATTAAAATACAAAAGAAAATGATTACGTTTACATGGTTTTTAAAATGGTTTTAAAAAGAAAATACATATTTTGTAAAAACATTTTATAAACATTTTTATAAAATGATTACTTTTACATGATTATTTTTAAAATTAAAATACAAAAAAAAATGATTACTTTTACATGGTTTTTAAAATGGTTTTAAAAAGAAAATACATATTTTGTAAAAACATTTTATAAACATTTTTATTAAAAAGAAAACATTTTATAAACATTTTATAAACATATTTTGTATAAACATTTTATAAACAATTGTATAAACATAAAATTATAAACATTTTATAAATATTTTTAAACATATTTTGTATAAACATTTTATAAATATTTTTTTATAAACATTTAAGTTAAAAAAATTTAAAATTAAAATAAAAAAAAAATATTAAAAAACTAAATTAAACAAAAAACTGTAAAAAAAAAAATATATAAAAATAATAATCCAAAAAACCGGGCCGGTCCGGTCAACCCGGCCTGAACCGGCCCGAACCGGCCTAGGCCCGGACCGGCCCGACCCCACTAGTCCCGGTTCAATGGGCCGGGCTGGGCCACGTTGAAAATAATCGGGCCGGGCTTAGCCCGGACCGAAATTATGTGTGGGCCGGTCCTGGACCGGCCCGAACCCGGTCAGGCCCGCCGCCCCTGGACCGTGGGCCGGCCCGGACCGGACCGAAAACACCATGAAATTCAACCCATTCTACATTTACCTTTTTTTAAAATTTTGGGCTCCAAATTGCATTAGAGAGTCCCAACTACTAATGATGCTCTAACAAGATACTAATGATGCTCTAACTACAGCAGGACCTAACACACAAACCAACCAATTGCTCTGTCATGTTTCGTAAAACTGACCATAACTTTATTGGTTAGATGTCGTGGATTATTTTACACATTTAAGTTTCCTTCTCTTTCTAACACTTTATGTCATTAGATTTTGAAGAATTAAGTGGTGTCGCACTCCAACTTTTCTTTTATTGATGTAAAACAACTTTAATTGAGAGTTCAGACAATAATTGCCAACAAAATCTATCAAGTTTGAATATTTGCAATAAAATGTTATATTAGAGACAGCTCAATACATTACATAATACTCTCCTTTTTGGGAAATTAGGGTTTAAATACCAGATTTTATCCCGGCTTAGAGTTTAATATCCAAATGGAAAAATTGGACTCTAAATATTTTCTTTTCCATTGTACGTTGAACATGAGTACATTGGTAACAACAAACACATGATGAAAAGTTGTGTATAATAAAAAAGAGAACTAATTAGCGTTTAGATCCTGAATTTTATACCAAGTTTAAGCTCTGACATGTCCAATTAGAAAACTTGGACCCTAAATTTTGTTTTTATTTTTATTGTTTATTATTCCCTACTTTCTTGCTCGTTGCAATTGTACTCATGTTTAGGATATAATGGAAAAAAAAAAAAAATCAAGATCGAAACTTTCTAATTAGACATGTCATGGCATAAACTTTAAAGTGGTATAAAATTCATGGTCTAGCCAAACTTAAAAAAAAAGTTCCAAACTTTCAATTGGATGGGTTATTCTAACATGGTATAAAATCTATGTCTAAACACTAATTACCTTTTTTTTCTTCTGACCTAATACATCTTTATAAATTTATATTTATATACTACTGTTGGTTATGAATAGATGTCACATGTTCCATTAACATTTAAGTTTCATAAGTATATAACATCAAACTATGTAGGTGTGGTCATTCAGTTTATTCGATTTCAACTGAAATAATCAAAACCGAAAATTTAAAACTCCAAACTCGAAACCGAACTGAAATCTAACTGAACAAACAATTCGTTTATCAGAAATGTGTCTGATCCAAAGTTGCAATAGTGGTTAAATTATATTAAAAATTATAATTTTTATACACATTTTTTGTATTTTAAAATTACGTCCAAAGTTCGATTAGTTGTTAAATTATCAAAAATGTGCTTCAAAACACATATATAGAGTTGTTGTTTTTAAAATATACACATTTTAGTCACAAATATGTATAAAGTTGAGGATATTTACATAATTTTAATAGTCTTATTCGATTTTCGGTTATGGAAACCAAAATTTTCTTTTAATATTTTCAAAAAACTGAAATAAGATCAATTTTTTCCTCTAAACCAAACCAAATCATTCGATTAAAGTTCGAATCGTTTTTCAGTCCAAACCTGAATAATGCTCGCCGCAAAAACTATGTACCGTAACCCAAATCTTTATAGACAGTATATGAAATAATTTACAGATATTTTAGCAAATGTCCCAATTCAAAATATTAAAACTAGCATATACTCTCATTTTTAAAAAAAAAAACTAGCGAATGCTTTCATTCCTTTATATGGAACAAATAACATTTTAAGGTATACCTCCACTATTTAATTAATATTTTGGCTAATTTACGAAGGAATGAGAGCATTTGTTAGTTTTTTAGAAAATGACGGTATATACTAGTTTGAATGAGAATATTTGCTAAAATATTTTAATAATTTAATTTATTATTAATTAGATGATACTTCATACTTGATATCTTTACATTTTGTGACAATGGAAAATTTTCTTCTTGGACTTGACAAATATGCCCTCCACTTCATGGTGGAGGGAAAAGGTGGAGTGGTCACATCACACCACCCTGTCCTTGGAAGTTATTGGTTGAGATCATCAAGTAACCAACTAATTGCACAGCACAATCCAATCTCCACACAAACTGCGCATCTGTATTCTCACATCATCACATAGGAGAATTTTCTGTTTTTTTTGCTGTTTTTTTTTCTCTAGGATTTGCTGTTAAATGTTCTTTCCAATTGGTCCCCATGAACTTTTTTGTTGTTTTTTGTTACTTGTTGCTTTCAATAATTTAAGTTGGGAGTTACTTGGAGGACTCTCCTCAAACTCTACTACGCACAATTATTAATGAATATGATAATATTTTAATATTGTTGAACTATTATTATATAGAAAAAAAAAAGGGTTCTTTCAAGTTGGTGAAAATGTCTTTTCTCAGGAGTTCTAGACGATAATTACCTACATCTTTTCCATCAGATTGCCTAGCCTATGGTATTTCTTTGAACTTGATATATTTTACAATTTTAAGATAAATTAAGAAAGTCTTATCCTAAAAAAGAAAATTGTATAGCTAAGATTTAATATATAAAAAATTTAAGAGGGGTTAAACTACAAGTAAGAAAATTAATGCATAAAATCATACCATATTATACGTGAACATCTCATTCATTTTGTATAATTTCCTTTCGAAAGTATCTTTCCCGTCAAACTGTCTAATGCATTGTAACACCCAAAATTTGGGTGTTTACATATATGATATCTTGAAGAAAAAAAAAGTAGGATTATTTAGTAATAAGATCTCATATAATAGTGGATATTAGAATTTGGGTTCCGAAAATGACGAACGTTAGAGTTTGGGTCTCCAAATCACTGTTCACGTAGTCAAATGAGCAGTGATTTGGAGACCCAAATCCTAATATCGATTATTTTCGAAATCCAAACATTAAATTTAACTATATATTATACGAGACCCTATTACTAAATGACCCAAAAAAGTAACCTCATAATAAATAACACCCTAAGGTGAGGTTTTGAAGAAGGTTTGGTTCCATTGCTTTTCCATGGGAATATAATTCAACATTCTCGTATCCATGTTTAGTTAAGTTAGAAATATGCAGCTGAAAAAAAAAATAATTTTATCATTGGTTCAGACAGAAATATGAACCTTAATTTATTTAACTTTACAAAAATTCTTTCAATAATTTTATGATAACTATTACTTAAATTTAACTGGTCTCATTGAGGGTATTACCGTACCAAAAAAATTATAAATTAAATCACCAAACCAACATTTCCAGAAAAGAAAAAATATTGGGCTAATTAGCATTTAGACCCTAGGTTTTATAACAGTTAAGAGTTTAAGCCACATGTACAACTAGAGAGTTTAGGCCCGGAATTTTTTTTCTTCTCCCCCTATTATACCCTCCCTAACCAATATATGAAAATTTCGTTATCAAACATGAAGGAAGGGTATAATAGAAAAAAAAAATTTCAAATCTAAACTCTTCAATTGGACATGCCATGACTTAAACTCTAAATTGATATAAAACTCAGGGTCTAAACACTAATTAGCCCAAAAATATTTCCCAGGGACCTTGGATTTTACTTTGTAAGAATTGAAGCCCTACCTCCAAACTTTCCAATTCCAACACATTTTCAAGCCTCCAAAACTTCCAAACCACCTAAATGGTGTTTCCAACTATCTCACAAAGGTCTAATATTAATTTGTTTCTTGGTTTTGCACCCAAAAAAAAAAAAAACCAAAAGTGTATATACGATTAATTCAATTCCGATAATTGCAAGTCATAATTTGAATCGCCGTATCAACACTTACCTGTTAATTCTCATGTCTTCTACCGCGATTGTAAGCTAGATGTCAGCATTTGGCCATGACAGACAGTCTATGTATTAAGGCTTAAGAGTAATTAGCAGTCAGTTTTTGATATTCTAAGAGTCATTGTATAAATACTAAAAATATTTTTTTAACCATTCTAAAACAAAAAGGAAGCTTTTTTCTAACATTCTAAGGATAACTACAATTTCTAAAAAAAATAGATTCTAAGGATCACTACAATTTCTAAAAAATAGGAAGAACTAAATCTAACAATGGAGATTTTACATTAGTAATATATACGGAGGTCGGTTTTTGGGACCTTGTGTGATCGCACAGCTTAAACATGTTCATAAACGTGATTCATTATACTCCTGGTCATGTACGCCAGAATACAAGCCTTTTTGAAGGAGGCCTCACCCAAGAAATCAATATTGGAATATAACAGTAGTGACCAAAGCCCAGAAGAAACAATGGGAAGAAATGATTTCATTATAAAGTTCAAAATAGATGGTATATGTACCAAGAATTGTGTAAAACGTAAATTCCAGTCGACTGTGAGCTGTTTTAGGAAAGTAACACTTGACATGTGTACCTGTATATATACCCATTCCTACAAAGCTTTAAACAACAAAAAAGCATTCGAAGTATAATCTGAGCATGTAATGTCTCTGATTGAGTTCATATTGCACAGCGCGCGTCTTGGTTGTCCGTCTGCAATGAATACATGCCTACTTTTGATGGTTTCATACTCTGTTTTCCCATTCTCCCTTATTCTCTCTTTCAGATATCAATCCATCTAGCGTCGCGAGGTTAATACTAGAAACTCCACTCACCTTTTCTACGAACGACAACAGCACCTTCTAAACTGCTCAGAAATAGCAAGCATGCATTCATGAAATCACAAAGCACCAGTATAGGGTTTAGGGATGCGGAAAGTAACAGGGGCAGAGGTGAAGAATTGAGAAGGAATTTAGATCTGATCTCAATGTATGGATATGGTCAAAAGTCAGTCAAATATCTGATCACTTGGAATTTGGCCAAAGATATCAGGACATCCGTCCCAATTTCCGCGCTCCCTGGCTTCCCAATAGCCACCAACATAGCGGTACGTGTCCGTGCCTTTATCTTTGGCAAACCACTGGGGCTTCCAACCAGATTCCTGCATCTTTCTTGCCTACATAAAACCATAGTTTACTCTCATTTAGACTGTTCATGGACATTAAGCATACATGTTAAAAGAGAAACCACAATTACTTTTCGTATATTGCTGACATAAAATTTGCTAGAAGGTATTGGATCTCCTCTTTATTATTTCCCCCCTTCTTCTCTTTTCATGAATCATTACTAAACGAGAGATGTTTGGCAAAAAACTTTCAAAGAAATATTCGAAATCCTTTCTACACGTGGAAAGAACGATACTCTGATGGAGTGAAGAACATAAACTCTACTGTCAATATGGAATCGACATCCCTACAAATCTAAGAAACACTACGTGCTAATCTAGGAGGCATGGACACTTCAATATCCGTGTTGTGTCCATGTCATGCACATGTCAGGGACATGAAAATATAGGCGCAAATTGGACACAGAAATTCATGAGACGATGTCTGGCATCGTTAATGTCGTGTCCGTGCAATAAAGGTGCCAATTAGATATTTCACCTGACGTTGTCTCTGTTCGAGTCTCAATTTTTCAGCATTAGCCATTTCATATTCTCCATTCTCCAAGCACCTCTGGTCAGGTCTTAATCTTGAATCTGTAGGTGGAAGCTTCTCCTGTACATATTATCATGTGTAACTAACAAGATCTTTGAATTGTATAAATTTTCATGAATGTGAAAACATGCCCTTTCTTACCATCAGTCCAGAAGTAAGCTCATTTAGCGTGATTGCAAAATCTGTCAGGTTGTATCGAGTTGGATACTGAGAAGGTGCACTACGTTTCCATAACAGCCGTGCCTCGGACAGTAATTCAGTCCCTTTGCCTTTCCCAGGGAAGTCGCCATTCACATAATGCATGCTCTCATCCCATTTCCCAAACAGTGTTGCAACTGTTTTCCCATTCCGATCGTGAACTATTCCTTGCACCTGCATGCATGTAAAATCTGTACTCAAGAAAAGTTTGCCTCTCCATCAGTTTTTTAAAAAAAACTTAGTTACCTGAGCAATTGTAAAGACCGACACAACCACTTGTGTTTGCCTATAAAATACTCTACTTGTTTCTTTCAGTTCCTCAGAGCTTCATTTTCAGAAAACACTTACTAACACTAAATTTTGAACCTACAAACCTCACACAGTCACGCAAAAACTTGACTAGGTCTTAAACTCTCAAGTTTGTTTACAACAGATTCATATAGAATGATTTAACTCCATGATATGTCCTTATATTTGCAGCAAAATTAACCGTCTTCATTAATTTGATAATAAAAGTCTTTCACCGAAATCAATTGGATATTACATCATTTAGAATTACATTTGCAAGTAGGGAGGGACCTTTTCCATTTATACTAAAATAGACTCAATATCCTGTGCCATTCTGGCCAAGCCATGAGCAACATTATTTAACAACCTGTTCAAATATTTCCACTCATGCACTATCACATTTGGGCTAAGAATCCAAGCTTCCTCAATGTAGTTCCCATATGGGGCCATGCATTTTGTGGTGATATTAAGAGCTCTCGCCACAACTAAAGAATCTGTTTCCAGAATGATATTTGACATGGAGGCCAACTTGATGACATTGCAAAAAGTTACAAAAACGAATATAGCAAAGTGGACACTATGTCTAACTAGGTTCCAAAAAGTTCCAAAAATGATTTTATACAAAGAAATGTTACTTTCCCATATCTCAAATATGTTTACCACAATCATGGCCATGCAAAATCACTTTGAACCATGCTTTGGGTCTCTTTGGAGCTAGACATGTGAGCTATATCCAAAACGAATACCCAGGAAGTGTCGTGTCAGTTACGTGTCAGATAAGGATACAATCCTCAGGAGGAGTACCTGTGCAACATAGCTTCAAACAAATGACCACATAATCGTGATTAATTGCACGTGTAATCTGCCTAGACCGAGCAAATATTGGAACTAATAGTGTTGGATAAATGACTGTCTTGAGCTTTAGAAGCTTCCATACTTTCCAGGACATAAATAAAAAGAACATAACATGTGCCAGTAAATGGTTAATAATAAAAAATAAATATTTGTTATACATATGAATGTTACTATTTGCTAAATAAATAAGTGTAACACATAATCTATGCTCAAGGCAGTTGCTCTACAAGAAGCATCGGGAAACTACAATAAACATAACATGGAAAGAAAAGAAAAAAAATCAGTTTAACAACGAGAAGAGTAACACCTGGTGTGGATTGCGGTCTATTATTGACTGCTCTTTGAACTTTAGCTTACATGAATATTCACGATTTCCCTGGATGCGCATTGTACCGTAATGATCACAATATAGTTTGCCAAGTATAAGGTTGTAAATGGAAGTTGTGACCTGAAACAAAATTTTGGTGATCAGGTATCACTAGAACTCAGATGATCTCTCAAACATATCTCAGATACCAACAAGAAAACAAAGTGAGATATCCCGCAAACATCTCAAGTACCTTGCTCCACTGAAATACTTCACCATCATCAAACTCAAGTGTTAGAACACCAACAGGGTCAAGCTGTATTGAACGACCCCAAAACTTGCTTTTCAAATTACTGTCTCCCCAAAACTTCCATCCACTGCCCTCACAGTGGCAGGCAACAACCATAGGGTGATGACTGACCTGCATAAAATGTAACGACTTTTCAAAAGGACAGGTTTTCATGTATAACAGTGTCATACAAAACATAGTGCACGAAAATTATGAAATTGCCTAGACAAATCAAGGCAATGTGCAGGAAAATTATATTAAAATAGTAGGCAGCATACAAGTCCGAGAAAACAAAAAGGTACAGTATAAATCAAGCTTTAGAAATACGAGGGTTGCATAAAGTAGATCTATGTAAAGACCATCATCTCAAATGTTCCATATTCTCTAATAGATATTACTCCATTCACCATATCATATTGGCATCATGCCAAGGGTAGAGAGAACCTAAGCAATGAATATGAAACAGATACTTATAAACAAGGTTCAAAGTATCGGTATCGGAATCGGTATCGGACCATTCCTACAAGTATCGGGATCAGCGGTATCGGCAGTATCGGAGGTTTCGGATCGAAGTATCGGATTTTTTGGTATCGGAAAGCGAAAACAGTTTAGAAAATATATTTTATACATTTAGGCATAATTTTAATATTTTCAGTGTTCTTTCTTAGTAGTTTTGAAATTGAATGAAATACTAGTCACCCTTACTGATTGATTTACATACGATAGATAAGTTTCTTCTTTTACATGCTTTTATAACCTTTCTATGTTTTTACACTCTTGTTGATTGGTCTTTTTTGTTCAATATTCTTTGCTGAATTGACCAGAAAAGAAACTCCCAATGTCGGTATCAGTCAGTATCGGGTATCAGTTGGTATCGGAACGGGACATGCCAAACCGTATCGGCCGTATCGGATCGGTATCGGCCGATACTGCGAACTATGCTTATAAGTTTATTTGAAAACACTTTGGCCGCCCTTTACATATTGGCTTGAATGTATCATCATCACCACCAAGTCTTTTTCCATCAAGAAGCCACGTGGAGCAAATAAATCTAAAACTGAACACTAATGCAAAAGTTGCCCTTAACCTGATGTTAGCCCTCCACAAGGGTGGTAGAGTGTAGCTATTGGAAACTACAAAAGAAGAGAGCACCTTCAACACACTAGGATTTAGGAAACCTAGTCATGCACTTTAAGCTCATGCAACAAAGAGCAACCCTCCATATGTGAATGGAAAGAGTTGAGACAGGGTTAGATGGCATGGTTTTCTGTAGGAAACTATATTCATATCTAAAGCATAACCTTGAAGACATTCCCATATAATTCCTACACTTTAAGATTAAAAAATTCCTTCTTTGAATAGATACATACTAAATCTAATGGGGTTGTGTGTGCATATGCACGTGCGTGGTGTAGGGTGGGGTCTGGTGGGTGGATGGGATTTTGGGGGTGGGGGGTGAGGGTGGGGGTTATTCAGTCACAAGTCAAGAAACGCATGGGAGGATTTGAGAATCAGGTATCACTAGAACTAGATAAGGATTCTGATATATGGTTACTGGAATATACGTTAGTCAATCCAAACCTAAGAATCAAAAGGATAATGAATATTCAATAGTCCCCCGAACCATTCGCCGTCCATTTCTTACATCCGAACCACAACTCTCCACTATATGATTATGAAATCCTGGGTGAGTGTCACCTCTTCACTATCTCAGACCTCAGGTAATAGTACTCCTGTGCAGCTTCCAACACCACAAATCACTGCAGTTTTCTGCCACCATCAACCAGAGCCTTACAATGATCTTATGAGCACCATCAACTGCAGATGTGAAGTAAATGCTCAGGGGTTTAGGCTCAAGGGAAGAACTCGGATTGGTTTCCGGTGGAAGAGTTGATGATAGTGCAGGGGGAGAGGACGGACACACAGAATATGAAAGACTAGTGACGGGTGGAAAGGGAGGCAAATGAAGATGAGTTACTTCGGGTAGGCAGTAGTACTCTTGGAACAAAGGGTGAGAGGACAGATAAAAACAATGCGTCATTAGGTGCTATATTTTTCCATTAAAGCCGACCTAAACCTATTGTTTTCCATTGAGAATTGGCTCCTCAACCTAACTACTTATGAAAGAAGTAAAATTTGTTGTTGTCACGTTGGATAAGTGAACTGCTTGATTTTGGTTTGACCTCTAACTATAATTGAGAAGGGAAGGACTAAGGTCGATTTCATTCATAATAGAAGCATCAAGTCTGCAGAAACAACATTTTTATCGAGTGGATAAAAAAAAAAACTAGTTTCACACTTAAAAATGTGAATCAATTGTTTAAAATATAAATTATAATCTATGTTTTTATGTGTAATGTAAAATTATATAATCTTATTTAGTAAAAATTTAACTTTAATTATAGAAAATCTTTTACTATAGAAATTAATATACTTGTTTCAACAAAAACGAATAAATAGAATATACTTTCTATAGTTTTCTATCAATGATGATAGCATGATTATGATCTCTTATAATAGTTCAAGAATTTGAGTTACATATTTTGAAATTATATTTTCTTTTTTATGTATGCTGTATATAAGTACATGAGAAGCTACTTACCGAAATAGCGATTCGAGAAACACTTTTGGAATCTAAGTTGCAGAAATTCTAAAATTGTGTTTTTGTCTGAAATTTATGGTGATTGTAAGTCAAAAACATGCTGTCTACAAAATCCAATGTGACTAAAAGCCCCTAGAACTACAAGTAAAATATAATATTCAGGACAACACTAAGGAGATGGATATACCACAGGTTTAACTTTAAAAAGAGAAGTTCTAGAAGTTATCATATCAATCCTTATATAAATATAATATTCAGGAACTAAACTTCAGTTTTCCTAGAACTACAAGTCAAATAATATCTGTAACAATGTTGTCAAGGCAAGGCACCTCATATCCTTCCAGCAAGACACATTTAATGAGGCACACACCACAAGGGTTTAGGCGCACTCCTTTTAGGCTACAAGTAGCTTCTAAGTTAAATACAGAATTTGTACATCACAATGGATGTTGTTGGTCATCCATTGGATGGCCGAGATGGTCAATATTTAATCCTGTCGTACATACATGCATACCCATTTCCTGAACTTTTAAATCCAAATCCTAAGCCCATATTATGTCCATATCTATATCCATTGTTGTGCTCATAGCACATTATCTTGGGAAAGCACTTCAGTACTAATTAGCATTAAAAAAATCAGTCTGTCCCTTGAGCAATAAATAATGACATAAAAAGAGAAATAAATAAAGCTTAAAACATAAAGAACTAGCTACTGTTAACTGTCCTAATGACAACGCAGAGTATTAGAATTCAAGCTCAAAACTATCGATTCATAATTAAAAGTAACAATGCAGATAAAAGAGAAGCTAACTAGTCCTGCATAGTTATGTTTTCAGACCTTTTCTGAGAAAAAACGGAGACCTTTGTCAGGGTAATCAGCTTCATATGTTTCCCCCAAAAGTGGGTTGAATGGTTTGCAGTTTCTACCTTCAGTTGAAGCATATCCAGAAACAGCAAATGCAGCAACATTAAGAACCCTCATAAGATCATTGCCCTTCATAGTTCAATAAAAACTTAACGATTAAATGAAAATTTACATATTATAATTTCTAATAAAAAATGCTTTACAAGACGCCTTAACCAAGTATGAAGTTAGAATATCATGCACAGTAAGCATAAAAAGCAAAATACAAAAATTGAATCGATGTTGCTACTCATTCGAAGGGAAATAGAAACATATGAGGTTAAACTAAAATCTGCGAGAAAAAACCTAGATGGCACTGTCTTGTGTTTCAAACGCATGACCCCCTGAACATTCAAAATTTATCCATTTGTGTGCAAAAGATATACTACATGTTCCGCAAGTGAAAAAATTGTTCTACAAAGTTGACTCATGATCAACTTTCCACTTAGGATCAGTGCAGTCTAACAAGTTAAAAGTTCACAATCAAAATGTTCCTTTGAGAAGAAAGATTTCAGCAGAAAAGGGGCAGGAAAATTAGGATGCCAAGTGTAGGGAAAGGATACATTATCAGAATTCTCTATGCAATAGGTAGGGTTACAAGTATGTCAAAGCATGTTATTTTCAACTCTTCAAATTGAAAGTCTGCAATAAAAACTTACAAAGTACTTCTCATGTGTTTTAAACAGGTGACACCTCAAACATCAACATTTAACAATTTGTGAAAAGATATACTGAAATGTTCTGCAACTGAATTTTTTTTTATATTTTCTGCAGGTTGCCTCATGATCATATTTCTCCATACTGATGTACTCTAAGAAGTTAACACTCGTTCAAACTGATTCTTTGAGAAGAAAGACTTAAGAAGAAAAGGGAGTACGGATAAAAAGAAGAGATGCCAAGTGTAGGCAAAAGACATCAGCACTCTTTGCAACATGTAGTATTGTAGTGTTATAATATGACAAAGGACGCTAGTTCTCAAACCCCACAAGTATACATGTGTACAATTATGTAACACGAATACAATAAAAAGAATTACAGTTTGTCCACAACTAATTACTAAATGCTTCATAATTATTTGTTTGCCTAGTCTATTACAAACAATCCTGAAAGCAACAGTTGAAAACAGTGCAAAAACTACTGCCATATGCTTTCCCCGGATCTTGTCCTTTCAAATCCATTTCATATTTTCTGATAGCAGTCTCCTAACTTGCATGTAAAACCTACTTCCAAACCAATTCTAACAGAGGAGGCCATTCTCTCTAACAAATGGAGACTTTAAGAATGACACCTCAGTAATAAAGTTCTGCTTCTTCATAGGATAGTGACTAGGGCTCTACTTTATTCAATAACCTTATGACTTCTGCTTCCAATGTAGCAACTACTTCCGCTGATTCAAAGAAGAAAATGAATAATTATAACCAACATAGGTCAATATTGGAGCCCGTGTCCTTCGTGGTCTAGGAACAAGCACAAAAGCGAGGCACAGGCCTGAACAAAGCAAGGCATGTGTGTGTATAAGAAATACACCTATTTTCACAATCATACAGAATAAAAATTAACTTATTAATTCAATATGGATTTCATGAATCTAAATTGTGAAGAATAATGTTTATGCCTAGGAACAAAGTGCTGACTGCAGAATAAAGGTAGACAGTGGTCCGCAACCGCATGGAGAGCCAAACTAAAACACATTGAAGCGGAGGCTCACACAATGGAGTACTACTAACTTGTGGGTTGTTTGAAAAGAACAGAGGTCCTCAACCTTGTAACTGTTTTGTGTTGCTATGTTCCAGGTTACACTTGTTCATAGCAAAATACGGGCTATAACAGCACAGGGTTGATAATGCTATTGGGTCCTACTAACCCAATCATATGGGGATTTAGATATTTCTTTTTTGGATCCATTTATTCTTTAATTAGAAAAATAATCACCTGCAAAATGATGATTCAGCGCCTCATGCAAAGTCACATCTGGTATGCTAAGCTTAGGAACTAACCATGTGTATGTTTGTGATCAAATAAAATCATCCAGTAATGTTCTTGGCTTAACAGAAAAAATAACTTTTATCTCTAAATTGGCCAATCAGCAACCTTTCAACACTTCAATGCTTCAATGGCCGACAAATGAATGCATAGAATAGGAACACCCATATCATTCATGTAGCCATTTACCTAATCACTATTTTATGGTTATTTTTGATGAATCTTATTCACAGATCAGGTCCACAGACACTTATAAACATTTCCATCAAATCTTTTATGCAGCTTTCTTATGCTCCATAGCCACCTCATTCCGATGGAGAAGACTTGGATGATGATGATGAATGCATATAAAATCAATATTCACAGAACATACACAAAAAGATGATAATTAAAATCATGTAAGGAGTAGCAGAGAAAAAGATGTAAGTTCAGTGGCTAGAAGTACATTGTCACTGTCCCACTGAATTATTCAGATAATAAAGAGGATTGAAGAAATGTATTGCCTTTAGTGATTTAGGGCATGTCAAAAGTCAAATCCCTATGATTGGTATCCCGAAAATCTTATTGCATAGCTAGGTACTGTGTTGGTATCAGAATAAGTAGCCAATTGTACAGCCTAAGGAATATGAACATTTGTGAGACTAGTCCACATTCCAAGCACTGTGAAGACTAGTTTCATATCTAGCATATGTACATTGACATACCAGGCAGGTGAATTTAATTAGAAGAGATGAAATAGTTTTCTACAAGTTACTGCAGAGACAAATTGTTACAAAAGTTAAGACATCTGATACCAGAATGATTCCTAACATCAACTTAACAACACTAATGATAATTGAAAAGGTGTTCAAAAGCATACCTGTTTACCCCATTCATATGCTCGATCAATAAGGTAAGAATATTCTAGATCTTCAAAGCACTTCTGCAAGGATGAAAGTGGTTCATTGAAGTACACAGGAAGACAAACTTTGGTAAGATCTTTTCCAATGTTATCTTTTATCATCGACCAAAGGCTCACTCCTTTCTCCTTTTCAATTGGATCAGGCAACTTCTTACGTCTTTTGATATATGGATAATTAGACCCGACAGACCTAATGGAGGCATCAAGATCATCAACTGAACTAATGGAAAGTTGCTCATCATCAGAACCGTTTTCAGATCTAAGAATGTCAGAGGAGCTACTTTTAAAAGAACTTGATGAGAGAAAATCGCGTGTATCGAAAAATGCGTTATCTTCTTCATCGGACTCTTCTTCTGCTGCATCTTGTCTTTCATTGTCATCATCCGTTTCACTGCCACTTCCTTCTGAAAACATTGATGCACAAATTAACAAGGCTCAAGATATCTTCAAGGATACACCAACAGAGAAGAAAAGGGAATACTATGGAGGCCGCTTATTATAAAAACAATCAAAATTAATATGCGACATGAGCCACTCAAACATCAAATTTAAAAGCAATGGAAAAGACACTCAATCCAACATGAGAAGTTCATGCAAATTAGAATGAGGATCTGTCTCAATCTTGTGCTGAAATACCTAAGCCAATTCTCAAATCAGAAAATAACCCTTAGATAAGCACATGGGGATCTAACAAATATGAGGAACTAGACGTGAAAATATTATTCGCAATGTTAGATATAGATACTAACTAACCTGACATTAAGAAGCACAAGTGAGATCTACTTGCAATGTTTTCAGCATTTGCTCAACTTTTACTATTTACGGGTGGTTGCAAGTACCTGCAACCACATCAACAATAAGTTCCAGATGACCGTGAATTTTTTTCTTAACTGAATTTTTTTTCTTAACGGTAACATATAGACAATTCCATCATCATTATCATCATCCTAGCTCTCCCATCATGGGGCCGGATATGGAGAGCAAGAAAGCTCGAAAAAAGAATTGAAAAAGTTTCTATGTTCGGCTGCTATATTCCTAGACAAAGTTGGTATGAGCAAGACCTTGACATAGAAACAAGAAGGACAATTTGCGGGTAGCTATATCTACCCTTTTTGTCATGCAGTTTGTTTTTAAGCTCACACAACCAAGAATCAACCCATAAGCTCCGCTAGACTAAACGAAAATCTAAACAAAGAGGACAAACAGAACGATCTGACATAAGGGAAAAAAATGTTCATCTCTAAGCATTAAGCCAAAGAGCTCAAAGGAATGAGATTCCAAAAAATACAATTTGTTAGTGAAAATAATATGTAAGAGCTTATGTTTTAGCATATTCCAGATACCCTACAAATATAACCATTCCTATCGCCATTAAGGGTGTTAACGAACCAAGCTATTAACGAGCCGACCTGGGCTCGGTTCTCTGAAAAAAGCTCGTGAGCTGAGCTCTTTGAGCTCGAGCCTAAGACTAGGCTCGTTAGATAAAAGATCCCAAACACGAGCTTATATTATTCGGCTCATGAGATCGCGAGCGTAACTTGTTTTTATTTATATATTGCTATAAAAGAAATATCTCACACTAATAGACTTTTCCAATTTGGTATGAAGTTCATTTAAACACATTCAATTTGACAGTATGTTTACTTAGCTATACTTTTGGTTCGGGATAAAGCATAAACAAGCTCGATTTAAGCTTAAACTTGTCTACCGTTCAAGCTTATCAAGTTTTCAAGTTTAAATGAGCGGCTTGCAAGCTGAGCTCCTGCTCACGAATATTTAAGAGAGCTGAGCTTGAGCTTGATATTATGCTAGTCTTAAAGCTCGAGCTCTACTTTTCCTTAAGAGAACTGAGCTCGAGCAACGGGGTTATCGCTCAAAGCTCACTCGTCAACACCCCTAATCGTCATATCTTGAGCTTCTTAGCAACTATTTCTATGCTTCACTTGCTAGATCACAAAATCCAAACTTTTGATGATACTAACAAATACACAGTGATCAACATCTACATATGGCTTAATGATACTGCATCTGTAAGTATGGCTACATATTACACATACATAGCATATTTCAGTTATTTCATTCACGGCTATGTTGGATACAAACACAAGTAATGATATTACAAGATACAGGAGAGGGCTAGTGATCTGTTCTTGTGTATTTTGGATGGTCCGTGTACATAGAACAAATTTCTGAATGCCCTTGTTTATTTGATGCACATGTATGCACCAGGAGAACTTTTGTTAAAGCAATTTGGGTGAAGCTTCTCCAACATTTCAATGATATAGATAGCAAGTTACCCAAAGTTTATTGTACAACTAAGATTCTCCAACATTTCAGAAGTAGTTTCTTTTATCCTTCCCAAAAGTTTCTCAAGCAAAGGGCAAAGTGCCCTAAACATCTAGAGAAGATCATTAACTAAAAGTTTGTCCCCGCATGTAGTTTTCTATCAATTAAGATGAACTATCTCATGTGAACCAAAGGAAAGTATCGTAAAATGTGAAAAATGTATCCTGATACTAATAAAAAATTCTTATGTATGTAAGAAAGCCTTCCATCTTTTTATCCTCGTATCACATCCAAGTTGGAAGCATCTGGCAAAATTTGAGCCTAACTTCCTGCAGAAGCATAGGAGAGCAAGTTTAAAGTGAACTAATGCAGAATATGGCACCAAAAATGACGTCTTATCAATTAAGGAGATGACATCTTTGGGCCAAAAACACTTGTATCATAAAAATATGGGGCAAAACACTCTTCTGAGAATCAAAGTGGAGCCCAACTGAAAATCTGTGCAACTTCTGGGCTTCTGTTGCTGAAGCTATGCATGTAAAAGCTGCTACTAAGTTACCAAGTGCCCGGAGAAATGTCAAATCAACCTATGAATCATAACACAAGCCAAGCATGGTTGTCCACTGGTCCTTAAGGCTTTAACTAGATTAGAATAACTTCACATCGATTACCTCGAGACTCCAGTAGTTCTCTTAGTTATTATGTTGCTTTTCCTATTTAAAGTTAATAGGGATTGTGTATTGCTTGAATCAAGACCACCTTAATGCTTCCATTGCCTATCAAACATTCAATACCACGACTACCACGGAGACATTGACTAAAAAGTGTTCTCCAAGCATGTCATCACCTCTACTAAAAGCACTGCAACTCAGCAATAAACTAAGAGGAAACCTGAGAACAATTGTATCCATCTAGAGGGCATCATCAATCATCTCATCCATACAAAGATCTCTTCCATCCACATTGAAGGTGGAAGAGACATTATCATCCTCAGTGACCAACACCATCACAGCCACGACTTCCACTTTGATAAATACTCTACCGGGGTACCACCTTTTCAGAATCTAACAATAGCAGAACCTCCAGTGTAATTTATCCATGACGGGAACCTCTGTCAACATGTTCCCAGCACCATAACTCATTGCGTACATCTCTTGATTAAGCATATGAGATGATGTCTGACACAACAGCACCATAATATTATTACTTTAGTATTAATGTATCTATCCACACCTGCGTATGTGCCACCGGAAGTATCTTTGATTGGCTCATCACCATTGATAATCCTATTCTTGGCCCACCAAATTGTTCATTAGCCACCAAAACAAATAACTGCCAAAGAACACTCCAGTTGGTTCTCTCAAGGGGTAATCCCTTCAACCTCAGAGACCTAAACAGGAGAACAAGGGAATCACATTACAAGACTTCACCATACTTATAGCCACGGCTAATGCACGGTGTAAGGGTAAGGCCAGTAAAGAGGCAACAAGAGGGACTTCTTATTTGTCAGAAGTAGCAAAAACTGAAGAGAATTTTAAGATATTATTTTCACCAAAACCTAGTTTTGTCTTGTTTTAGTTGAATAGAGGGAGGCCAATGGTGCTAGCCAAAACCAGTGCCTTTTCTATTACATCTTTCACCACAATGGAATCCATGGAGAACCAAGGAAGCCCTTGAGTTCTGTTTTCCAGGTAAGCATGTGATAAAATGTAAGACAAGCATCTGATTTAAGAGAACTTGATAAGCCATCAACATATGTTGATCATTATTCCAGAAACTACTAACCCACCATGGCACCACCAACCTGCTGCTGGCTCTCCCCACCATAGCCACTGCCCTTTTGTGAAGGTGAAGACTACATAATTGTGGATAAGAATACCCAGTACCTCACCCTCCCTAAGTGTAACTTATATGCTCCTATAAGTAAATTATGTCCTCTATCACTTGCTCCTTAAAACATTTCTCAAGTTGTGGGGGGAGAATAATAAACCCAACATTATAACAAAGAAATTTGATCTCTGGCTTAGCAGCAGCTGGCAACGACAAAACTGAGATGAAAAATAGTGTTCTTTCAGAACTATAATGGTGTTCATTCGACACTTGTGCCAGTGAATCAACCACCAGTGGTGGGAAGAGAATATTAACAACCCAACACTCAAATCAAATTAAAGGTCGGTAAGCTTAACCAGTAGAACTTGTCAGTCCTGCTGCTCCCATAATTGGTCTATTTATGATGTACTTGAACATGAAGTTTACTCTAGAGGTTAGAGCTTAAAAATGCGTATAGCATTTTCCTTAAAGAGGCCACACTCATCTTTTAACATGGAGTCAAATATTGGGTCCAATAAGATGTTCCTCTCCAATGTGTTTAGAGTAAATGGTGATGGAATATCTAAAATTCAACTAACTGTGGACCGATGGCAACTCATTTTTGGTTTGGCAGAGCTATAATGACAAGTGTTGCTGAAGATACTTGGTTTCGATCTTTTAAGGTGAAAACTAGATATCAATTCACGTACATTTCACAATTAGTATAATGGTAGCTAGTTGAAGGAGCTCGGCGATAGTTAATCTTCTATTTAAGTTTCTTCTATTCTTGTAGTATACCCAGTGACACGCCTTGATAATTTGAATTTTGCAATGATTTCATCCTGATGTCCTAGTATTAGTTGAATGAATTAGTTGTCAGCAGACTCATCACAATATGTTGGCTATAATGTGTGCTTCTATCTAAGACTTCCCTCTGAGAGGAGGAGGCTAAGCACCATTGCCGTCTATGTGATTTACCGGAGAGGGAAAGCGGAAGGAAGAGGAGGGAAAGGAGTCGCCAACTTGGGGTGGCATCAATGGTGGTGATTTTAATAAAGAGGAAAAGAGGGAAGGAGGAGGCTTAGGGTTAATATTTTCTCTCTTATAGGAGGGAGGAGAAGGTTGAGCCGTGGGCTTCTAGATTAGGTGGCAAGTTTATGAGTTAAAACAAGGAGTTGTTGCCTTGGGCATAAAAGTTGAAACTTGAGCGTGTTTGTGGGATTTCTTATTTTAATGTTTTATATATTTTAGAAAATTTCTTAATTCTCTTAATGGGCTTATGAGCCTTGACAATGATGTAACACAAGCAAAAATAAAAGGGGAGCCAACAGTTGAATGTTCTTAGCTACTTGATAAATATAAAAATCATTTCATATATATAAATTAAAACTGATGGTGTAATTAGTAAAGAGTAATATAGAAGATATGACATAAAAAATTTATTTGAGTCTATATATCGTTTCACCATTCTACAATTCTTCTATAAAGTTTTGAAATTAAAGATTCACAATATTTTTGTTTATATATACAAATTTAAAGAAATTCATTACTACTTGGCTTGAAATTGACTTCAAGTTGTATAGAGCTGCTTTAGCAACACATGTGAAAGATAAGTTATCAGCAGATAGTAGAAACTGTAAGGTTTTGAGAAAAAGACTCCTTCCAAATTTGATGTTTTGAAAAAGTTCAGACTTATAGCAACCGCCAATATGATCGAAAATAGGGTTAATAATTTTTTTTTCTGCTTTGTATTTTTAATTTTAACTCTTTCCCAGCAACTTTAAATCCATGTTGTAATGCTTAAGTAGTAATCTACGTCAGTCTTCATAATTTTCAATCCGCATATTCATAAATAATCTAACAAAAAAGACTATAAGATGGTTAGAATATTGATACTTTGTCATTGTAGATTAAATATGGTTCATATTATAATTACATTTGTTTTTAAATGTAATTAGTTTAGGTTATATTATATTTTAAATTATATCAAACTTTTATTATGATTTTGATTTTGAAGTAGCAATTAGGTCAGGTTACATTATATTTTATATTATAGATCAAGGTATAAACTTTGAATTTGGATTACAGGTTTTTGGGCTATAAAAAAAGATGAATGACAAAAGATGTAAAAACTTTTGGTTAATAGATGTAGATAATTTACCCTTTTTATCCCAACTTCCGCTTGCATTTCAGGAATGGATTTCGTAAAAGTGGGACCGTTACAAATCATAATTGGTATTATTATTTCTTAAAATCAGGCTGGGGCCATGGCCCCCATTGGCCTCAACTATCGTCCGTGCCTGTGCCTTGGGCTTATACATAATTAATTGTAGTCTTCCATCTATTATAGATTTCATGTTTCCAACTATAGAAGCAAGAAAATTATATAAGTTAAGACAGAAAATTATACATAATTATATAAGTTAGAAATAAAAAAAAGTATATACTTCATTTAAATATTACATATGTTGTTAAGGATCGGTTCGGACGAACCTTTACCCGTTACTCGCATGGACCACCAAAAGGAAAAGACACAAGATATTGCGAAAAAAATTAGTTTCCTTTCAAATAAAATATTGCTAAATAATATCTTACCTATCAAGGAAAGATATTATTAGTAATAATTAGTTTCCCTTTCACATAAGATATTGTTAAATAATATCTCCCTTATCAAGGAAAGATATTATTTGTTTTATGTAGTTTCATTTTCAACAAATTGTAGCCATCATCTATCTATATATAGAGGTGGGAATTCTATTGAGAGATATCAAAGAAAAGTTTAACCAAAGAAATAGGCGGTACTACTCCAGATCTGAGAAGCGTCCGCGTCTGCGATAAGGAGCAATATCAAGGCCGACAGGTCACAAGACTCGACGGTTTCTTCTTCATCGTCTTCGTTCCATCGTCTAGTTACGCGTGACTTCGCCAAGCAAGAAGAAGCGCATAACAAATTGGTATCAGAGCAGTTCGATCCTCCCGACCTCATGGCGCCTACACCATCATCCAACGATGAACGCTTCCTTCGACTCGAAGCCGCCGTCGACGGCATCCGCAAGCGTCTCGACGCCCAGGCCGAGAGTACCACTGCAATCAACACCTCCATCGTCGACCTCACCGCAAAGATCAACGCGTTGCTCGCAAACTCGACGACCATCGCAACAGGCCGCGACGCCTCACCCCGTCACAGCACCAGCCCCCACCGACAGGGCCTACCCGGCAGTGGCAGCCCCCAGCGGGGACGTCAGCACGCCGACGATAGGCCCACCCCCGGGCCTAACAGCCCCTCGCGGGGCCTGCACCGCCCCGACAGACCCCCACTCCGCTTCGACAGCCCCCAGCGGGGCCACCCCCGCTTCAACAGCCCCCCACGGGGCCCGTCGCCCCACCACGACGGTTACCGCGATCCCTTCCGCGACGGTGATAGATACCGCCCCCCGCCCGACCCTCGCCGCATCTACGAGGGGGCCGAACGGTGTGGAGGCCGAGGCGACGTCGGCGAGGGACGCTGGCTTCCCACTTCTCGACTTGCAACCTTACGACGGCACCAGTGATCCTTTACTTGGGTTACGTCATTGGGAGCGGTTCTGCGAACTCCACCACATTCCAGAGGATGAGCGAGTCCATATGGTAGGAGTCAAACTTGAAGGCGAGGCTCAGTCCTGGCTCGACGGGTGGCAATGACGGGTAGGCTGGATCGACTGGGGGCGCTTTTACGACGAGCTTCTCATCAATTCAGCATACCCACGCATCGCGGGGCGTTGGGGGATCTCATATCCCTCAAGCAGACGGACACGGTCGCGGACTTCAACCGAGAATTTCAATCCATGTTGTCTCGAGTTTTGCGCCTGTCCAGCGACGAGGAGATCGATATCTACATCTCCGGCTTGACGACAACCATGGGCCAGGATGTGCATCGCGACCGGCCATTAACTCTCGCACAGGCCATGCGGTGCGCGTACGAGACGAAGCATCGATGGACGGAAGGCCGGTACCTCAACCGTGCCCAGAAGCCTCAATCGCGATGAGCGATTCCCGTCCTTGCGCTATGTGGCACCACAGCAGAGACCGGCCCTCCCGGGCCCCTCTTTCAGCAAACCGGCCTCTTGCGGCGGGTCCCACGCTCCAGGGCTCTCCGCGGCAGGGCCGGCCAGCACCTCAGGGACGGTCGTCCAGGCTACTTCCGCTGGCTCGTAGGCCCCCAGACCAGTTTCACATCGACTCAATGCAGCTGAGATGGCCAAGCGCAAAGCAAATGGACTCTGCTTCAACTGCGACGAGACCTTCTTCCCCGGGCACCACTGTAAGCATCTTTTTTATCCAGAGGTACCGAAAGCCGAAGAGGCCGCTTTCTTAGGGGAAGAGTTCGACGAGGACGGCCGACCGTCAATCTCCGCCTTAGCCGTCCATGACCATAAAGAGGGGAGGATGCGGCTTCTCATTCAGATCCACGGGGTGGTACTTCTTTGCTTAGTTGATTCGAAGAGCACTTACAACTTTGTTAGTTGCTATGCTGTGCAACGACTCGGCTTGCGCACAACACCAGGTGCCGCGAGAACGGTCCGGGTTGCAAACGGAAAGGAGATGCCTTGCTTCGGGGAGCTCGACATACTAAACGTTACAGTGGCAGACTATGCATTCGCAACCCCCTTCATGGTCATCCCTCTCAATTATTTTGACTTCGTTTTAGGCGTCGAATGGCTCAAGACACTGGACGAGATCATGTGGGACTTCCGGCACCTCACCATGCGCTTCACCTTCCAGGACCGCGACATCCTGCTCTCGGGCCTCCCCTGTCACGATGATCAGTCCCTCACGGTCACGACCATCCATACCAGCGACGAACCATCTCTCCAGACCCGCCTCCACAACGTCTTCTATGTCTCCTTGCTAAAGCCATTCCGTGGTCCACCACCGACGGTAGTACCAGCCTTACCCGCCGACCTCACACCAAGCGAACACCCAGTCCTGGCGGAGATACTTGATACTCAGATGGTTGCTGACAAATGCGAGTACTTGGTTCGCTGGACGGAAGAAACCGCTGACGATGCTACATGGGTCCAACACGACACGCTCGAGCACCTTCATCCCGGCTTCCAACGCGATGACGCGCTAGGTTTGAAAGGAGGAAGTATTGTTACGGGTCGGTTCGGATGAACCTTTACCCGTTACTCGCATGGACCAGCAAAAGGGAAAGACACAAAATATTGCTAAAAAATTAGTTCACTTTCAAATAAGATATTGCTAAATAATATCTTCCCTATCAAGAAAATATATTATTAGTAATAATTAGTTTCCCTTTCAACTAAGATATTGTTAAATAATATCTTGCTTATCAAGGAAAGATATTATTAGTAATAATTAGTTTTCCTTTCAAATAAGATATTGCTAAATAATATCTTCCTTATCAAGAAAAGATATTATTAGTTTTATGTAGTTTTCTTTTCAACAAATTGTAGTTATCCTTTATTTATATATAGAGATGGGAATTCTATTGAGAGATATCAAAGAAAAGTTTAACCAAAGAAATAGGCGGTACGTCACAAGATCCGACGGCTTCTTCTTCATCGTCTTCGTTCCATCGTCCAGTTACGCGTGCCTTCGCCAAGCAAGAAGAAACGCGTAACATATGTATTGTTTAATTGAATGTAAAATTGCACAAACTTATATAACTTAGATATGAATTTATATAAGTTTGTATTACTTAAATATAAAAGAGATGTACATTACTTTGATAGATTAGAAATTAGTGGCTGATATTAATAAATCGATATGGTTATTTTTAGTGTCAAATGTTTTAAAGTTGGTAAATTTGAACATCTTAATGGCATCAAAGAGATCCATTCCTGATAACATTTATTGGCATATCGCTTTGCCTATTTCATAGACCATTATGGGAGAAAACCTATTGGCATACTTTGTCGGGAATAGCCGATTACTATTTCATTTGAAACTAACATAAAATTACCTGCACAATACAAAATTATGCATAAAATCAATCTATTTTTTATGTTTCAATATTTTTTTGAGTGTGGAAATATGATCCAATAATTGTTGATAATAGAGTGTCGATACTCATAAGAAAGGCTGAAACCAATACTGTTACTTTGAACCTTGATCTAGAACACTCTAAGTTAACTCATACATGTAGAAAATAAATGCTACTATGATGTCTTTTTTTCCTGTTACACAATTGTCATCAATTAACTATACCCAACTACTTCCAACTCCTATATGCTTTCTATTTTTCCTCCTGAGAAAAGCTTGAAGTAAAAGAATACTATAATCATTTAGAAGTGGTCACTTGGAGGATGCTTGTGGGGTGAGGAAGAGATTTGGAAAAGCTAAGCAACGGTCTAGGGAAGGTATTATGTACTGTGGTATGTTCTTCTCAAAATTTGAGGAAGAAAGAAAGATTTAGATGTGAAGGTATTTTAAGAGCCTTTTATGGGGGAGTTGATGTTCTGGAGATAAAAGTATTTTCGTGCTCAACTTTCTTTACCTGGATGGAATTGGCAGTTTAAAACTTTACCAAATGGGTATGTCCTCATTTGGGAAGGATGAGGTTCATGTTATTATAACTGATGTTCATCCGTTTGCAGTTGAAGATCTAGAGCTACAGCAGATTACTGCAATTTTACGGAGGTATTTGTATTTTGTTGAAAAAAGGAGGCTGGGGAATGGAAAATAAGAAGTGTTGATTGGTCTGGAAAGAGATGAGGAGGTTCCTATAGATTTTGTTATTAGTATTATAGAAGGGGATGAATACATTATTCTGGTTTCTCCTTATATTATTATTCTGGTGTTCTAACTCAACCAACAATGCAATAGGATTCTAGGTTCCTCATCTCAGTTGAAATTCTACTTCAGTTTTATCTTCTTGGTCAGCATGAAATTTAGTTCCAAAGAGTTAAATAGTTACTCTAATTCTTTGTCAATGATATACTTCAATAAAGCTTCGGAGTCCCCATTTTATCATATCAGCCTTCTTATTGCCCCACTTTGTAAGCAAGTCGTTCTTGGTCTACATAAGTTTAAGATATGCTAAGTACCTCCCATGAATTGCATATTACAATATCACAAACACACTGAAGACATTCCAAAACAAGCAAATTATATTAAAGAACAAGAGAGATGGCACTAAGCTTGTCAAATCTTGGATGGAACTTTCTTATGCTCCATAGCCGACCCCATTATGACGGGGTAAGGCTTGGATGATGAAGACGAGAGATGGCAGTAAGCTGGAAATCAATTATATATACTGTCATTCGGTATCAAATTATTTATATAGATTTGCAAACTCTCAAGAGAAACTAAAAAAACTTATAATTTAGTTCTAACAAGAAATTAAAAAAAAAATGGCAAAGGAAAACAAATGAACAGGAGTCGCTCAAAAGAAGAGAGAGAACATTGAAAAGGAACGACCAATAAGGTCAATGTCCAGTATGGAAAGGAAAAACTGCACATGGATATGAGAAAACATTATATGATATGCCGTACCACTATATTTCTCACTTCTTGCTCCAGAAGCAGACCCATACTCTTTTGCCTGCATTTGGCTCTCATCCACAAGAGTATTTTCCAAATCAACTTTTTCCGTCTACATATTAACGATGGACAGTTTTCAGTATATATACCAAGAATAGAAAGCAAAATTAAGAAATGCCATAACATAACATCTCCACAATCTACTAGTGCTCACTGAAGTAGTAAGCATGAATATCACATAAATGTGTATCATGGATAAAACCAATGGTGCAAAGTTACAAATCAAAAGAGTGAATTTCACTATATGGCCATAAGGTGGCTGGTGACTTTCTACAAGATTTCTAGCATATAAAAAGCTCGTGCAGTTACTTCTACAACTCCTCCTTCAAAGACTTCCAATTTGATAAGAGAATGTTAATGATGTTTACTCAACTGTAATAGTATGATTAGCCGATGATGTGCAAATTAGTTCAGTGGAAGAAGCATTACAACATCCACAACAGGGATTGAAGAAAACCTTCAGCAAAAATGGCATGTGTCAATGACAAACGAGAAGCTTCATATACACAATACATACTTCTTATAACTGCCAAGGACAAATTACCCTACACTTTGAATTTTGAAGTTAAATGTTTCCAAATCCCCATACTTTTATAACTGCTAGAAACAAGTCAGCCAAGTGGAGCTTTCTTATGCTCCATAAAAAAAAAAACCCATACTGATGGGAGAAGATCTGGATGATAATGATGACGAAGAACAAAAGTCAGCCAACATTGTGAAGTTAACAATTCCAAGTAACTTTCAACCAGAAGTATTTGAAATAGCAATGTTCTAAAAATCGCTACGCGGGGACGGTGCGCCAAGGGCCCGCCTAGCGCCTAGGGCGCCTAGGCGCCGAACTGATTTTTTTTTTAATATATATGTATATAGGTCTAACATATATATATATATATATATATATATGTATGTCATATATGACAATAACTCATACATGACAAGTTGGTTAGCTTGTGGGTTTAAGTTTAGAGTGACTCAGGAAGTCCTAGGTTCGAACTCTGTTGCAGAGTTCATTTTTTTTTCTTTTTTTCTTTTTCCTTTCCTTTCCTTTTATTTCCTTTCCTTTCCTTTTTCCTTTCAATTCCTTTCCTTTCCTCTCCCTCTCCCTCTCCGGTCCCTCTCTCCTCTCCTCCCTCTCCCACCACCGCCTCCACCACCACCACCAGCTCCACCACCGTCTCCACCACCGCCTCCACCACCACATCACCATCGCATCCACCATCGGCTCCACCACCACCACCACCACCACCTCCTCCACCACCGCCACCACCACCACCGCCTCCACCACCACCGCCTCCACCACCGCCACCACCACCACCGGCTCCACCACCACCACCGCTGTCAGCAGAAGAACCACCGCCGTCAGCGGCTGCACCACCACCAGTCCACACCACCACCACCGGTAAGTTTTACTTTTTTTTTGAATTTTTTTTGAAATTGTAAAATAGGGGCCGCCTAGGCCCGCCTAGGGCTGCCTAGGTCCGTCTAGCGCCTAGGCCGGCCGCCTAGGGCCTTTTCGGTGCGGCCAGGGGCCGCCTAGGCCGATTTTTAGAACACTGTGAAATAGATAAAATATCTCAATAACCAACAATAAATTCTAAGATATCAAAAAAATGTTTCCAAACAGCTGTCACCCGGAACGCTGAACATTATGCTACAATGAATAAAAAGTAGGAAATGGAAAGCCACTTCGTATGGAACAAGGTACATTATAGGTAGCTTCTTCGGAACACTTTAGTAGAATGAAGGCTGTAATTTCAGCATGTGCCACACATTCCAATCATATGTACACACATTATAGTATTAAATTATGAAAGTGCACTTTCATGTTTCTTATGTGATACAAAAAAAAAAATCAACTACAAGGGTTTAGGACTAGGATTCCTTCATTTCAATGCAGAACATTTGGATCAGTAGATTTATTGTCCGGGACAAAATGGTTTCATATTTGGGAATGAAAGTGCCAGAACAGCAAAGATACTCACAATGATTTCCATGTAACATATTCTGAACTACATGAACGTTAACATGCGGCTTTCAGAACCATATATAAATAAATATGCGGGTTATCCTATCCATGACTCAAAACAGAATCGTTCTTAAGCATCAGAACAAATAGCAAATGGCTTATTGTATTAATAGACATCGATTTTTTTTTCTTTACCAGTCAAAGGCCTAGATAACTATCAATTAACAAATTACTGTGCAAAGGGCAGTAAGACTTTTTAGGAGTGGGCCATTAGAATCAAAGGTCAACAGTGTGAAGGTTTGGACAATGAGCATTAGTATCCAAAGACTCCCTAAGTTGTGGGTAACTTAGTCTTATTATTCAGAATATCACACTTCCATTTATTAGTAGTGTCATGTATGATCATTGGTTTTGTGCATTATATTTTATTTCTATAATATCAGCGCTCTCACTGTTTCCAAGATTACTTGAAGGAAAATTGAAAAACCATGTGCTTTATAAGTCTTGACTGTTGGACAAATTAAGAAACATGTCCAAAAACTGAACAAAGCTGAGATGAGAACACGGAGATGGATGAGTGGAGTACACTAAAAGATAGGATAAGAAATGATTGCTTTCGTGGAAAGTTGGAAGTTTCTTCGCTTGATGATAAGATGTCGATAATCATTTGAGTATTTGGCCTTGGGCATGTGCAATGGGGATCAATAGATGCAATAAAGGAGTTCCTAGAGCTAGTGTAGACCCTAAGAGTATTTTAGATTGAGGTTGCTAGAAAAGATATTGTTTTATTTAATGTGAGATTCGTGTAGCCAACACCAATTATTTAGAATAAAGCTTGTAGCACACACTTTTCACTTTAAGCTTATTCAATGCTTTGTTAAGAGGTCGAGGGCTTCTCACTGCCCAATTTTGCATTTAAGTATGAGAATGTCATTTTAAAATAATTCTTCCATCATCATTTTTGTTTCTAACATAGTGCATAAGGAGTCACCATTAAGGACAAATGTACCAAAATCACATGAGCCCAAGAAGCATATTCATTAAGGGAAATGACTACATCATTAATCAACTTATCAAATGCATCTTCCTACATGAAACAACCTTATTTAGCACAAGCACAAAGGTGAATAAGTATATCTTACCAAGACAGACCACCTAAAAGAGTACACTTGTCCTACATTTGGCCTGTATGGCATAAACAACTATTTACTCTATTCCACATTAAAGAATGGTTGAGATGAACTAGAAGGCGACAATAAAGTCTTTATTCCAATTTTTGTGGCCTGCTATTTGAGTCATTTTCTTCCATTGTGCTCTACTACAAGTCTACACACCATTTACTTTCTAACATTAGCAAATACCATATCCTTTTTATGCTAGTTGAGTCCTTTTCTTCCATTCTGCTCTTCTACTACAAGTCTACACACTATTTCCTTGCTAACATTAGCAAATACCACATCCTTTTTTAATTTTCCACCCCATGATTGTCAAGAATAATAACCCCAATTGTAGCATCTATTTACCTCCCTGACGCTCCTAAGTGATGCAACCATTCATCTTTGTTGAATGTGCTCAGGCCATTCAAGCGACTCCCTCGTCTTAATAGCCTCAATTGGCACCACCTCCAACTTATCTTATTTTCAATGCACTGTATCTCATTCATTGAACTCCAAAAAAAGGACAAAAAATCAATATGTATCTAATGATTCTAATCCTTTGTCAGAATTCTAACGAATATGGATGTTCAATATTTATTTGTTTAATACATGGATAAATATGCTTAATATTCTAGTATTCAAATTACTGAAATCTGAATACATATCTATACATACAAGCTCATGCACAAACATGCACGCATACACATGCACAACATTTATTTTTCTCTGGAAGCATATATCAGCTGCATAGGTTTCTTCGATGCTAGGAAGACGGATAGGATAGCATGTAACAAATGTGAAATTATACTAGCAGTAGAATGCTTTGACCACATTAGATCAGTTAATGGTTTGGACACTTGTATCAAGGAAAAGAAGAGGATCACTGATATATAAAACATTCGAGAACTTCTATTTTTTAAGGATAATAGCTGGTACTCATCAAGAAAGTATACTAATGAAAGGAAACGATGTAAGAGAAACTATGTTATACGGACTAATATATCTACTAGTCTCAAGTAGCCTTGCTTGACATGGGGGTAACCGTTGGCGCTTTCGACCTTGGTGCTCGATCATGTTACAAGTATGAATTATGTATCCTCCACGAAACCTGCATTCTTCTCTATTGCTTGATTGCTTCTTTAGTTTCACATGATTCTGTTGATTTTCTTGGCCACATGGACTTGCTAAGACTCTCCATTAGTGTTACCTGAAACTTCAAATTTCATGTTTTCAGGTGCCAAAAATACACATGTCAACTTTAGTTACTAGAAAATCCTAGGGAGTGGAGCAATTTGTTAAGAGTGTCAGCTTCTCGAAAGGTTCTTCATCCCCAATACTTATGGACAATCAGATGGTAGGCCTGCCAAGGTAACACTAATCCTAATCTGCCGATAGCATGTCCTCACTTCAACTTTTCTCCACCTCATCTGGCAATTCAATTCCCTTAACTTTAGTGGCACTCTTTCCTAAAGCTGAGAAGAAGCAGATTTCTTAGGCCAGAAGAATTTCTTTTCACTATGCTACATTTAGGGGTCATTTCAGTTCCAACAATAACTTGTTCAGGGGTCATCTCACTGTGCGAGTGTGCAGGCCTCACATTGAAATATCAGATTTGGTCAAGAACTTTAAGGTCAGCAATTTCCTTAATGTATAGCAAGCAATTGCACGTACAACATACTGTTCCTGAAGATATATGTGTGAAGGCAAAAAACAAAATTATACAAGTAGCCAGTAATAAAGAGGTAAACCACTTGGTCTCGTAAGAGAGATTGAATCGTAAAGAGAGATTGATTGTTTCGTAAAGAGAGATTGATTATCACCGATGACTAATTGGTGGCATGAACTACTGAGTTGGTGTAGATTTTCAGCAATAAAACTTATCAAACATCTATAGGACATTTGTTTGAAATCACAGCAAATTTGATTAAAAAAACTGTCAAGACGTAACATTTCTCACCAAGTACAACTTGAACACAACAACAATTAGTATTATCAGTTGAAATAGCAGCAAAACAATTATGAACAGAAGTGATCCAACATCTATACCTCTAAGTGTCTAAGTGTATCGAGAAGCAAAGCCTGCTTCTGCTTCAACAATGCGAGCTGATTCTGCAACGCGGCAAACTCGCTCCTCATGATCTGCTCACTGTCCTGGATGGCCGCCTCAGCCACCCCTTCCTCCAGAAGCCTCTGCCTAAGCTTCTCCGTCGAGACCGAGAAATTATCTACTGGAGCCATCAGCTCACTGTTCGATATCCTCGGGAACATATCCTTCACTGCCTGCAGCGCCTCCAGCCACAGTCCCCGGTCCTCCCTCGTCTCCGCCCTCAGGTGCAGCCTCTTCGTCCCTGTATATATCGAGAACCTCTTGTCGTCCGATCGACTCTCCCTGATCGACGAAACCTATAAAAAGGATTGAAGAAAATTGAATTTTATTAATAAATAAAAATCTAGAAAGGATTCTTGTCTTGAGATGGAATCCAATAAAAAAAAACTTTATTTTTTTTAATTCCAAAAAAGAAATCCCAGAAAAGGAGACTGACCAGTATGAATTAAGTTCTTGATTCTTGCCTTGAGATGGAAATTCAAAAAATTCTCAAAAATCCTAGAAATAAGAATTGATTGAGTTGATTTTGCCTAAAGATGGAACACAATTTAAGAAAACTCCTCGTCCAACCAGACTCACCTGATTGACGAAAACTAGAAAATTCTAAAAATATCCACCCCCCCCCCCCCCCCCCCCCCCCCCAAAAAAAAAAAAAAAGAGAAAATCAAGAAAAATCTAACAAAAAATATTTTTTTTTAAAATCCTAGAAAAGTTAGAATTGTATTTTGACTTCCATTTGCACCCAATTCACCCAAAAAAAAATCTTCGAAAATTCTAAAAATATATGCCAAAATTCTCAAAAACCCCAGAAATTAATGGATTGATCAAATCGTGTTGATTACGGAATACAATTTAAGAAAATTCTTCATCCACTGACTCTCGCTGATCAATGAAACCTATAAAAATACCAGAAAATTCTAAAAGTATCCGAATTTTTTTATAAAAAAATCTGGAGAAAAAAATTTCCTAGTGAAGCAAGAACCGGAAACTATGACTTCCATTGGCACCCAATTCAAAAAAAAAAAAATTCTCACCTTGAGGTGGACTTCGCCGAAGGGTTTCCTCCGGAGCAGTGAGTGTCCGTGTCCGTTGATGTGTCTAGAGACCCTCCGCATGGACTCCTCCCCGATGACTTTCGACCCCTTCTCCGTCTCCTGGTTGACCTCAATTCTATCGGGGCCATGGATCTTGTAGTACGAGAGCACCCCGTCCTGGAGCACGAACCACCGCTGCCGCCACCCCTTCCCGTAGTTGACCCACTTCTGCAGTATCCCCGAGATCCCGCTGCCGACTATGTCGTTGAGGAGGAGCGCCTCGCCGGAGTGACGCGGCCGGTGGTGGTGGTGGTTGGTCGCGGGTCCGGATCTGCACCCGTTATGGTGGTGCGGGTGGGGAGAGGAAGTGGATGCGGATGTTGCGGGTGCGGGTGCAGGTGCGGGCTCGGGTCGGGCCGGGGACATGGGGATTGGTAGCGGATTCTGGGCTGTGGATGGGGAGACGGGGACTGGGGAGGAACAGCAGAAGGGATGCATGGGGGTGGGCTTATTTTATGATCCGATAAGCGCGATGCGGATGCGGGTGTGGGTGCGGGTGCGGGTCGGATCTTTGCTTCTGGAGAACGTTTGCTTCCTGGAGAAGAAGAAGAGAGAGAGAAGTCTGACGTGGCCGAGGATTTCGGCAGCGGTTTGCTCTTTCCAATTTTTTTTTTCTTATATATATATATATATATATATATATATATATATATATTCAAAGTTTGGTGGAGAAATATAAAATGGTTTTTGGTAGCGAGTAAAAGAATAGTTTCAGAAATTTTGTCTGAACTATATACACTGTATTATATTTATTAAATATTTAAAATATGTGATGTATTTGTGTTTTGGTAATTTCTTGAAATTTTGTATAGTCAACATGTACCCCAAAGTTTTTTTTTTAATATGTGATTTCCTGAATTTTATAACAGTTTAGATTAACTACTAACATGCTCAATAGAAATTTTTGGATCCTAATTTTTTATTATTTTTTCTATTATACTTTCCTTTCGTTCTTGTGTTAATATTCATAGTATAATAGAAAAGGGAAGATCAAAAATAAAATTATGAGTCCAAGTTTTATAGTTGGACATGTTAGTACTTAAATTCTAAGCTGATATAAAGTTCAGACTCTTAAACACTAATTAGTCATTTTTTATACCTAACAAGCTTGGATGTTTTTTATACCTAACAAGCTTGCACGGTATTCTAAAAAGCTTTTTGACAATAAAAAAATATTTAAATATAATAAACTGACATTTTTTTGGCTTAGATAAATTGAAGTCAAATAGTTATAATACGTTTTTTTTTAATGGAGCTTTGAACAAAGTATAACCACAATCAAGAATGGTCCTTATGATAATAGTTGAAGTCTCAATCATAATAGGTACAAAATTTAATCTATGTTATAGATAAATAGAAATAACTTTGATCTCTTCTATTTATTATGGCTATTTATAAAGACACAACAAATGTTGCTCAGGACTAGTCAATTCTTGGCAGTTCAGAACTGCCACAATTTCTAACAGTCCTAGATACTTTATGGACTACCAGAAAATGTGACAGTCCAGTCAAACACGAGATGGACTGTCAGAAAATATACCAATGTGGTACATTTTCTGACAGTCCATAATGCTACACTGTCAGAATTTGGCTAGTCTCTGATCAACTTTTGTTGTGTCCTTATAAATAGTCTTTATTATGGAACTACATGTACAATATAGAAGTTGAAGTCCAGTAAAAAATTATGATACCAAAGTATATTCTTACTCGATACTTAAGTTGTGTCTCCAAGTAAAACTTGACAAAATCACATTGGTATTAATATGTGTCGTATTTGATAGTTGGGTTTGGTTTAAATTTTAGATTATCAAATATTTTTATTTGACTAATTAGATTTATATTGCATGAAATTTATGGTGGAGTGTTAGATAGGTCAAGATATGTGCTAGTCAAATGTGATGCTAATTGGCATGCATGGAAAGCACGAAATACTCAAACTTATATAATTAATAATACACCTAAAAAAAACTTATATAATTGTGTGTCAATACTCTAGATGTAATTAGTGAAAACTTAAAAAAGAAATTATAAGACAAGTGTGTTTCTGGTGTGATATAATCACATTCTAAATGTGTGTTTCTGTAAACTAATTCAAATTATAATTATTAATTTTAATGACTAGCTTATAGTAAATATGAAAACCATATGAACTAGTGGATAAAAACTAACTTCTAAAAAACAAAGATACTTTACACATTAAATTAAATAAAGGAATATGTACTATATAATAACATCGTCGTATATTTACATAATGAGAAAGAATAAAAGGAGATAGAAAAACATTTTTTAAGTTTTCTTCCTATTTTAACATTGTCATTTAAAAAAAGCAATGTAATATCAAATTTGTACAATGTACAATGTACAAATAAGAACCAAGTACCAAGTAAAAGTAAAAGACACACAAATCTAAGGGTTTATCATGGACGCACCAACACATCTAACACTACAAGCTTTTATGAACTCATGAAACCCTTGTGATTTCTCCTTACAAGTCCTTGGAATAGAATGTTTGATCATATTTAAAATAAGAGCTAATTTGTACTTAAATACTATAAATTTTGCTCCTTTATTATTTTACTATGAACTTAATTTTTGTTTAAATTATTACCATAAACTTTGATTATCACTCTATTAGCATAATAATGCTGACTCCAAACTCATAAAGACGTTTTTGACCTATTTATTTAACTGACTACATTATTCGATTAAAAAAATTGTAAGAATCTAAACCCTAAGAATGAGAAAATCTCTCATTCCCCCAATTATTTCTCAGTTTGATCTCTTTTTTTTTCCTATTTCATCTACGTTTGCAAGTTGTGGAAAAGAATTAGCGGCTAGACAAAAGACTCTTTATTGGAAGTAAGTATGATTCATGTAGACACCTAAGTTAATTATGGTCAAGTTTGATAAAATTACCCTTCTTTCAATTTTCAACGAAAGTTATTATGCTAGTCATAACCTAGTTAATAGTCTTTCAAAAAGATTTCAAACAAGAGACTCTTAACTTCACTTGTCAACCTGCTATATGACTAGACCACATCATATCAATTGTCACCATGACAATCCAAGTTGACTCGTCATTATTGATACTCAAAATTACCAAAGTACAAACAACTAGACGCGGAATAATCTGGCTAGATAGAACTATCAAGGAAGAGCAATGAGAACAAGATCCGCGAAAACCACTAGATCCACAAAACAAGAAAAAAGCTTCAATGTTGTGTCATAACCAGCTGCCGCAAAATCGATATATTCCATGAATTTGTGCAACTCCACCAACGATGTTATTCTTTCCCAGAATCAACACTTACTAAATTCAACTCACACAAAACATTTAGAAGTTGTCGCCAAGCCATTAGATATGCGACGTTGGCATATTTCTATGACTCTCATCCAAAAGCTAATCCCAAAGCGGAATTTGATGTTGCACTCATGTTAAATATGCCTCTACGAAACTGTAGCTTCTACAACATGTCCCTGACCATGTACTTTCGCAATGCAGTCTTCCCTAGTAGAAATTAGTTTTGCTAGACAACGTTTACAGCAGTTCATTGGCAGTATTATCTGTTTGGATACTCCCGTGGAATAAGCCAATATGGAAAGAACAACTTCTGCGACAGTTCACCAACAACATGGTCTACTTTTGCCACATCCACGGAATAAGCCAATATGGTTAAACAACTCCTGCGGAAGTCAATCTTACCAAATAGCTCTCGTGACAGTTTAGTAGCAATGTCTTTCCCAATTTGAAGTCTTCATCCGTGATAGTTCACCAGCAGTGCGGCCTCCCGCGACTTGATTCCGTGGCAACTCAATTATTTCATTCTCCAGAATCCCAATTTGAAGTCTTCATCCGCAAAAAATCACCAGTAATACTAGCTTCCTCCCGTATTACTCATCATGAAGCTATCCATGCGACAGTGCTACTTCCACACCGTGGTACAATTGACCAATTCAATTATTATAGCACGATAGCCCACGATCTGGACGGTTTGCTGACCCCACTATCAAGATGTCACGTGGTAAGGGATTTCTTAATTTCATTCCTACATTTTTCTTGTTGTTTGAACATTACTTCGAACTAAGCTTGAAGTGACTTGCAAGTGGACCGGTAGGCTTTGCATTATCAGACCTTCTAAGCACCTTTTCCATATACTTCTCTCAACATATGTCACAACTTGTTTCTTTTTTATCCTGATAAATTCTTATACAATTTTTTTTACGATCTCAAATCCTCCATTAAAATAATTTTTGCCTTTGGTACTGAAATATTATGTCAAGTCTGGATATTGAGTTTATAGTTTTGAGGTATTAATTTTAGGATTAGTATCCAAGCATTTCTAGGTTAATAGACATTTATCTTTGAGATTTAGGCAAATATCAAATCTACTTTGTGTAGAGGATATTTCTCTTCCTCATCTCTCTTGTTAGCGGCAATCTTAAACTCAAAAAGTTATATAAGAACTTGGTATCACAAATTACAACATGGTGTCGGATGTGTCAGATTTTTAGATTTTGAGATATGAGATTAACTCTAAAAGTGATGCCTTTAAAGTTTAATGTTCATATTTTTTTTTCATTGACGATGATCAAATAGTATTATTAACACAAAATTCAAGAAACAAAATAATAAATAATATCCAAACTAATATGTCATAAACAAATATTAATAAAAATGAAGATGTTCCAAACCAAAAAATAAAACTGATGTTCTAGCACATACATAAAAAGATAATGTTTGGGATAGTTCATATTGATAATAATAAAAAGAAAGAAAAAAAAATCCTTAGGTCATCAAATGCTTTCTCAAAGGCATGAGAGAGAGAGAGAGAGGAGAGGTTGACAATGACGGAAGGATAGAGAAGATTGAGAGCATTATCCTGTAACTAGTAAATGCACGTACTTTGCTCGTACAATAACGTATAATAAAAATATTATCCAATTATAGTTAAAAAAAATTGTCACGCCCCAGAACCAGAATACTGGAGAGCGGGGGCGGACATAGCCAGCTACGTATAACGGAATGGGATCCACACCGCTATACGGTCACGGCTGTCTAGATATGTGAGAGTTTCACTACAATCCATCAGTCTCTTAAGGTCATAAAATAGCCTATTGTCTCAATCTCAACCAACTAATAATAATCACAAGATATCAGATCTCCAAATATACAATTGTAAGGCGTCCCAAACATTACATATCCAGATGATCATGAAGCTAGTCGTTACAAAATGTGAGGACTAGCAAGAGTTCAGTCATACATGATCAACCCCCGGGGCTTGTCAATCATGTTACAGCCCGTAGGCAGACAGTAAGTAAGTACAATCGGGCTAACACTTGCTCGTCGGCTAAACGCCTCAAAAGAATAATTTACAATATTACAGTGGGAGAACAAAAGAAACCCACTCGATGCCCTGGTTGCGCCTAGTGGCCACCATCTGGCTGGAAATCCGGTAGATCCTTTGATGCTGCTCCGGTATCTGGCCATACAAAATCAGCTGGGTCAGACCCCAGAAAGAGCAAGTGCCACAAAGGAGGCTTCACTTAAGGACTAAAACCAGCAAATCATTAGCAGTCCACAAGCAAACAAGTAAGAAAGGATCGGGATTTGTGCAGTACCAATGCACTCGTCCCGATCATAGAAAGACAGTAAGTAAATCATCATTGACATAAGGTAAACAGGAGAACATGTTAAATAAATAAAGCTGGGCAATATACGAAGAGAAGACGAAGGTACTATTCCGGGAGCCAGGTTACAATCCTTAAACCAAACAAGGACCGAGATTGTAACCCTTCGCCTGAATAGAACTTAGTCTCTGATCATTTATCTGCTAAGGTGACAATCATGAGGGTGTACAGTAATAAAAGTGACAATGAAAGGTATGATACGCTAGAGTGACAATAGAGTACAATCATCATAGTGACAATCTGAAGTGACAATCATTCAATCATGCTGGTACAATCTTGCAATCAATCACTTCTAGATAATACTATACTGGACTAGACTCCATCCACTCAATCACGGCCAATCAATTCCTACGGCTTTCTACATTAACTAACTAGGGTTATCACAATCCTAGTTACTAGCAAGATGCAATGAGATGTTCCAAGTAGTCACAGGCCCTGCAGCTACCCAGGTTATCCAGGCAGACATTATAGTGACAATTTAGAGAGTTCCATCATTATAGTGTCAATCGAGGAAGAGTGCAAGACAATAGAATCCAATCACTAAGTGACAATCGAGAGTGCCCCACATAACAGTGGGCTGGAAATGTGCCCTACTCGTCGGCAGGCTACAAGTCCAATCATTTGCGGCCGGGATAACGGGGTCGCCTGTAACAGGGAAACATCTCTTCATGACTAGTGAATAATTCTAGTTATTAACCTTAGTCCATTTTAGTAGGCACTCCTGACCGTGGTACTCAGGAGTCCCCATCCTAGACATGATGCAAGACAGGACTGGTTTATTTATACAAGCACAATCACCCACGGTGTCAGGTCATACATCCTTATCAGGTCATGTCATGTCCAGGAGCTGTCGCAACAGCTGTTCAAGATACAACATGTCAGGTTATCAGGTCAAGCGTACTAGTCAGGAGTGCGCCACGACGGGCCACCATCAGGTCATGTCAGGTTACCCATGTCAGGAGTGTACCACTACGGGTCACTATCGTGTCAGGCTCAGTTATCAATTCCAAACATATTACATAAATTCATGATTATCAAGTTCATGACAAAAGGCATAAGGATATAAAATGGACGTAAAATATCTAATAAAATATCAATATACAGGGCTATAGAAGAGCCAAGCTTAGGGAAAATAAAACCACACTGACACGCTGACTTAAGACCAAGTCAGCCAAAGACCATACGCTCAGGGCAAGGCAAGTCATAAAGCTCTCGAGTTGAACCAGGGGACAGGTTAGGCCAGCGTACGCTCAGGCAGCGTACGCTCAAGTCTGGCGTACGCTCAAACTAGCGTACCAAATGATCCATACGCTCCCAACAGGAAGCGTACGCAAGGGTCTGCGTACACAAGGGCACGCTCAAGCTCCAGGTCAGCGTACGCTCAAGCTAGCGTACGAGAAGGTCTAGGACACGCTCACGCTAGCGTACGCAAGGACACGCTGCCAATAGGCAGCGTACCGAAGCTAGCGTACGCACGCTAAAGAGCAGCGTACCCAAGTCAGCGTACGCACGCTAAAGAGCGCGCGCAGCTCAGTGGCGTAGCTAAAGAGCTAGCACACTGCTCACCGTCTTCTCCAAATAGCAAGAACAGTAAAAACAGCAAGAACTCCAAAGTGGAATCCAAACTTCAAATGCTCATAACTTGATCAATAAAAGCCCAAATCTAACTTTCAAATGGTCAAAATTGGGTAGAATGAAATTTCCTACAAGATAGAACCATCAAAACTTGAAAACAAGGATGTTTTATAGATCAAACCACCCAAAATCCGAAAATACTTCAATCCTAGATCTACAAAATTCCAAGCTCCAAATGGAGAAAACCCAAGTTCTAATGTTGCTTAGAATGAGCTAACAAAGCTATTAGACAAATAAAATATAGCCCTCAAGTGATAGCAAGATGCAACTTGCCTAGGCCTCTCTCCCTCTCTCTCTCTCGGTTGGTGAAGGAGTAAATGATGGAGAAGATGATGATAAATGAAGAGAGAGAATGAGAGAGTGCATTAATAAAGGGATTGGTGGTGGTAGGTAGGTAGGGGGTTCACCCCTTGGTTCATGGTGAACCAAAGAGAACCTAGCATGGCCGAACCCACACAAACCG